>CM064520.1:943541-971041 GCA_032716605.1 Paralithodes platypus
ATCGATAATGGTCTCATCTACAATCCTCAAATTTTGCAGACAATAACAAAATTTCAAAAACATAATAGGGTCTCCCTTGCCATTTTAACAGCTCCACAAAATATTTTGAAAAAATTATCAAAACTGGACCCCAACACCTAACAATTTATTTTCACATTTTGGTGTAGCCTGCATATTAACAAAGAGGACATCGAAAAGCTGGAGGGAATACAGAGGAGAGTAACTATAATAGTCCTTGACGTAGAAATTAAGACTACAGTAACTCAAATTCGGGTGGATGGGGACTCGTCACCCTTGGTCGGCAACCCATCTAGGGAGACAGCCTTAGATAAATTCTTACTGCTTGATAAGGGTGAAACAAGGTTGGTGGAATGATGGACTCGCCATTGTAGAAAAATGTGCTAACTTAATTACATAGAAGGCCTTTGAGTCGGGACAGTCCCTAAGTAGAGTATTCAGTCCTGTAAGTCCTTCATAACACTGGCACGGCTTTGTCCATCATGGGGAATATAGGTCCACTTTAGGCGTTTTGTGTAGGGCCACCCTCAACCGGAAGCTTAGGCGTCGCGCAATAGATAAGATTAGAACTAAATATTATTCCTAGACTTAAAAATATACCCATACGAAGAATGTCTAAAAAGTTAAATCTTTTAGTTTTACCAAGGGCAGGCTGAGAGGGAACTTTAATGCACTATTTAAAATTATTCAAGGTCTTGAGAAATATGGATGTCAACAAGAGCGCTCACAATTTGACAAATCAAATTGCAAACTAGAGGAAATGGTTGTACAATTATTGTTCCAAGCCTTTGCAGCTCAACATGCGGCAAACATTTATTTTTCAAACCGAGTGGTATAACCTTATGGGAATACGACTGTACCTAGAAATGTCATTGAGTGTTGTTCTGTCCAATCGTTCATAAACCGAACTTTGATAAAAATATCGCTCCGTAAACCCCACAATATCACTGTTTTGCGAAGCTCTAAAAACGAATTTTGTTTCCTCGATGACCTAAGTAGGTTAGATACAAACAGCCACGTAAGGATCAATATACCAGTTGATGCCTAAGATCCTTTTGTACACTCTCTCTCTCTCTCTCTCTCTCTCTCTCTCTCTCTCTCTCTTTCTCTCTCTCTCTCTCTCTCTCTCTCTATCTCTAATGCACAACAATTGCCAAAATTCAGCTCGATATCCTTTAATTGTTTGCATTTTCAGTCCACTATTTATATTAACGCTGACGATATATTCTTCTCGCCGCCCAGTCCCCTTGCACTTTAGCTTCAGTCCTAAATAATTTGATAATATTATTCCTCCTGCCCGGCTCCATGAGGACTGTCTAGGTAGCCCTTGTATCGTAGAACGAGAGACGGCGGTTCATCTTGTTTTTGTGGACGCCATTTTGGTGCACCGCATGTTTGACAAGAAAGAAAACGGGTTATATTTCTATTTATGTTTACCAATCAGGGCAGAAATGAGAACCAAGAGGACAAAGAACATTGTATCCTGTACGTATGCCCTATTGCCAAGGTAGGTAGGCCAAAAAAAACAAGTTGAACATTCCCTCATATAACTCACATAAACGAACCCGACCGAGGGGAGTAAGTAATCGTCCGATTCCTATTATCGTTCCAAAGCTAGTATATGTCTACTATGTTTGGAGAAGGGCCAGCTAGGATGAATACGGACGTGGAAATATACAGGGTCCATTTGCTCTATGGGCCTCCGTTTTGTGGGTACAGAGGTTAGGGCCCACGATTTCTGGAGTACCTATTTGGAAACAGGGTGTTAGTATTGATGAGCGTTTAATTAAAGTTAATATGGGGATAATTGAGCGTGAAGATAAAGGCTAATAACATACGACAGTGGTACCAATATGTCGACGTGACCGATCTACGGTGTCTAAAGGATCTCGAACTCGTCTTACACCAGTCTCCCCCCCCCCCCCCCCCTCCCCCCTCTTCGTGTTTATCCTCTGCCACCCTTCCCCTTTTCCCAGCTTTTGTTTGACCCTCCTATTTTTATATACATCACTTCCTCCCTTCAATTCTTTTTCCTCTCTGTCCATCTCTCCCCTGATCCTCCTCTCCCTTCCTTCCACCACTATTCCTGACTTCTTGTTAGATACTCTTCTTCCTGCATTTTGAACAAATAATAATTAATAATAATAAATAATATTTAAACTAGTAATAATAGTTATGTTATTAAACGATAATAATAATAATATAATTAATAATAATAATACAAACAATTAATAATAACTACGTAAACTGCCTCCTCTGCTCCCTCTTCTATGTTTCTTGCCTTTTTTGAGTGTATGGTGTCGCGACGGGCGTTCCGGATCATTTCCAATATATGATCATTACTATTAATGCTAGTACTTCATCGGAGTGTGCTCTATTTTCCTTTCTTCTTATACACGCATTAACCATTATTCTTCTTTTCTGAAACCATTCTTTCGCTCTTGCTTCTGTCCCATACTAGCCTGTGCACCTCTTTTATGTATGCACCATCACCACCATTTCTCAAACCTTTCTATCGACCATACTTTTTTTCCTTTCGCCGTTGTCTTCTGTCTACCTTTTTGTTATGTCTTAGCGTTATCCTCTCTGAACTTGACCCCTTTCCTCTCGTATGAGCCTATTCGTTTTCACGCCTAGCTTTTCTTTCCCTTCGGGTGTATTCCTTTTGGGCTTTCATTTTCCCTGTTTCAACATAAGTATGTTTTCACCAGGATCCCTTCTTTCTGCCTGTCTTGCGCCTTTGCTCTCTATTCTTCCTTGTTTTCTCTTCCTTCTTCCAGACCTGTTTCACTGCCATGATTGACCCCTCAACTACCTCCCTCTCCTGTTTGAACCCTCTACCCCTTCTGATTACCGGTTTCTCTTTCTCGTCTGATCACCTCCCCGCAACCTTCTCTGTCTCACTGCCGAGTCCCAGTGATCTCCCTCCCTCTAGCTCTAAATTGTCCCTCCATCGCCAATACCTCACCTCTCTCTCTCTCTCTCTCATCTCTTCTCTCCTCTATCTCTCCTCTCTCTCTCTCTCTCTACATGTCTTTCCCTCCCCAACCCTTTATCTACTACCTGTTCCCCCTGTCCTCCCCGTCCGTCTCTCTCTAATTGTCCCTCCCTATCTCTTTACCGCGGTTCCTTCCCCACCCAACCCTCTCGCTCGCTCGCTCGCTCGCCCGCTCGCTCGATCGCCGCTCTCGCTCTCGTCTCGCTCTCGCTCTCGCTCTCTCTCTCTCTCTCTCTCTCTATTTCTGTCTTTCAACTTCGATTACCACCCCGGCATGGACCGCAAGGTCTTCGAGATACTAACTATTTATCGATTCCTTGTAAATTCTTGCAACTCCCTACCCCCCCCCCCTCTCTCTTTTCCTCCTACCCCCCCCCCCTCACCTCTCTCTCTCTCTCTCTCTCTCTCTCTCTGTCCCTACCCTCCCTCTTTCCCTCCTACCCCCCTCCCTCCCCTCACCTCTCTCTCTCTCTCTCTCTCTCTCTCTCTCTCTCTCTCTCTCTCTCTCTCTCTCTCCCGGTTCTATACATAGCGCAACACAACACCGGGGCTGTGTTTATCTTCTGGTATTTATACTACACCACCCCCAGTCAGGCGTGTTGGAGGGGGTGGGGGGGGTGGGGGGGGGATGGGGGGGGGGGAGTGGGGGCAGATAATTGGGTAGGTCCATCAATCTTATCTATCTATTTACTCTGCTGGTCCAATCCCCACTTGTCCTATTTTTATTTTGTTTTATTTTTATTTTGTTTTATTGAGTAGGTAGATAAATATAAATACGCAGATAGATGGGAATATGACGTGTAAATAAACAAATTAATGAATGAACGGAGGAGGACGGGTAGATGGGGATAGAGTTGGGGAGGGTTGGGGAGGATAGAGAGAGGGTTGGGGAGGATAGAGAGAGGGTTGGGGAGGATAGAGAGAGGGTTGGGGAGGATATAGGGAGGGTTGGGGAGGATAGAGAGAGGGTTGGGGAGGATAGAGGGAGGGTTGGGGAGGATAGAGAGAGGGTTGGGGAGGATAGAGAGAGGGTTGGGGAGGATAGAGAGAGGGTTGGCGAGGATAATGAGAGGGTTGGGGAGGATAGAGAGAGGGTTGGCGAGGATAGAGAGAGGGTTGGGGAGGATAGTGATACGATGTTGATACACTCTAAAAGTCCCTCAAACAACCTTCAGCTCCTCTTCATCCTTCCACTCCTCTCGCATGTATTGCCTTGGTTACTTCCTGCCTGTCGATTCTTTACTCATCGATCCTTTCCTGTCCTTCTCTCTCTCTCTCTCTCTCTCTCTCTCTCTCTCTCTCTCTCTCTCTTTAAACATAATGATAGGCTACATGTGATGCTGATCAAAGTGAAATAATAAATTATACAAGATCACTATAATATTATAAAGACCAGCATATATTTAGTTTTCATTAAATACAATCTCTCTCTCTCTCTCTCTCTCTCTCTCTCTCTCTCTCTCTCTCTCTCTCTCTCTCTCTCTCTCTCTCTTTCCCCCAGGCGTCAATCTTCTCGCCTGCACCCTCTTCCTTCCCCTTGGGCTCACTCATATTTTTGTACTGATATTTATTTTCCTCTATTTATTTTCTGTAGGGGGGATAGTTAGAGCAGGGAGAGAGGGAGGCTAGAATTAGAAGAATACGTGCAGTTGCCCACATAAGTTCTCCTCCACGTCGTGATCTTACGACGTATGAAAGTAAAATAGTATGAATGAATTGCGAGTGTGTTTTTTTGTAATCATTATTTGACTAACCACTCGTAATTCAATCATGCACATTATAATTCTATGTATAAAATCACGGACAGGAACAGAACTTATGTGGGCAACTGTACGTGAAGCACACATTCAGCATAGTTTAGTAGGTTAATTGTATTGCAGCTTAGAGTGTTTCTTAGTAGATTCGAATATGTGCGGCATTGGTGTGTATTTGGGTTAATATTAGTTGGTGGATTGAGTTGGTATAAAGTGGAGGAGGTTACTGATTATGTGTGTTAATAATAATAATAATAATTAATGTGTGTGTGTGTGTGTGTGTGTGTGTGTGTGTGTGTGTGTGTGTGTGTGTGTGTAATTCACTTGCTTGTTCGTCAAGGGGAATCCACGCAATGCGAGCTAAGCTCATTATTATCGCGCCTCCTTAACTGGGAATGTATTGCGTGAACTGCATGTTAAGTGTTTATGTATCGTTGGAATGGCTGTGGATGTGTGTGTAGTCTGTATTTCAGCCAATTGGCGACATCTGGAAACGAAGGCTTAGGGTTAATCTGTACGGTACCATTCTCACTACGGTGCCAGTCTCACCCGAAGGCTTAGGTTGACCAGTAGCTTAGGTTGACCAGTACGATACCCATCTCACCTTGTAACCGATCACCAACCCCAGATGGGACGTTACAACTTCGTCCACTTATACCAGGTTCCTATTTATACTGCTAGGTGAACAGAGGCTACACCGTTAGGAGACTTGCCCAAATGCCTCTTCCCCGCCCGGGTCTCGAACCCGGGACCTTCTGGTTGTGAGCCAGACGCGCTATCAGTTACGCCACGGGGAGGTATAAATGTGTGTGTGTGTGTGTGTGTGTGTGTGTGTGTGTGTGTGTGTGTGTGTGTGTGTGGGTGTGTGTGTGTGTGTGTGTGTGTGTGTGTGTGTGTGTGTGTGTGTGTGTGCGCGTGTGTGTGTGCGTGTATGTGTGTGTAGCTTGATTTATGTGACTGCTTGTTTTATGAGTGCAACCTTTCACATTGACGAATACAACCCCCCCCCCCCCTGACCCTCCCAACCAGCCCACCCCTCCAACTTCCATCCCTCAACAAATCTCCTGTCAGAATGTTATGGTGGTGTTGCCTCCGTGCACATTTTATAGCGCATTCCGTGGCGGCCAATCCTTTCTCCTTCCTTATCCTACCGCAAGCAGCCTCGTCAAAATGAATAAATCGGATTTTGCATGCTATATTTTGTATGTATATAGAATTCTTTCATTCATCTATTCACCAATCCGTTTTTTATTCACTTCAAGCTAAGCGTGGAATGTGGAGAGTCAAAATGTCAATAGGGAAAGCAAAATCATATTATGGAAGAAATACATGATTTTGGATTTTCCAGCCCTAATGCCAGAGGAATGGAAAGATATATTGTATAAAGTATGTAAAGCAAGAGAAACTCAACCTCGCTTTATATTAAATACAATTAAACCTATTTGTTCCGAAGGAAGGTCTTGTTGGACCTCCCCTGCTTCGCTTCATTAGTTAGCAGGTAATACAATGTTTCACCTCATTAGTTTGACGATAATACGATGCTTCACCTTATTCAGGGAGCCTATAACTTTTATAAAATTGACCTTCCGCCGGAGCATCATTTCTATCAAAAGTGTACAAATTTAGCTTAAGGGGGGATATCGACTTGAGGGATTTTTTTCTGGACCCCTTTCTCCCTCATGTTTAGCCCCATTGCTTTTGATATTATAAAACGTTTGCCCCATCAGTTTAGCGATTTTAAGAACTTTCACCCCATATTAAGACCTTTCGTGCCATTCAGGTGTCGATTTTATCCTGGCGAGCGATAGCGAGCCTGTAATTTAAGAGGAACCGGCCTTTGGCCGGGACATTTTTCTACCGAAAAATTTACAAATTTATCTTGAAAGGGACTCAAGGGGGTGTAATTTTAAACTTGATGGAGGTCTAGGGAACAAACTAAATACCTCCCCAATACATCTGTGACGGCGTTCCGTTTAGCCTAGGGGACAACCTAAAATACATTGCTCCGAAATGAAAAAAGCCAGGAAAGTCCTCAATGATAATTAGCAAGGAAAGTCCTCAATGATAATTAGCAAGGAAAGTCCTCAATGATAATTAGCCAGGAAAGTCCTCAATGATAATTAGCAAGGAAAGTCCTCAATGATAATTAGCAAGGAAAGTCCTCAATGATAATTAGCAAGGAAAGTCCTCAATGATAATTAGCAAGGAAAGTCCTCAATGATAATTAGCAAGGAAAGTCCTCAATGATAATTAGCTAAACAAAACAACGTAATTACCCAGTTGAGGTCGGACCAGACAATGTTAACGTACAAATACCTAATCAATGAGGTATTATATATCTTTTGTTTCTTTATCATCAACTATTAAATAAACTACAATTCATGTGTTTAGTGTTTTATCATCAACTATATATGTGTAGTTCTTTATCATTCTTCGTATGTGTTCTTTATCAGCAGCAACGTGTGTTTTTGTTTTCTTTATTTTATCATCGACCATATGTATTTTTTCTTTCTTCATCATCAATTATAATAGGACTAAAATAATGGTATATTAAACTCTCTCTATCTCTCTCTCTCTCTCTCTCTCTCTCTCTCTCTCTCTCTCTCTCTCTCTCTCTCTCCCTGACTGTCAATACTGGTGTGTGTGAGTGTGTGGAAACTTGTGCCGCTATAAGTTATGTGAACTAACTGGAACAAACTTCCATTATAGATGTCGTGAATAGTTCTACAGTAGAGGAGTTCTCATAACGTGTAGATATTACTCTCAACACACTCACTCACTCACTCTCACTCACACACTCTCACTCACACACTCACTCACTCAATCTCACTCCCTCTCTCTCCCACTCTCTCTCTCTCTCTTAAACAACAGTATATCGCTAAAATGTAATGCTACGTCTCTGAACGATTTCATGTAACTCTTTCTTCTGCGCTCTCTCTCTCTCTCTCTCTCTCTCTCTCTCTCTCTCTCTCTCTCTCTCTCTCTCTCTCTCTCTCTCTCTCTCTCTCTCTCTCTCTCTCTCTCCTCTACTCTGCCGTCTCCTGCAGCCTTCCTTCCGCCTTACTTCCTAGTCTTAGTTGCCTTACTTCCGGCGCTTTAGTTTTCCTTTGGGACCACCACGTATACCAAAACACACCCACACACACGCTCATATCCATACATACACACACACACACACACACACACACACACACACACACACACACACACACACACACACACACACTCACTCTCTCTCTCAAAGGGCATCAGTAGTAGGGTAACTAATTGGATAGGCAGTTGACTCACAGTTATGGAGCTATGAGTTAAGATTAAGGGGGGGGGGGAGGGGGGGGGGCCGATTTTCTGGTTCCCCTTCTTCCTCATATGAGGGTGTGTAAGAGCGTGTGTATGTGTGTGTATCTATGTGCTATGTGCTATGTGTGTGTGTGTGTGTGTGTGTGTGTGTGTGTGTGTGTGTGTGTGTGTGTTATCATTCACCACACCTGACCTTCCACATCCCTACGTATTATTCAGGTGGTTTTCCAATTGCCTCTCTCTCTCTCTCTCCCCCTCCCTCTCGACCATCTGACTGTGGACCTCACGTAGAAGGAGACTGGCAGGTGCTGTCTCTCTCAGACCAACACAGACCTCTCCTGTCTCGCTGCCATCCTTTTACTTTCTCTCTGTCCTCCTGTCTTCCTTCTGTCCTTCCTTCCTTCCTTCCTTGCTGTCTCTCTCAGGCCAGCACAGACAACCTCACTAGCCAACCCCCCTTCCTCCCCCGTCGTTCTTCCTTCCTTCCTTCATTCCTTCCTTCCTTCCTTCCTTCCTTTCTTCCTTCATCCCATCGTCATTTCCCTTCCTCCCTGCCTCCCTTCTTGTGTTCCTCTCTTCCTTTCAAGCCCCTTCACTGCTCCTCTGGTCTTGCTCCCTTTCTTTCTTCCTTTTGAACTCAAGACACCTTAACTACCCCCCCCCCCCCTGTTTGTTTTCATTCTTTTCTCCTCTTTTCATTGGCTTCCTTGCTTCCTCCCTTCTTCCTTTGTCTGTCCCATCCTTTGTTCCTTTCTACCTTCCTTCATCCCTTCCATTCCTTTCTTCCTTCATTCATACCTCCCCTTCCTTCCTTCATTTTGTCCTTTCTCCCTTCCTTCCTTTACCCATTCCATCCCTGTCTTCCTTCCTTCCTTCCTTCCTTCATACCTTCCTTCCTTCCTCCCTATCTCTCTTCATGTCTTTCTCATTTCCTTCTTTTCTTATGTTGGTTCAATTACTTACTACTCAACTCTTCCTTCCTTCTTCCCGTTCTGATCCCTCCCTCCCTTTTCCTGTTTTCTGTGCGATTTCTTCCTTGCTTCCTTCCTTTTGGTTTCTGATTCCTTCATTTGTCTTTTTTTTCACTGTTTGCTTTCTTCCTTACTTCTTTTCTTTCACTCTCCGAACACCTCTTCCGTTTCCTGTTCTCATATTTGTCTTCTTTCATCATTTTCTTATTTTACACTCCTTCCTTTATGCCTTCCTTCCACTCTCTGACTCATTCCATTTACACTCCTTCCTTCATGCCTTCCTTCCACTCTCTGACTCATTCCATTTACACTCCTTCCTTCATGCCTTCCTTCCACTCTCTGACTCATTCCATTTACACTCCTTCCTTCATGCCTTCCTTCCACTCTCTGACTCCTTCCATTTCTTGAATTTCGTTATAACTATCTTCATTCCCACCTTCATACGGTTTTTTTCTATATTTCTTTCATTCCTCCAATCCTTCCTCTGACGATTTCCCTCCTTCCTCTCTCTGTCTCTCTGAAATTATCCATCTTATAATTATCTGTATCATTCCTCTTTTTCTCACTCGTATTTCCTTCTCGAGTTTTGCCTCCCTCTCTCTCTCTCTCTCTCTCTCTCTCTCTCTCTCTCTCTCTCTCTCTGCCTTTGATATGCGTCGATTGCTTTACCTTGCTTTCCTTTCATGTTTGCTTGCATGTCGGGCAGTACCACCTTACAAAGTCTTTCTCCTCCCTTTACATTTTTCATCCTCCAGTATTTCTGCAATTACTTATAACCTTTCCGTCTCGATTTTCTGTCTACAGTATATTCGTCTCGCTGCAATGTTTCTCTACATAATTTATATAGTTTCGTTGTGTTATGCATGTTGATATGACTTGGTTTGGTTGGTGTGATTTGATTTGATAAACTGATTTGATTTAATTGGTCATGATTTCAGATATTTCATTCAAGTGTTAATATTTGTTTTTCATTTATACAACAAGTCGTATCTCTACCCATTCTTCATGTTTTCAATTCCTTCCTTCTGAACATACCAACAATTTGCTTTTTAATGTTCGTGTTTTCTGTGTATGTGTGTGTGTTTTTGTTTTGTTTTTGTTTTTTAATGTTTGAGCTTTCCTCTGTTTTTCACATATTATGTCTCTCATCTTTCCTCTATTGTCCACTGATTTTGTTAGTCGTGTCACCTATCTTATTCTGGTCTATAATAGTCAGTTTTAGCTGAAGAACAACCCCAAGAGGTCAAGGGGCTGGAGTTGTATCTAGAGTAGCGTCTTAATGAACAAGTCACATCTCTCTCTCTCTCTCTCTCTCTCTCTCTCTCTCTCTCTCTCTCTCTCTCTCTCTCTCTCTCTCTCTCCAGTACTTACCACTCAATATCATGTACATTACTGATAAACCCACGGAGACACTTACCTAGAAAGAAAGGAGAATATAGTTAGAAACCCGGATATGGTATATAATAATATAGTATGCAGAGATTCAATATTATTCGTATAATTTCGTATATTTGGCACCACTCCAATCTTTTCCATGTTAAGTGGAGATGGGCTGGTTTTTCTGGACACCCTTCTCCCTCATGCTTAGCCCCTTTAGTTATCAGATTTTAAGACGTTCAGCCCATTAGTTTGGCGATTTTAAGACCTTTCGCCCCTTTTCTTTGCCAATATTAAGACTTTTCGTGTCATTTAGGTCTCGACTTTTACATGACAAGCGATAGCGAGCCTGCAATTTAGGACGAACCGGCCTTTGGCCGGGAAACATTTCTACCGAAAAATTTACAAATATATCCTGAAGGGGGACCCAGGACAACCCCTACATCACCCACACAACCATCCTTGACACCATCACCCACACAACCATCCTTGACACCATCACCCACACAACCATCCTTGACACCATAACCACCAGCATCATAAAACCATCCCCACACCCCGTTTTCGTCACCCTCAACTCACCACCCCCAACACCACACTTCCACCCATCCACGATTCCCCCACCCACACCACACACCGCACACCCCGCTTCAATCACCCCCAACACCGCACTTCCACCCACTCACAATCCCCCCACACACACCCACACCACCACATCACTCGTCTCCCTCTCCTTCATACGTCCAGCCCTCCATTGTTCGCGGGTTTGTGGCTCTAATTGACGTTTTTGTTTTGTTGTGCTCGCTGATGCTCTTTTGTTATTTGGAACGAAAAGGCGGCGACGCACTGACAGATTTCCGGCGTTTTTACTAGTAGCAAAAGTCAGAGTATGACTTCTAAAAAACATCGAATTCAGTCACTTGGAGTGATTATTCCCTCTAGTACGAAGTTAGAAAGTACCTGATTATGAAGACTATCTATCTATCTATCTATATGCTCAGGCCCAATCCCCATTTTGGGGGTAGCCGACTCAAGACAGAGCAAGAACAGGAAAAACAACATAAAACAAAAAATAAACACAGATAAAAAACACAAACTCTCACACATCCAGGTCATGAAGACAAAAGAAGAACATAATGGAAGGAAAATTCAGCTAAAATGTGATGACAAAATGTGATGAAAAAAGTGATGGCCAAACTATGTTAAAACGGCCTCGGTGACGCTCTCTTAAGGGGAGATCTCCACTTGAGGAATTTTTTTCTTGACCCCTTTCTCCCTCACGTTTAGCCCCGTTGCTTTTGATGTTATAAAACGTTTGCCCCATTAGTTTAGCGATTTTAAGAACTTTCACCCCATATTAAGACCTTTCGTGCAATTCAGGTGTCGATTTTGTCCTGGCGAGCGATAGCGAGCCTGTAATTTAAGAGGAACCGGCCTTTGGCCGGGACATTTTTCTACCGAAAAATGTACAAATTTATCTTGAAAGGGGGTCTAGGGGCTGTAATGTTAAGTTTGATGAAGGTCTAGCGAACTAACTAAAAACCTCCCCTTCACTATGCTGGCGTATTTAGTTCCATACTGTAGGTTCTGAAGGGTGAGCGTTTCCTATTAGTTAACCCCTTCAAGACCCGATTATGCGTTTATTGTCTGTGTTCTGGCAATTACTAGACTATTTCATTCAGATTAAGAAGGGGTATATGTCAGTCAGAGGGTTAATTGAGATAGTCTTTACCGTTGTCATTCCCGCAGAGCCTTCGTAAAATTATATACTCGTCTAATTATACACCCGTCTAATTATACACTCGTCTAATTATACACTCGTCTAATTATACACTCGTCTAATTATACACCCGTCTAATTATACACCCGTCTAATTATACACTCGTCTAATGATACACTCGTCTAATTATACACTCGTCTAATTATACACTCGTCTAATTATACACTCGTCTAATTATACACTCGTCTAATTATACACTCGTCTAATTATACACTCGTCTAATGATACACTCGTCTAATTATACACTCGTCTAATTATACACTCGTCTAATTATACACTCGTCTAATGATACACTCGTCTAATGATACACTCGTCTAATTATACACTCGTCTAATTATACACTCGTCTAATTATACACTCGTCTAATTATACACTCGTCTAATTATACACTCGTCTAATTATACACTCGTCTAATGATACACTCGTCTAATTATACACTCGTCTAATTATACACTCGTCTAATTATACACTCGTCTAATGATGTACAGAATAAACAGTCAATTGCGTCATAATGGTCAGAGGGTTAAGGGGAGGTATTTAGTTTGTTTCCTAAACTTCCATCAAACTTGAAATTACACCCCCTTGACCCCTTTTCAAGATACATTTGTACATTTTTCAGTAGAAAAATGTCCCGGCCGAAGGCCGATTTCCCTTAAAATTACAGGCTCGCTATCGCTCGCCAGGAAAAAATCGACACCTAAATGGCACGAATGGTCTTAAAATTGACAGAAATGGGGCGAGGGTTCTTAAAATCGCCAAACTAATGGGGCAAGCGTCTTTAAATCTCAAAAGCAATGGGGCTAAACATGAGGGAGAAAGAGGTCCAGAAAAAAATCCTCCGGGTGGAAATGTCCCCTTAATTGGTGTACGTAATGAGGCTGATCTTTGGGTGCAGTAATATTGAGCTGGATGATGTGGTCGATCATTAAATTGTTCTTGCTTGAGGTAGTAGAAATTGTTCTTGCTTGAGGTAGTAGAAATTGTTCTTGCTTGAGGTAGTAGAAATTGTTCTTGCTTGAGGTAGTAGAAATTGTTCTTGCTTGAGGTAGTAGAAATTGTTCTTGCTTGAGGTAGTAGAAATTGTTCTTGCTTGAGGTAGTAGAAATTGTTCTTGCTTGAGGTAGTAGAAATTGTTCTTGCTTGAGGTAGTAGAAATTGTTCTTGCTTGAGGTAGTAAAAATTGTTCTTGCTTGAGGTAGTAGAAATTGTTCTTGCTTGAGGTAGTAGAAATTGTTTAGTAGTGATCATTGAAAGACACTGTTGAGCCTTGTTGCATAATTGATTGCTATGTTTGCTATGGTGATTGTCAGAGTTGTTATGGTGAATGTGATGATTGCTAATTTGATTGTGATTGGTCTTATAGTGACTGCTATGGTGATTGTGATTGGTCTTATAGTAACTGCTATGGTGATTGTGATTGGTCTTATAGTGACTGCTATGGTGATTGTGATTGTGATTGGTCTTATAGTGACTGCTATGGTGATTGTGATTGGTCTTATAGTGACTGCTATGGTGATTGTGATTGTGATTGGTCTTATAGTGACTGCTATGGTGATTGTGATTGTGATTGGTCTTATAGTGACTGCTATGGTGATTGTGATTGTGATTGGTCTTATAGTGACTGCTATGGTGATTGTGATTGGTCTTATAGTGACTGCTATGGTGATTGTGATTGGTCTTATAGTGACTGCTATGGTGATTGTGATTGATCTTATAGTGACTGCTATGGTGATTGTGATTGGTCTTATAGTGACTGCTATGGTGATTGTGATTGTGATTGGTCTTATAGTGACTGCTATGGTGATTGTGATTGTGATTGGTCTTATAGTGACTGCTATGGTGATTGTGATTGGTCTTATAGTGACTGCTATGGTGATTGTGATTGTGATTGGTCTTATAGTGACTGCTATGGTGATTGTGATTGTGATTGGTCTTATAGTGACTGCTATGGTGATGTGATTGTGATTGGTCTTATAGTGACTGCTATGGTGATTGTGATTGTGATTGGTCTTATAGTGACTGCTATGGTGATTGTGATTGTGATTGGTCTTATAGTGACTGCTATGGTGATTGTGATTGGTCTTATAGTGACTGCTATGGTGATTGTGATTGTGATTGGTCTTATAGTGACTGCTATGGTGATTGTGATTGTGATTGGTCTTATAGTGACTGCTATGGTGATTGTGATTGGTCTTATAGTGACTGCTATGGTGATTGTGATTGGGATTGGTCTTATAGTGACTGCTATGGTGATTGTGATTGTGATTGGTCTTATAGTGACTGCTATGGTGATTGTGATTGTGATTGGTCTTATAGTGACTGCTATGGTGATTGTGATTGTGATTGGTCTTATAGTGACTGCTATGGTGATTGTGATTGTGATTGGTCTTATAGTAACTGCTATGGTGATTGTGATTGTGATTGGTCTTATAGTGACTGCTATGGTGATTGTGATTGTGATTGGTCTTATAGTGACTGCTATGGTGATTGTGATTGTGATTGGTCTTATAGTGACTGCTATGGTGATTGTGATTGGTCTTATAGTGACTGCTATGGTGATTGTGATTGTGATTGGTCTTATAGTGACTGCTATGGTGATTGTGATTGGTCTTATAGTGACTGCTATGGTGATTGTGATTGGTCTTATAGTGACTGCTATGGTGATTGTGATTGGTCTTATAGTGATTGCTATGGTGATTGTGATTGTGATTGGTCTTATAGTGACTGCTATGGTGATGGTGATTGTGATTGGTCTTATAGTGACTGCTATGGTGATTGTGATTGTGATTGGTCTTATAGTGACTGCTATGGTGATTGTGATTGGTCTTATAGTGACTGCTATGGTGATTGTGATTGGTCTTATAGTGACTGCTATGGTGATTGTGATTGTGATTGGTCTTATAGTGACTGCTATGGTGATTGTGATTGGTCTTATAGTGACTGCTATGGTGATTGTGATTGTGATTGGTCTTATAGTGACTGCTATGGTGATTGTAATGGTAATTGTTATGGTGGTCGTGATTGTTCTTCTGTTGATTGCGAAGGTTATTATTATTATTATCATTATGATGGTTGTGATGCTTGTAGTGGTGATTATTTGATGGCTATGATGATTGGTAAAGGGAATATGGTGGTGACTGTTTAATTACCATACGGCGATCACATTACGCTTATCAAGATTTGTAATTTGTTATGGCTCTAATTGATTACTTAATTGTTAGTGTGTCTAGGTCTGTCTGTGTGTGGGCGTGTGTGTGTGTGTGTGTGTGTGTGTGTGTGTGTGTGTATGGGCGTGTGTGTGTGTATGGGCGTGTGTGTGTGTGTGTTGTCGTTTGTTGTATATTTTGTATATTTTGTATATTTAATTATTTACTTATTTATCTATTATATTATAAATGTGTATGATGAGTTTTTTTTTTCTCTCTCCCTCTGTTAGAAAAGAAAATTTTAAAAATACATTCTACGAAGCATTTTAGGAGGTTGTTTATTTTCTTGCGGCAATTAAATGAATTGAGCGAGACACCACAACACACCAGTGAGGGGGAGGGTGGAAATTGGACTTGTTTATTTGTGGGAGTTACATTATTTACCAAATACGTGACGCCTCAAACCACTCCTACACTCTTAAATGTCTCTGTGTGTGTTTGTAGCAATGATATACACTTAAATAACTTACATAATTATAATAGCCTACATAGCGATAAAAACACGCATAAAAGGTCGTATGCACTCAGTACCGGGTGGATGGGGCTCGATAGCCTTGGCGGGCAACCCATCTAGGGGAACAACCCCTAAACAAATTACTGATCGGCGACACGCTAAACGGTGCAACTTACAGGTGACGATCTTGATAACAGATAACATTCCCCATTTTTCCGTTTTTGTTTTTTATTATCTGGGGGTGTCAGACTCGAGACGAATTTTTGCATAAACATGTTTCCATATAAAAAAAATAGGTCTATTTGGCCTAAATATATTCTAAAAAAATACATATATATATATATATATATACCGTTGGTATAGCAACGACGAGAGGAATCCATATATACCCTTGAAAACACAAACAAATACAAATAGAAAATAGGTCTATTGGGCCTAAAAATGGTATAAATATATAAAAAAATATATACCGTTGGAATCGCAACGACGAGAGGAATCCATATATACCCTTGAAAACACAAAATTCGAACATGACCTGCCAAGGTACTCGGCTTTGCCTGGACCCAAGGTTTTAAAACAAAATAACGTTTGATTTTGGGCGAATGGCTTTTCGAAAATGGAATCTACGACCATGTAGGGAAGGTGTTGGACGAGAGAAGTCGAATGGAAGAAGGTAAAATTAATTTGAATTTTTAGTTTGGGCTACAGAACCCTTTAAAAGATGAAAAAGTGCTCATTTCGGGCGTTTCTGGAGTTCGATTGATAACCTAAATCCTAAAGTAATGGTTCGATTTGAATTTTGTTTGTGCCATTGGATTCAGCGGGTGAAAGTGTATTTGTGGTAGAAAATGAGCAAAATCCATACATAAATAACCCGTCTAGGGGTGATTTCGAAGTTTTCATACTCAAAATTAGGTCTATTGGACCTACAAAATGGTCTAAATCCAAAAATGCACATACCGTTGGAATTGCAACGACGAGACAAATCTAGATATACCCTTGAAAACACAATATTCAACATAACACATTTCAAATGAACAATAGGTATTCTACTGTATGCACCTCCCTCTTCCCTCCACCCCTCCCTCCTTCTCATCTTCTGTTTTACCCGGAGAAAATCGTGAAATGTTGTTCTTTGTTTACTGATTTTTGGCGAGAGAGTTTTGTAGTTGTTTGAGAATGTGAGTGTTGGACTGTGTGTGTGGCTTGGTTGGCAGTGATTGGAGGAGCCGGCGACCACTGCGAGTTGTGGATTAATATTATTGTTAAGTGTTTTTGATTATACAGTATATTGCATGGTTGAACAGTTTTATTTCTCCCTAGACCTCATCAAACTAATATACAGATATATATATATATATATATATAAGCTTCCCATACCGTCATTCAAGCTCAAGAAACGCTACCCAGAACCCCCCTTTAAGCTAAATTTGTATATTTATCGGCAGAAAACTATTCCGGCCGTAGGCAGGCTATTCCGGCCGTAGGCAGGCTATTCCGGCCGTAGGCAGGCTATTCCGGCCGTAGGCAGGCTATTCCGGCCGTAGGCAGGCTATTTCTAAGTTACCGGTTGCTGTAGCTTGCCAGGAACAAACGGCAATTGAATGGATCGAAACGTCTTAAATAACTAATAGGAGGAAACGTCTATAACATGCTAACTATCTACTTGTTTGAGAATGTTTGTGTTGGTAAAGAGTCGGGGCTTGAGTGGGACTAAACACGAGGGAGAAGGGAGGCCAGAAAAACGACCCATCTCCCCTTAAGTCGGGCAGCCCCATAGAGTGTATTAATATATAAGGGGATCTTGGGGGAATACATTAAGGGGAGGTATTTAGTTTGTTCCCTAGACTTCCATCAAGCTTAAAATTACACCCCCTTGAGTCCCTTTCAAGATAAATTTGTACATTTTTCGGTAGAAAAATGTCCCGGCCAAAGGCCGGTTCCTCTTAAATTACAGGTTCGCTATCGCTCGCCAGGATAAAATCGACACCTGAATGGCATGAAAGGTCTTAATATGGGGTGAAAGTTCTTAAAATTGCTAAACTAATGGGGCAAACGTTTTATAATATCAAAAGCAATGGGGCTAAACATGAGGGAGAAAGGGGTCAAGAAAAAAATCCCTCAAGTGGAGATCTCCCCTTAATTTATTCCCCCAAGATCCCTTTATATATTAATACACTCGATGGGGCTAAACGACTTAAGGGGAGATGGGCCGTTTTTCTGGTCTCCCTTCTCCCTCGTGTTTAGTCCCATTGGTTTTTTTATTTAGTTCGGCCCGTTAATTTGGCGATTTTAAGACCTTCCGCCCCATTTCTTTGTCAATATTAAGACCTTTCATGCCCTTTAGGTGTAGATTTTTTTTCCTGGCAAGCGATAGCGAGCCTGTAATTGTGGAGGAACCGGCCTTCGGCCTTGACATTATTCTACCGAAAAATTTACAAATTAATCTCGAAGGGGGATCTAATGGATGTGTTTTTAAGTTTGATGGAAGTCTAGGAAGGGAACTAAAAAAACAAATTAATATATTAATATATAGACCCCCAAAAATATTAATATATAGACCCCCAAATATATTAATATATAGACCCCCAAAAATATTAATATATAGACCCCCAAAAATATTAATATATAGACCCCCAAAAATATTAATATATAGACCCCCAAAAATATTAATATATAGACCCCCAAAAATATTAATATATAGACCCCCAAAAATATTAATATATAGACCGCCAAAAATATTAATATATGACCCCCAAAAATATTAATATATAGACCCCCAAAAATATTAATATATAGACCCCCAAAAATATTAATATATAGACCCCCAAAAATATTAATATATAGACCCCCAAAATATTAATATATAGACCCCCAAAAATATTAATATATAGACCCCCAAAATATTAATATATAGACCCCCAAAAATATTAATATATAGACCCCCAAAAATATTAATATATAGACCCCCAAAAATATTAATATATAGACCCCCAAAAATATTAATATATAGACCCCCAAAAATAACCACTGTCCCCTTAACCCTCTCCGACATATGACGCGATTTTGAGCCTATTGGGGATACTTTAAAGCTTTTGTTACCATCAGGGGTATTTAGAAACCTTTAGTTTAGTTTCTTCAACCTCTGCAGTTGTCTTTGAGTTAGCTGTGGGCAGAAAACTAATTTTGGAGAGGTAATTATAAGAGTGAGATAACTCTATTTCTTATTGCTAATCTGGCAACCTCTGCGTCATATGAGCGTGAAAGGGTTAATATCACTAAGCTAATGGGACAAAACATGTTAACTGTTGTGTGTTGTGTCGGGGTTGGCAGTGAGGGAGTGTAGACCAGCAGCCTTGGGACACTTGTAGGTGGTTTTGGCTACACACTATATAGCGATGTTGTCGTCTGGGTGTTTATATTATATTGGGTTAGTCGCGCCTCTCTCTCGCTCTTGCTCGCTCTTGCTCGCTCTTGCTCGCTCTCGCTCTCTCTCGCTCGCTCTCGCTCTCTCTCTCTCTCTCTCCAAGATCTGCAAGGTTATTCACTTCCAACTGTCTTCATGTACGGCAATTGCCGGAGGGTGGGGGGGGAGAGCCTTCTTCTTTGCTATCCTTTCCTTTCATGGTCCCTTACTCTCCGGTTAGCTATATCTACTAGAATTAAGTCCTGATCACCTCGCTGGGATCGTAAGGTCTGTGTGGTCAGTGTATCTATGTAAAATCTAGGTAAATCTATGTAAATCTCTCTCTCATTGCCTGGCCCATAATGTTACACTTCATCCCATTTTCCGGTACGGCGTTTTAGCCAGAGAGAGCGGAAGGTAGGGAGAGAGCCTTCTACTCTTATTTAGCCAGAGAGAGCGGAAGGTAGGGAGAGAGCCTTCTACTCTTATTTAGCCAGAGAGAGCGGAAGGTAGGGAGAGAGCCTTCTACTCTTATTTAGCCAGAGAGAGCGGAAGGTAGGGAGAGAGCCTTCTACTCTTATTCTTTTACTATAAACATTCCCTGTCTAGTAGTATTAAGGCCGGACCACCTAGTAGGGACCGCAAAGTCTGTGTGGTCTGGGTATCTGTGTAACTATGTGTAAATATCTTCTTTGTAATATTTACCATGGAGTTAGTCTGGTCTAGATTCTGCGATAATCTCTATATTTTAGGGAATTAAGATTTGTACAGTACGTGTCTCTTTCAGTGTATGTGTGTGCGTGTGCGTGTGCGTGTGTGTGTGTGTGCGTGTGTGTGTGTGTGGGTGGGTGTGTGTGTGCGTGTGTGTGTGTGATATAATTCAATGCCTACATGTTTAATCTTATTTGTTTTCCTCCCTCTCCTTCTCCCTCCCCCCCCTCTCTCTTCCTCTCTCTCTCTCACACACACGCTCTCTCTCTCTCTCTCTCTCTCTCTCTCTCTCTCTCTCTCTCTCTCTCTCTCTCGCTCTCTCTCTCTTCATACATCAATAGACCACACGCATGACAGACGAACCAAGAACCAATTAAATGTTTGCAGAAAATATATGCCACACTAAAAACTATTTGACAACTTCAGGAGTGACTGTGAAATTCCTTGCCTGTTTGACCTTTGAAAACGTGTGTGTGTGTGTGTGTGTCAATGCATTTGTGTGTTTAATTTGTTTGTGTGTATGTGTACCAACCAGTTCACTAATGAATTGAACTTAACATTTATAATAACATTATATCAATAAAATCAGGGTTTGTAGTTTGTTTTTTTCCTTCGAACACTGAATATTCGTAGCCCGATATAGATTTCCAGTACCGTAATTAAAATGTTGTACAGTACACAACATGAATGTATTGGCACCATCCAATTGGCATAGGCATACAGGCTTCCAATCCAATCTAGGTAGGAACTATATTTACTTAGTGTGGAGAAAGTCAAGTCAAGTATAAACAATAAGTATTAAGGGGAGGTTTTTAGTGTGTTTCCTAGACTTCCATCAAGCTTGAAATTACACCCCCTTGACCCCCTTTCAAGAAAAATGTGTACATTTTTCGGTAGAAAAATTTCCCGGCCGAAGGCCGGTTCCTCTTCAATTACAGGCTCGCTATCGCTCGCCAGGAAAAAATTGACACCTAAATGGGACGAAAGGTCTTAAAAGTGACATGAATGGGGTGAAACTTCTTAAAATCGCCAAACTAATGGGGCGAACGTCTTAAAACTTCAAAAGCAATGGGGCTAAACATAAGGGAGAAAGGGGTAAAGAAAAAAATCCCTCAAGTGGAAATCGCCCCTTAATGCTAGACAAAGCATGGCAACTATTGAGTCAGTCAGGGCATAGGTGTGAAAAATGACCCCCCCATTTGCTCCAGCCCATTTTGAGTTACAGAGGTTAAGGGGCAGGATTTGCGGCCTACTTATACCGATGGATGGACTACAGTTGTTGTTCGGGCGGACACATTGATCCATTCAGTGTACCGGTGACGCTCTTCTCCTGATATGCTGCTGGCAAATGTTAAGACCATTATATTCAGCGTAGGAAGGACATCCAGCACATTAAAATGCTACAGAATGCCCCAATGCTACAGAATGCTACAGAATGCCCCAATGCTACAGAATGCCCCAATGCTACAGAATGCTACAGAATGCCCCAATGCTACAGAATGCCCCAATGCTACAGAATGCTACAGAATGCCCCAATGCTACAGAATGCTATAGAATGCCCCAATGCTACAGAATGCCCCAATGCTACAGAATGCTACAGAATGCCCCAATGCTACAGAATGCTATAGAATGCCCCAATGCTACAGAATGCCCCAATG
This sequence comes from Paralithodes platypus, assembly GCA_032716605.1. Classification (NCBI taxonomy): domain Eukaryota; kingdom Metazoa; phylum Arthropoda; class Malacostraca; order Decapoda; family Lithodidae; genus Paralithodes; species Paralithodes platypus. The sequence continues at coordinate 965,172 of CM064520.1, forward strand.
CTATAGAATGCCCCAATGCTACAGAATGCTATAGAATGCCCCAATGCTACAGAATGCCCCAATGCTACAGAATGCCCCAATGCTATAGAATGCCCCAATGCTACAGAATGCTACAGAATGCCCCAATGCTACAGAATGCTATAGAATGCCCCAATGCTACAGAATGCTACAGAATGCTACAGAATGCCCCAATGCTATAGAATGCCCCAATGCTACAAAATGCCCCAATGCTACAGAATGCTATAGAATGCCCCAATGCTACAGAATGCCCCAATGCTATAGAATGCCCCAATGCTACAGAATGCTACAGAATGCCCCAATGCTACAGAATGCTATAGAATGCCCAAATGCTACAGAATGCCCCAATGCTACAGAATGCTACAGAATGCCCCAATGCTACAGAATGCTATAGAATGCCCCAATGCTACAGAATGCTATAGAATGCCCCAATGCTACAGAATGCCCCAATGCTATAGAATGCCCCAATGCTACAGAATGCCCCAATGCTACAGAATGCCCCAATGCTATAGAATGCCCCAATGCTACAGAATGCTACAGAATGCCCCAATGCTACAGAATGCTATAGAATGCCCCAATGCTACAGAATGCTACAGAATGCTACAGAATGCCCCAATGCTATAGAATGCCCCAATGCTACAAAATGCCCCAATGCTACAGAATGCTATAGAATGCCCCAATGCTACAGAATGCCCCAATGCTATAGAATGCCCCAATGCTACAGAATGCTATAGAATGCTACAGAATGCCCCAATGCTACAGAATGCTATAGAATGCCCCAATGCTACAGAATGCTACAGAATGCTACAGAATGCCCCAATGCTACAGAATGCTACAGAATGCCCCAATGCTACAGAATGCCCCAATGCTACAGAATGCCCCAATGTTACAGAATGCCCCAATTGATAATTTTAGTTATCACAGATCCTTTGTAAGCTGCATGCAATCGATCATTTTAGTTATCACAGATCCTTTGTAAGCTGCATGCAATCGATCATTTTAGTTATCACAGATCCTTTGTAAGCTGCATGCAATCGATCATTTTAGTTATCACAGATCCTTTGTAAGCTGCATGCAATCGATCATTTTAGTTATCACAGATCCTTTGTAAGCTGCATGCAATCGTACAAACATAGCTGAAACCTATTAATACAAATCGTCCCCGGTACTGAAAGGGTTAATACATAAACAGCTATGTGTAGGTCATTAACAGTTTCACGAGGCACAATTAAATGTTTATGTCAGTATAGCGTGATGCCATACTCCTGAACATTAAGTGGAATGCTTGTGTTTACATCGCTGTTACAATATAATTATTAAATTTTTTCCACCAACCGACTTCACTTCTAAACTAAATTAATTAAAGCAACAAATACATGTGGAACTCCATGGACTCGAACCTAGGATACTCACACCGAAATTCCGCGCAATTATGCATTTCGCTATCAAGACAGTTTTTTTAGTGTTCCCATATTAAATTGTATACTTATTATGTGACGTGATTATATGCATGACACAATTATAAGATATGAATGGCGTGTTATTCTTCGGCTTCCATAAATGTCGCAACAATAATTCACAGACACTTGGGTGTTTTAATATATATATACTTGTGCAAAGACTAATATAGAAGTGTGGCAGACCGGTGGAAATGTGTGTGTGTGTGTGTGTGTGTGTGTGTGTGTGTGTGTGTGTGTGACTGTGTGTGTGTGTGACTGTGTGTGTTGTTGTTTTTTTTAACTACGTGTATGGTAATGAGAGTGCGTGCATATGTGTGTGTGACTGCGTGTATGTGCGTGTGTGACTGAGTTTTTGGGCGTGTTAGTGAGTGTGTATGTGTATGATTATGTGTGTGTGTGTGTATGTAAGACGGTGTGTGTTATCAGTTGGTGTGTGGTAAATATGACCTAACTAGCTGTGTACAAGTTCTGTTGGCAGGTGGACTAACTTTTTACTCCAGCAGGTGTGTGTGGGTGTGTGTGTGTGTGGGGGGGGGGGGGGGGGGTGCGTGTGGGTGTGTGCGTGGGTGTAAACACAACATGAAAAAATAAAGGTCTGAAAAGCTTATACAAAATACAAAAATAAAGCCTGAGACCAAAATATCTAGTAACAAACTTTAAAACAAATTTCATATAGTGGTGTGAAAAGACAAAACGAAACAATGATTTTGATCTTAAGTATGCTGAGATTTAAATGTGTTATGAGGTTAACAATAAAGCTAAGCTAATTATGTCCCAAGGTGTGGAAAAAAAACAGGGGTTCAAAGAGAAGGATAAGTAATAAAGAGCTGTACAATAGAGCGGGAAAATGGGTTAAAGAGAGAGGTTAAGCGAGGTAGACGAGCCAAGAACTTGTTGACACTATCCCACCACCTCCTCCTCCACCACCACTACTACCATGGTCACGAGAGAGAGACACGGTGGTAAAAGAACATGTAAACAACTAGAGCTAGAGAGAGAGAGAGAGAGAGAGAGAGAGAGAGAGAGAGAGAGAGAGAGAGAGAGAGAGAGAGAGAGAGAGAGAGAGAGAGAGAGAGAGAGAGAGAGAGAGAGAGAGAGAGAGAGAGAGAGAGAGAGAGAGAGAGAGAGAGAGAGAGAGAGAGAGAGACCCGGCATATATAATATAAGCTAACTATATAGATTGTTAAACTTTTGCATATACCAGTTAAAATCACATTGAAAATAATAAATCTCAAATATATGAATGAATGATATGAATCTACATATAAAACAGATATAAATATACACGTTTCCAAAGGTCTGTCTTGAGAGAAACATCTTGTACGTATTATGCATTGTATTTCAAAGCCAATTTTCCTAGTGAAACACTTTAGAAAATGCCAGGAGAATCAAAGCATATGCTGTATATACACGCACACAGTCAGACATACGCAAACATACGCAAACACACACACATACATACAGTACATTCACAAACACACACACACACACACACACATACCCACATACCCACATATGCCTATATGACTAACACCTGTGCTCACTTTTGCTTGTATAAGTGTGTGTTAGTAAGTTTGGGTAATCCAGAAGTAGTTTACACATAGTTTGAGGTCGGGTAACATAATAATGTGTAATTTAAGACTTTCGCCTCATCAGCTTGGCGACTTTAAGACCTTTTTGTGCCGTTTAATTGTTGATAGTTTCCTGGTGAGCGATAGCGAGCCTGTAGATTAGGAGGAACCGGCTTTCGGCCGGGACATTTTGTTATCGAAAAATGTACGAATTTATCTCCAAGATGGGTCTTGAGTGTTTTTTTTAAGCTCTCGGGAGGAAACTAATAGAAAATAATATATATATATATATATATATATATATATATATATATATATATATATATATATATATATATATATACTGTATATATATTATATATATATATATATATATATATATATATATACATATATATATATAATATATATATATATATATATATATATATATATATATATATATATACAGATCTCCTGGTGCAGTAATGAAGGCTGAGGATGATGAGATGAGCCCCAGTTGAAGGGGAGCAGTTCACAAGTGTGCCTCGATAGGTGCCAATGGTCAAGAGGCATACTATATATACGGTCATCAGGTAAATCCACAACCCATCTATCGTCTATTCGATTTAAGTAGGCGAGAAATCATGACCTCTATCCCCTGTAACTCAAAAAGGGCTACAGCAAATTGGTTGTAAATTTCCACATTTATTACTTGACTGACTCTTCCCAAATGGTAGACATATTAGCTCGATCACTCCAGTCGTGTTTTTGTTATAGAAGTTAGAGGTCATGATTTCTCGCCTACTCACAGCCTTTCTATCCTTTTATTTAATGGGTTTATTGTAACGATATACCTATATAGAGGTAAGCATTCTTTCACTAACTGTATTAAGTCCACATAAATTAATCAATTATTGGCAGACATTAATACAGTGCAAAGCATGCGGTATAGATTTATTCGACTTACTTATTACATTATCAATTTGTTTGGATCTCGATTTACCCTGTGACTTCCTTATACCTTTACCAATCTGAATAAGGTCGTCTAATAATAATTGAACACAAAACAATAGAACAGAAATGCGTAATCGGATCTTGAAAGGGTTTAAGCAAAATACTATACAAAAAGTGTTCACAGCCGGGAGAACCTAATTCATATATTGTTTAAGGGTTCACAGCCGGGAGAACCTAATTCATATATTGTTTAAGGGTTCACAGCCGGGAGAACCTAATTCATATATTGTTTAAGTGTTCACAGCCGGGAGAACCTAATTCATTTATTGTTTAAGTGTTCACAGCCGGGAGAACCTAATTCATATATTGTTTAAGTGTTCACAGCCGGGAGAACCTAATTCATAATTATATTGTTTAAGTGTTCACAGCCGGGAGAACCTAATTCATATATTGTTTAAGTGTTCACAGCCGGGAGAACCTAATTCATATATTGTTTAAGTGTTCACAGCCGGGAGAACCTAATTCATATATTGTTTAAGTGTTCACAGTCGGGAGAACCTAATTCATTTATTGTTTAAGTGTTCACAGCCGGGAGAACCTAATTCATATATTGTTTAAGGGTTCACAGCCGGGAGAACCTAATTCATATATTGTTTAAGGGTTCACAGCCGGGAGAACCTAATTCATATATTGTTTAAGTGTTCACAGCCGGGAGAACCTAATTCATTTATTGTTTAAGTGTTCACAGCCGGGAGAACCTAATTCATATATTGTTTAAGTGTTCACAGCCGGGAGAACCTAATTCATAATTATATTGTTTAAGTGTTCACAGCCGGGAGAACCTAATTCATATATTGTTTAAGTGTTCACAGCCGGGAGAACCTAATTCATATATTGTTTAAGTGTTCACAGCCGGGAGAACCTAATTCATATATTGTTTAAGTGTTCACAGTCGGGAGAACCTAATTCATTTATTGTTTAAGTGTTCACAGCCGGGAGAACCTAATTCATAATTATATTGTTTAAGTTTCCTCACTAGACCTCCCACAAACTTAGAAAAAAAAAACCTAGACCCCCTCAAGATAATTTTTTTAATTTTTCGATAGAAAAAATCCCGGCCATAGGCCGGTTCCTCTTATAATTGCAGGCATGCTATTGCTCGCCAGAGGAAAAATCGACACCTAAATGGCACGATAGGTCTTAAAATTGACAACGAAATGGAGCTAAAAGTTTTAAAATCGCCAAACTAATGGGCCGAATGTCATAAAATTTCAAAACGAATGGGGCTAAACACGAGGGAGAAGGGGAGCCACAAAACTGGCCCATACCCCCTTAATAATATATATATATATATATATATGTGTGTGTGTGTGTGTGTCGACTATGAAAGCCGGGATGCGTGAGTCACTGTTTTTATAGCGTCTGAGGTAAGCGGCCGGGGGAAAAAAATCCACATTAATATTAAAGTGAGAGAGAGAGAGAGAGAGAGAGAGAGAGAGAGAGAGAGAGAGAGAGAGAGAGAGAGAGAGAGAGAGAGAGAGAGAGATTATAAATATAGCATAACTCTAAGATCAATATGAATAAGAACGAAAAATGCTTAATTGTGTCAGCAAACGCGCGATAATGTACACTAATTGCACAGATATGAATATTATAAGCACAACTATGGCCGCCAATAGGAATAAAACACAACTATGGCCAGAATATATGGCCGCCAATAAAACACAACTATGGCCGCCAATAGGAATAAAACACAACTATGGCCGCCAATAGGAATAAAACACAACTATGGCCGCCAATAGGAATAAAACACAACTATGGCCGCCAATAAGAATAAAACACAACTATGGCCGCCAATAAGAATAAAACACAACTATGGCCGCCA
>CM064520.1:976041-1054371 GCA_032716605.1 Paralithodes platypus
TACACATGCACACACTTATACACACACCTACACCTACACAAACACTTGCAGACAAAATTAATACACACACTCACTCTCGCTGGCACACACACACACACACACACACACACACACACACACACACACACACACACACACACACACACACATACACATATATTCGCACACACACCCGTGCCTGTACACACATACACACACACACAAACACACACACATGTACAGTATAGTATTATACACACTTATAAACACACACAAACTCGTGCACATACACAGTTAGTCTCTCGCTCACACACACACACACACACACACACACACACACGCACACACACACACACACTTACGCACGTTTAGCTCGTTTACTCAGACCCTCAAATATTCACACACTAACTACCATCAATAAGCAACACACACACACACACACACACACACACACACACACACACACACACACACACACACACACACACTACCACCACCACCCATGGGTCTTAGAGAATTAAATCTATTTCCTTTAACCCAGCGCAGATTAAGAGGCGACTTAATTCAAGTGTTCAAAATCATCAAAGGCATCGACAATATGAACTGTAGTAAGTATTTCACTATCGACCAATCTAATTACACGCGGGGAAACGGTTGCAAAATTATTGGTAAATCTTTTAACTCACACGAAGCTAAGAATTTCTTCTTCAATCGAGTTGTCAACTTATGGAATGGGCTTCCCCGAGATGTCATAGACTGCACCACCGTTGATTCATTTAAACTTCGCCTAGACAAATATCTCGCATCAAACCCGCGACTGACTGCGTTTGTCAATAAATAACTTTATTTTATCCTCCCATCAGTTACTAACCCATCTGTCCCCTACTAACTTCCTAATCCTGCCACGGACATTAGTTCCAGGGCAGTAGTTCCCTTTCCAATGTTCCCATACCCACTCTAAACCACTGTTTGGACACTTGATCCTCAGTGTTTTGGAGGACAAGCAGCCTAGAAGGGTCACTAGACCTGTTGTTGCTTGATTTCCTGTGTACTCCTTTGTACCCACACGTCATATCACACGAATAAAATAACGTCAGTCTTAAAGCGGAAAAACTTAATTACCAGGTATTTTCGCTCGCCAGGCTAAATTTAGAAAGGTATTTTGAAACTGGGAGTACCTCTTCATCTCGTCTTGTGCTTGTCGTAATTAAATGTCCACTGCTTAAGGGGAGATTAATTTTAATATATATATATATATTATGTTGTATTATATTTGAAGCGCTTGTGAATCCTCGAAGGAGGAGATACGGGCGCTATATAAGTAACCAGAAGATTATTATTATTATTATATTTCCTCCCTTGACCTACATGAAGCTCCCAAACCTCCTCCCAAACCCCTCTTCGAGATAAAAAAAAAAAAACACACTTTTTCGGGAGACAAATTCCCCGTCGAAGACCGGTTACGCCTAAATTACAGACTTGTTATTGCTCGCCAGGGAAAAAATCGTCATCTAAGTGGTACGACAGGTGTTAATATTGCAAAACTAATGGGGCGAACTTCTTAATAATCTCAAAACTAATGGGTCTAAACATGGGGGAGAAGGAGTTCTAGACAACTCTCCTTTATTAAGTTAGTGTTGTATTTCGGTGTTTGTATTTATTTATTCTGCCTTGATTATTGAATTGGGTGTTTTACAGAGGTTTGTTGTTAGAATGGAATGGAATAGAGTAGAATATTGTGTATTTAGCTAACACCATGTTTATATAAATGGTTAATAAGTAAATAATATCAGAGTTTAGCGGTCTATTAAGGCACCTTTATGGCACCCACATTAGTACTTCTCTAATGGTGGCTATTATGAAGATCAATTACTGGGATACATTATACTGTTTACCTCTAAAATGGGTAAATATATCTATCTCCATAAACAATCTGAATGACAAAGGAACTTCATAAACTGTATAGAATCGTCAAGTTAGCCAGACTAAAGGGTAAACAAAGTGCTACCGTGCTGAAGGGGCTTAGAACTTTATAATGACCCCCCCCCCCCCCTCTAGCAAACTATTCGATGAATGGCACTCAGCTTAAGAATGTAAACAGAGAAACCGATCTGGGAGAAACAATATCGAGTAAACTAAAACCGAGTCAACAATGTTCAGAAGTTGTTAAGAAGGCAAACAAAATAATTGGCTTTATAGGCAGGTCATTGAGCATAAATCCAAAGAAGTTATCCTAACCCTTTACAATTCCTTAGTCCGCCCTCTTCTGGAATGCTGCGTTCAGTCCTGGTGCCCTTATTACCAAAAAGATATAGATAAGCTAGAACAAGTTCAACGTAGAGTTACCAAAATTATACCTAGCCTAAAGAACAAACCATACGAAGAGCGTCTTACAGAATTAAATCTATTTTCTTTAACCCAGCGCAGATTAAGAGGTGACTTAATTCAAGTGTTCAAAATCATCAAAGGCATCGACAATATGAACTGTAGTAAGTACTTCACTATCGACCAATCTAATTACACGCGGGGAAACGGTTGCAAAATTATTGGTAAATCTTTTAACTCACACGAATCTAAGAATTTCTTCTTCAATCGAGTTGTCAACTTGTGGAATGGGCTTCCCCGAGACGTTATAGACTGCAGCACCGTTGATTCATTTAAACTCCGCTTAGACAAATATCTCGCATCAAACCCGCGACTGACTGCGTTTGTAAATTAATAACTTTATTTTATCCCCCCCTCAGTTACTAACCCATCTGTCCCCTACTAACTTCCTAATCCTGCCACGGACATTAGTTCCAGGGCAGTAATTCCCTTTCCAATGTTCCCTTACCCACTCTAAACCACTGTTTGGACACTTGATCCTCAGTGTTTTGGAGGACAAGCAGCCTAGAAGGGTCACTAGACCTGTTGTTGCTTGATTTCCTTTGTACTCCTTTGTACTCGCTCTCTCTCTCTCTCTCTGAATGTGTGTGTACTTCATTGCGTATAATGCTTGTGTAAACAATAAATAATTGTTTTCATATACAACATTATTTTATTCCATTATAAGAGTGATCGAAATTGGATAATGTTTCATGCTATAAGTAGTCTTACTAGAAAGGAAGTGATGATCTACAGTATATTCCGAGTGAGTAATATTTTCTGCATTTTTCACCTCACCTACATTCTATCAGTATCGCTTTAATTAATAAATAATGACATAGAATTAAGAAAATTAGCTTTAGGAATTATTATTTGAACTTATCGGAAAAAGTCAATCCAACCCCTTCAGTATTCAAAAGCTTGTATTCTTTGTTTGGTTGTCAGTAGCCAATTATAATAAGTTTAGAAAGGACTTGCAGGAGCTAGGTTAAGTTAGAGAGTATTAACCTATATTTATTCTCACAAGTCCTTCCTAATCTGTTCAAAGTTGTCTAATGGAAGCCAAGCTAAAATATAGAGGACGTCTTAGTACTGAAAGGGCTGATAAAAGGGGTTTAATAAGGGGAAATTTTTAGTTTTCAGGCTTTCAAAAATGTGCCCAAGACCCCTCATTCGAGATAAATTTGCAATTTTTTTGGTATAAAAATAGCCCGGCCAAAGGCCAGTTCCTCCTAAATTGCAGGTTCGCTTTCGTTCGTCAAGAGAATATTGATACCTAAATGGCACGAAAGATCTAAAAGTTGGAAGAAAAGGAAAGATGTTAAAATAGCCAACGACTTCAAATTTCAAAAGTAATAGGGCTAAACATGAAGGAGCAGGGGGTCCAGAAAAAAAACCCATCTGCTTAAGTGAAAATCTTCCATTATAGTAAAGTAAATGAAGACTCCTCCTGTTCCTTGTCACCTTGGTTAATATTGAATATTGGAAACCTTGGAGGCGAAGCAGTGATATTAAAACAACACACACACACACACACACACACACACACACACACATACACACACACACACACACACCTTATAAATATTTTGTTTTTGTTTTGCTTACCTTATATACCTTTTTGCTTACCTTATATACCTTTTTGCTTACCTTATATACCTTTTTGCTTACCTTATATACCTTTTTGCTTACCTTATATACCTTTTTGCTTACCTTATATACCTTTTTAGCTTACCTTATATACCTTTTTGCTTACCTTATATACCTTTTTGCTTACCTTATATACCTTTTTGCTTACCTTATATACCTTTTTGCTTACCTTATATACCTTTTTGCTTACCTTATATACCTTTTTGCTTACCTTATATACCTTTTTGCTTACCTTATATACCTTTTTGCTTACCTTATATACCTTTTTGCTTACCTTATATACCTTTTTGCTTACCTTATATACCTTTTTGCTTACCTTATATACCTTGCAGCATTGTTACTATATTCGTTAATAATTAGAAAGTCCCTCCATCGCAGTATATGCGTCATTTACTATCTCATTTAACATTTAGTAAACTTTATGCTTTTCCCCACACATCTCTTGTACTCCATTGTGCTCATACAGTTTACCTTTCACACCCTGGGGTTACAAACAATATTGTTTTGTCATGATCGTTTTGTTTTAGTAATTGCAAAACAATATTCGAAATAGATATGCTTAATGTTACCTGTTTGTCGATAGTTGGTATTAGTTTGATTGCTAAAAGTAGTGTAACCCTTCCAAACATGTGTTATAACTTAAGATATGCCAGAATATTTAGTATTCTGTCTGCCCCGCCTCCCCCCCCCCCCACCTCCCCCATCTCGACCCTTTCTAATCCACCCCCTCCCAGGTGATCTATCCCAGACCCATGTAATGAACAGTCGGCCAAATAAGTGATGTCGCGGCACCAAGTATATTTCGATCATTAATTGGTATCAGCGCTATCTAAGGTTTAAATAATCGTTCAGAGTGAGATATACAACCATGTTCCTATCTTTACACACCCTATTCAACATCTGACAGACATTAATACAGCATACAACGAGCAAAGCGTAATAACAGCGGCGACACGAATTATTTGGCCAACTGTACCCCACCCCAATGTTATCTCCTCCTCCCTCCATACTCCTTCCCTCTCTCTCCACCCACCCCATGTGATCCCCCTGTTACCCTCCCCCCCACCCCAACCCCCATGTTATCACCCCTCTCCCCATGTGATCCCCCCCCCCCCCCCCCCGCGTATCATTCCCCCCCCCCCCCCCTCCCCCTTACTGTAAGCAGATAATTAGCTTCTGAGAGACCCCTGCTGGTCTGATAGTGACGCACATGTGTTAGGTGCGTGAGTGGGTGTGTGTGGGTGGGTTTGTATATACGTATGTGTGTGTGTTTGTTTATCTGAATGTTTGTTTGTTTCAGTGTGTGTGTGCGTGTGCGTGTTTCGTTATATGTTTGTTTGTGTGTTATGTAGTATATGTTATGTGTGTGTGTAGTTGTACATATATATTTGTGTGTGTTTCAATTTGATGTATAGTGTGTGTGTTTGTGTGGGTGTGTTTGTATATATTATGTGTGTGTATTTAGCTACTCACCTCAAAATTATTATCTTAATTGATAGTATATGTGTCTTTAATAGTGACTACTGCTAGATTCGTTCATAATATTTAGTCCTTCAATTATTTTCATATGCCTATAACTGTTCTCGATTTCGTTCTCTGTTCGCCTTCGTTTTTAATAATACCACTATTTTAAATATATTCTCCAGCCCTCTTCGATCCCCTGTCAGCTGTTCGTTTCTATATTATTTTGTTTCGTGTTCACAAAATTGGACATATTTCTTGCTGCAGCCTGAGCTGTAGGAGTTCGTTTTCCTTCCTTGCCTTTTTGCCTTAGTGTTTCACTTTTATTTGTCTAATATTATTTCAAGTCGAAAATGCTGTTGAAAGTTTGGATGTGGCTAACATCGTACAGGTGAAGTCCTTTTTAATTAGTTTGACGACTATTAAACGATTTTGTTCTGTGTTATAATATTCCTTTACTTGACAACATATTATATTTTCATATAATTTTTTTTCCTTTCTTCTGCTAACCTAATTAGGATTAACATAATAATAAGTGTAAGCTTCATTCACAGTTTCCCTTAATCAATATCTTCACTTCTGAAATATATGGCTATCTTTATTTGCTTTGGATTTTACTGCACATGAGTTTATATTTTGTATCTTTAGCATGCCACACTCCTTTCCCACCAACCACATTGATGCTCGCCCAATGTTTTGACTGAACCTTCTCCTTGATCTCTTGTTTGTCTTCTTGCTAGCCTTCATCTTTTGGCTATTGTGTGTTGCTACATATCTTTTATTTTGTCTTCTACTGTACATCCTATTGTATCTATTATGTTGATCGTTTTTTATTATTAGTTTTATATTACCTCTTTTTAGTAGTTATATATCATTTCATTGACTGCAATGCCGATCAATCCGTTTGGTTCTAATTTCCTTTATGTTAACTTGTGTTTTGATATTAATCCCGCTCCCTTTCTAATTCAGTACGAAATACTGTATGTTTAGTACATAAACCTGATTTGTATTTCTCATTTCTCTCTCTCTCTCTCTCTCTCTCTCTCTCTCTCTCTCTCTCTCTCTCTCTCTCTCTCTCTCTCTCTCTCTCTCTCTCTCTCTCTCTCTCTCTCATCTCTTCATTCTCTCTCTCACAAGCTTAACATTCTTCTGCACGCTAGAAGTAGCTCACATGTCCAGAGGGAGATGTAGAAATAGACATTGAGTGAGAGAGAGAGAGAGAGAGAGAGAGAGAGAGAGAGAGAGAGAGAGAGAGAGAGAGAGAGAGAGAGAGAGAGAGAGAGAGAGAGAGAGAGAGAGAGAGAGAGAGAGAGAGAGAGTATAGTGTATGTGGCCTTTCCCACATACTATAAACACTACATATACAATATACATATACTACTACAGTTTTGTCACGGTGCCAAACAATTCAGCCAGGAGACCATTTCAACCAGTAGATCTCCAATAGTGCCAACTCAACCAGTACTATTTATTTAGGTTAAGGGGAAGTTTTTAGTTCGTTCCCTAGAATTCTATCAAGCTTAAAATTACACCCCCTAGACCCCCTTTCAAGATAAATTTGTACATTTTTCGGTAGAAAAATTTCCCGGCCAAAGGCCGGTTCCTCTTAAATTACAGGCTCGCTATCGCTCGCCAGGATAAAATCGACACCTATATGGCACGAAAGCTCTTAAAATTGACAGAAATGGGGCAAAAGTTCTTAAAATCGCCGAACTAATGGGGCGAACGTCTAAGCAATGGGACTAAACATGAGATAGAAAGGGATCCAGAAAAAAATCCCTCAAGTGGAAATCTCCCCTTAAGAACAGTTAGCTAATGTTAAGTAATGTTAGGTAAAGTTAGTTAGCGATGGTTGAGTTAGTACTGGTTGAAATCTAGGTAATGTTAAGTAATGTTAGGTAAAGTTAGTTAGCGATGGTTGAGGTGGCACTGGTTGAAATTTCCTGCTTCAACTGGTCTACTGATGTTTGATACGACAATTTGATCTATTTATTTTAAGAAACAGTTAGTCCCCGAGGCAATGGTTTCAAACAACATGCCTTCCAGTGGCTCTATCCTCTGTCACACGGCAGCCCTCTCTGCTGTAGGCCTTCGTCAACAGAGAATCCATCCGACTCCAAGGCCTCATAGTCAATTTCTTTTTCTAGCTATCTATCTATCTATTTACTCAGGCCCAATCCCCACTTTTCCTATTTTTGTTTTCTTTTATTTTTATTTTTTTAGCCAGGTTTTTTTTTGACAGCGGTGAGACCGTGACATATCCACCAACGTCTGATATACCTTCCTCTACATATCCACCAACGTCTGATATACCTTCCTCTACACATTTTTACCACTGTTCCCAATATACCGTTTTTGTTATCAGTTGTTGTTGTTGTTGTTGTTGTTCCCCAAGCTGCCTGGCCGAACAGCCCCAAGGCCCAGAGTTATCAGTTATCAGTTCTTCCATTAATTTTCAATATTCTCAAATGTCATTAGGGGAGGGGAGGGAAAACAAAATATCCATGATTGGGAAGTTATACTATAGACAGATAACTTGCAAGGCACAAACATGAAGGGGGCGCACCTCCTTTGTTTCTCTCTCTCTCTCTCTCTCCTTCTCTATCTGAGTTGTATTAATTCGGCCCTATTCAGCCTACTGTTTTAAGACGTTTATCCCCATCCAGGTGTCGATTTTTTCCTGGCGAGTGGTAGCGAGCCAGCATATTTTGTATAATATTTTTGTCAGGTACAAAAAAAAAAAATCGATAGAAAAATTTCTCCGGCAAAGCCGGATTTCTCCATAAAATGCTGGCTCGCTATTGCTCGCCAGGAATAAATCGACACCTGGATGCGGATAAACGTCTTAAAACAGTAGGCTAAATGGGGCCGCATGGATACAAGCCAGAAAAAGAGAGAAAAGGAGATAAAAAAAGCAGGTGACAATAGGTTATGATTAGTGAGTGATAACAAATAAAAACAAAATAACTGTAAGATAAAAGAGGCGCTCATATACTTTTTGTTTCTCTCCTTTTCTCTCTTTCCCTGGTTTGTATCCATTCGGCCCCATTCAGCCTACTGTTTTAAGACGTTTATCCCCATCCAGGTGTCGATTTATTCCTGGTGAGCAGTAGCGAGCCAGCGTTTTATGGAGAAATCCAGGTGTAATGCGCTCAAGCTACTGTTATAATCTTTATCTTGTCAGTTACCCCAACTCCTTGCATCTTTAGAATGACTTTATCAACAACACTTGTTTTATCAATAGTTTAGTATCAAATCATTATGTTTTGATGCAACAATATATCTCACAGCTTCAAACATTAATATTTAGATATCGCAATAAGTCCCAGAAGACTAAGCAATAGTCAACAAACGAAGTACTGTAACTCTCTCAGGTAACAACATCAATAGCTAGACTGCTAAAATGACTATCTTTGTAGTTTCAGCTGCCAAGATCATTATTCTGGCTGCCAACATGTATATTAGCATCTCCAGTTCATAAATTCAATATAAACAAAATTATTAGTTGCTTCTTAAGGGGAGATGGGCCGGTTTTCTGGACCACTTTCTCCCTTATGTTTAGCCCCATTAGTTTTCAGATGTTAAGATGTTTTCCCCATTAGTTAGTCGATTTTAAGACCTTTCGCCCCATTTCTTCGTCAATATTTAGACCTTTCGTGCTATTTAGGTGTCAATTTTTTCCCTGGCGAACGATAGTGAGCCTGTAATGTTGGAAGAACCGGCCTTCGGCCGGGAAATGTTTCTACCGAAAAATTTACAAATTAATCTAGAAGGGGGATCTAATGGATGTTTGTTTGTTTTTTAATTTGATGGAGGGCTAGGGAGGAAACTAGAAAAATAATGACTACATGCAAAAATCGCCCAAAAAGTGAACCATCCCCCCTTAAACCTCATTTATAAACATCACTATCACGAATAGTGTAGCTACTAACATTATTATCATATCCATGAACATCATTATCATTAAAAACTAACGTATCCATATTACCATCATTTTCATTAATAACTACCGTATCCATATTACCATCTGATCTAACAACACCACTACCATCAAACAAAAATTAATATCATATCTAACCCTTCAACATCGTCATCATTATCATCATCACTATCTCAACTGCCACACATAAGCATCGTCATATCATCACAAGCACAAATCATATCATCACAAGCACAAATTATATCATCACAAGCACAAATCATATCATCACAAGCACAAATCATATCATCACAAGCACAAATCATATCATCACAAGCACAAATCATATCATCATAAGCACAAATCATATCATCACAAGCACAAATCATATCATCACGAGCACAAATCATATCATCACAAGCACAAATCATATCATCACAAGCACAAATCAACCACAGTCAGTAAAACCAACACCCTCATTCTAACAACAAACAACACCTCCACCATAAACACAGCAAACATCACAACTTCTCTAACAACCACTACTAGTACCACCAACACATACACAACCACTCACAAGAACCTCAACTACCTCCATCACCACAATTACCACCCCAACTAGCCTACCACTACCACAACCATTCTCACAACTATCACCAATGCCACCACTACTACCTCCACCAATACAACCACAACTACCGCCCACCACCACAAACACCACCACCACAACTACCACCACCACCACAACTACCACCACCACCACAACTACCACCACAAACACCACCACCACAACTACCACCACCACCACCACAACTACCACCACCACAGCCACCACCACAATCACAACTATCACTACAATCACAACTACCACCACAACCACAACCACCACCACAACCACAACCACCACCACCACAACTACTACCACCACAACCACAACCACCACCACCACAACAACCACAACCACCACCACAACCACAACTAATACCACCACAACCACAACTACTACCACAACAACCACCACCACCACAACCACAACTACCACCACCACAACCACCATTCATAGCACCACCACATATATTTTGGTCTGGCCTCACTCTGTCTTTAGTCGTTGTCTTTACACTTGCCAGCTCTGTCTTACTTGATTACTGAACTCTGTCTCTGGCCTTACCCTATTTATAAACGCCTCCGGGCTCTCTCTCTCTCTCTCTCTCTCTCTCTCTCTCTCTCTCTCTCTCTCTCTCTCTCTCTCTCTCTCTCTCTCTCTCTCTCTCTCTCTCTCTCTCTAAATATTTATCTATCTATCTATCTTTCTCGCTATATATATACTGTATATATAAATATATATATATATATATATATATATATATACTGTATATATAAATATATCTGTTTATAGGATGTCCTGTGGTACAAACGTTATATTCTTCGGCCCAAGAATGAATGCTTAACGGTTCGATTCATGGGTGAGCAGATACGGATGGGCAAGCTCTTCACACCCAATGCCTCTGTTCACCTAGCAGTACAAACAAAATCCGTGCATAAATAACTAGTCTATGGCCTAAAAATTGGTCAAAATAAAAAAAATAAATACACCATTGAAACAGCAACGGCGAGACGAATCCAAATATGTAATAATATTGACAATTCAAAATTCGACCAAAATCACCGATTTGCCTGGGCAAACCCAAGGTTTTTCGACCGAAATATTTTCGATTTTGGGCGAATGGCTAGGCGAAAATGAAATCTACGACCATGTCTAGAAGCAGCTCGGCGAGCAAAAACAAATGGCACCACTTATAATTCTCTAGGACTTATAGTTTGGGCTACAGAGGACTTTTAAAGTCCAAAAAATGGTCCCCTGGGCCCTCCAGGAAGGCCAATTCAAAATCGAAATCCTAAACTAATGGTCCGATTTTAATTCTGTTGGCGCCATTCGATTCAGCTTGCCAAAGTGTACTGAAGGTATAAATTTAAACAAAATTCGTACATAAATAACTCGTCTATGGAGTTTTTAAACTTTAAAACAGGCCTATTGGGCCCAAAAATTGGTCAAAATTAAAAAATAATCACACCATTGAAACCGCAACGGCGAGACGAATCCAAATATGTAATAATATTGACAATTCAAAATTAGACCAAAATCACCGATTTGCCTGGGCACCCAAGGTTTTTCGACCAATTT
This sequence comes from Paralithodes platypus, assembly GCA_032716605.1. Lineage (NCBI taxonomy): Eukaryota > Metazoa > Arthropoda > Malacostraca > Decapoda > Lithodidae > Paralithodes > Paralithodes platypus. The sequence continues at coordinate 987,597 of CM064520.1, forward strand.
TTTTTCGATTCTGGGCGAATGGCTGTGCGAAAATTAAATCTACGACCATGTCTAGAAGCAGCTCGGCGAGCAAAAACGAATGGCACCAGTTAGAATTCTCTAGGACTTATAGTTTGGGCTACAGAGGACTTTTAAAGTCCAAAAAACGGTCCCCTGGGCCCTCCAGGAAGGCCAAGTCAACATTTGTGGAATAGGGAATAGTAATGGGGTAATTGGGAAAGTTATATGATGGAAAGGACGGATTTTAACCCTTTGCAGATCATGACACCGTTTGACAGTTTATTCTGTCTATCATTAGATGATTGTATACAGTTTATGAAGGATCTGTGAAACTTATAAAGTTAAAGAATAGCTCAACTAACTCTCTGACTTCCATATACCCTATCTAAGCTAAATAAAATCGTCGAATAATAGCCTGAACATAGAAAATAAATGCGTAATCGTAGATTCTAAGGGTTAAACTTTGCTTCCCCCTATCTAAGCTGTGGTAACTCTTATATTATGCAGTAGACCCAGTGTACCAGGCTAGGTAACACACCACAAGCTTCAAATGGTAAAGAACTTACACCCCTGAATTTTTCCTTAACTGTTTCTTTCTACCTATATATAAACCCCCATCCCCAATCTCTCTCTCTCTCTCTCTCTCTCTCTCTCTCTCTCTCTCTCTCTCTCTCTCTCTCTCTCTCTCTCTCTCTCTCTCTCTCTCTCTCTCTCTCTCTCTCTCTCTCTCTCTCTCTCTCTCTCTCTCTCTCTCTCTCTCTCTCTCTCGCCATCTCTCTCTCTCTCTCTCTCTCTCTCTCTCTCTCTCTCTCTCTCTCTCTCTCCTCGGATGGTCTTCTCACTGGGATGGATAAAGTTACAGAGCTTAATGGAAAACGACTTGGAAGAGGTTCCTCATATTTGACTAATAAAATTACTAAATAAATGTTATTATTTTTAAAGGGACGCCATCTTGTGAATATATATAACATTTTGTATCCAATTCGATATTTAGATTTTGTAATAATAGCATAATAGCATGCATGTAATTCTATACTTGTGTAAAAAGATAGTTTCAGAAAGGGTTGCATTGAAACACCTTCATCTCTCTCTCTCTCTCTCTCTCTCTCTCTCTCTCTCTCTCTCTCTCTCTCTCTCTCTCTCTCTCTCTCTCTCTCTCTCTCTCTATGTTGACCACTTAAACATCACCTAGGCAACACCTTCCAAACTAACCTTCTCCTCCTATTTTTTGTTTTCAACTTTTGTATAATTCTCTTTGTACGTTCTTTCTTACTTATTTTTATTATTTGTACTCCCTCTATTTTTTTACATCCATTTTTTCTATCATTTACCTCTCCCAATTAACCACTCTCGAATTTCAGGCTATAAGGATGTTAGTGGTGGCGACGTCGAAATTTAACAGCATTAACAGCTAAAAAACGGTCGTAGCACATTTATAAATGCATAAAATCCAATTAATCCCAGTGTTTATCAATCAGAAATCTCCTTCATCATTGCATTTATGTTCTATATTGATGGTTACGGCTCTAACTTCCTTATAGCTTGAAATATGCAAGTGGTCAATTACTCCATTCCTATCCACTCTTTTTATTTGCATACTAGCTCTGTTTATATTGTATTAAATATTTGTTTCCTATATAAACCTCCCTTTCTTGTTTAGTTTTGATTTATTCTCAGCCTTTTCCATGTTACTATCCCCCTTTCGTATCGTTTCTTCTCAGCTTCATTGATTTGTTTTTCAATCTCTTCCACCCTTCAATTTTATTTGTTTTTACATTATGTTGAAACGTGTTCATAGCCTTAGGAGTGCATTTTTTCCCCCGAAATCCCGACCACCCACGGCAAAAATCCTGTATGTGGGAGCCAGGCTTTAGACTGATGGCATTAGGTACGAAGCGCATCTTTAAAGTATATTGTTTTGATATTCCAATTTTGGTGGGGATGATTCATAGCATTCACGCAAATAAAGGGGGAGGCGATAGCACAGTGGATAGCGTCGTGTACTGCCGACCAAAAGGACCTCAGTTCGAATCCATGCCAAACGGCTGGGGGATTTCTGAGGTGATCTGATCGTCACTGCTGTTCTACAAGTATCCGGGCTAGACCGACACGTCAAGCAAATAAGATATCGTCCTCTAGTGTGGCAGAAACGAAGCAACCAATACCTTGAAGCTCCACTGTCACCATATCGTCTAGTGCAACACATAATGCACCCATCATCTCGCAGCTTCAATCGATAATCGCGGGACCTCGTAAGAGTTACAGGCTACTGAACAGCCTACAGTCCCGAGGTTGAGACATAGAAACAAAAATAAATAAATACAAACTTTATTGAAATTGGAATTTCTTTCTCACTCGAAGTAGAAATATCTAATAGGTCTAACAACTTTCAGAGTATATGCAGTTGCATATAATAATCCGTGTGTGATCGTAATATCTAATAGGTCTAACAACTGTCAGACTATGTGCAGCTGCATATAATAATCCGTGTGTGATCGTAATTAAGGTTATATATAAATTAATTCGTTTTTTTTTTTCGTTTTTTTTTTTTTTCTTTTTTTTTTTTTTAAGAGACAATGAACGGAGGAAGGAAAACCACAGATAAAACAAAAAAGGTCCATGTGCCTATAGGCATCCTCCATTCATAAAATGTTTGTAACAACTGGATTTAAACATTTGTAGATTGTACGTTTGTGGAAAGCAATTCGAGGGAAGTGAATTCCAAAGAGTAGTAGCTCTGGGGATATTCTCTTCTAGGAAATATGTCCCGATTTCGTCTTGCGGAAACATTTGGAATGGATTCATCTGTTGATGGTATCGGTTGTATTAGGTACTATGGTCGGAAGGTACAGATCTATGCAATCTTGGATATATCAATTCCTCATGGGAATTAGATGTTGCAGTAGCCCTAGTAGGAATAATTTGCAAGCCTTGCATAACTCTTTTTGTGTGCAGGTTTTATCAAACGATTATCAATATACCATAATATGTGCAAAACAAAACTTATGAATGGTTACTTCCGCGATACATACTAGCGTATAATACACGTATTTCATTTAGTTACCAAACATTTTATAATCTATAGAAAAGTGCCATTCATAGTATCGTAAAATTGAGTACCGGTACATTTTATAATTTATCAGCCACAAAACTACTTGCAAGCTCCTTACTGCACACAAGCTTCACTGCAAGTCGATTGTCCATTTGTGAATGTCATACTTTTAATTTTAGACCCGTAACTCACGTATCCTTTACTGATGGATCTCTTTGAACTAACCACACGTATCTTGTTGATTTTATACTAATATTAATTTTGAAATATATTCAAGTACAATGATTATTCAATATTGCAAATCTTTAATATGAACTTGCCTCGCTAACTCCAATGCTTTGCTATGATAAAGGAAGTAATGATCATATTTTAATTGTGTTTTGTTATCATTAAAAAGTGATATTACTATACTTTACTACGTATGAAAAAGTATGTCTAACACACACACATACAGTATATGTACCGTATATATATATATATATATATATATATATATATATATCCTGTATATCTATGCTCATAGTATTATACTCAAGTGACGTATTAAAATGCTCATTGATCTGAAATCATATATCCCTTATCTATTTCCTTCATATTTTTCTCTCTCCCTAACATCTCCCTCTCGTTCCTTCTTCATGGAGGTATATGTGGCCATGGCTGCTTCCGTCTTCGATCTTGTCTCCTTTATACACCCTTACTTTCTGTCTATCTGTACCTCATCCCTCACTACCCCTCTCCCATCCCCCTCTCTTCCTACCCCTCTATACCTCCCTCTTGTTCACTCTCTTCCCATCTCTATCTACCTCTCTACCCCCCCCCCCCCTTCTCTCCCATATAGCCCTTTATCTTCCTACTTCTCTACCTCTCCCTTCCCCTCCCTCTTCCCCTCCTATCTCCAAACCTACCTACCCTTTCTATCTCTCTCTACCCTCTTTACCCTCCCCCCTTTCTCTCCATATAGCTCTTCCTCTTCCTACTTCTCTACCTGTCCCACTTCCCCTCCTATCTCCAAACCTACCTACCCTTCCTACCCCCCCACCAACATCCACGCGGGTCTTCTAGGGTGGTGTTGCAGGGCTTCTCTAAGTCACCAGTAACAGGTATCTGGGTTAAGCTTGTCTGGGCAACCGAGACGAGAACTCAATAAATATACTGGATAACTAACTAACTAACTAACTAACTAACTAACTAACTAACTAACTAACTAACTAACTAACTAACCGAGACGAGAACTCAATAACTATACTGGATAACTAACTAACTAACTAACTAACTAACTAACTAACTAACTAACTAACTAACTAACTAACTAACTAACCGAGACGAGAACTCAATAACTATACTGGATAACTAACTAACTAACTAACTAACTAACTAACTAACTAACTAACTAACTAACTAACTAACTAACTAACTAACTCTCTCGCTCTCGCTCTCGCCCTCGCTCTCGGTTTTAAATTTTCTAGTATCTCCTAGAACATAGTTGACGTGGTATAGGTCGCAATTAAATGTGCGAAAAGGACGACGGTTTTCTGTTCAATAATGCCAGTAGGTCTATCGCGCATTTTGACATTTTATAGTGGCGACATTTTATAGACGATTTCATTCAGTAAAGGAGAAATCTGCGTGGGTCAAAATGTTACTTAAGATTGACTTCACGTCTTTGATTGCTAAATGTCTTTCCTATGCTATATAAAATCGTTTAATAGTAGCCATAAGAAACTATTCAAACACACTTAAACGACATTACAGTAGGCCTACAAAATGCTTCAGACATCTACTGTATGTTTGTCTACCAGCGACCTGTGGGAAATCGAACCCCGGTATTCCAAATTAGAACCCAGGGCGTTACCTTTTCTCTACACTGGATTTATTCTATTATTGATAATAGTTTACCACTTTACACTATAGTCCATTCATTATAAGTAGAAGAGATATCTTGACTTCTATTCTCCATAACTCACAAACTACAGGACATTAGGAAGCGTCAGCCTAGGAATAGATATGGGAATTTACGGCCCATTTTTTCTAGCCCTTTTGAAGTTAGAGAGAATAGAATTTAAGATCTCTCGCTTACTTATAGACAATGGACTATAGTATGTCATCATAAAATATAACATACATAACCATCCATGAGAGCCTTCAACCACACCACATATTAAAATAACTCCTCCAATTTCCCCCCGCCAGCCAGCCAGCCTCCCAGAACGCCCCTTCAACGGCCATTTGTGTTTCCCTTTTGCTCAAAATTGGACCATCTTGCACCTGACAAAGTGGCATTTTTGTGTGTTAATAGCGGGTTGTTTACGGTTATGAGTGTGGCCTTACAGCACCCTGCCTGCCTAGAGCATAGGGGGTGGGGGGGGGGGGGGGGGGGGGTTAGTGGTAAGAATGGTACTCTAGAATGAAAGAAGAATCAGAGGATCAAAGAAGATAAACTTTACCGGTATATATATATATATATATATATATATATATATATATATATATATATATATATATATATATATATATATATATATATATATATATATAATTAACATATTTAATTTTGGGCTGCATGAGTGTGTAGATGGTTTACACAATAATATGACACGCTACCAGTGAAGAAGGTAACTGGGGCAGCACACGAGCCAGGCAGCCCCTCAAGTGGGTCTGGACACCGCTATGGGGTGGCAAGCCCAGGGGGGGGGGGGGGGTTATCATATGGAACTCTTATGAAGCTACTGGGGGGGGGGGCGTATGAATATGGAAGCTACTGGTGGTGAGAGGGGAGGGGGGGGTCACTCCTATGGAAGCTACTGGTGGGGGGGGAGGTGGGGGTCACTCATATGGAAGCTACTGGTGGTGAGAGGGGAGGTGGGGGTCACTCGTATGGAAGCTACTGGTGGTGAGAGGGGAGGTGGGGGTCACTCCTATGGAAGCTACTGGTGGTGAGAGGGGAGGTGGGGGTCACTCCTATGGAAGCTACTGGTGGTGAGAGGGGAGGTGGGGGTCACTCCTATGGAAGCTACTGGTGGTGAGAGGGGAGGTGGGGGTCACTCGTATGGAAGCTACTGGTGGTGAGGGGAGGTGGGGGTCACTCCTATGGAAGCTACTGGTGGTGAGAGGGGAGGTGGGGGTCACTCCTATGGAAGCTACTGGTGGTGAGAGGGGAGGTGGGGGTCACTCGTATGGAAGCTACTGGTGGTGAGAGGGGAGGTGGGGGTCACTCCTATGGAAGCTACTGGTGGTGAGAGGGGAGGTGGGGGTCACTCCTATGGAAGCTACTGGTGGTGAGAGGGGAGGTGGGGGTCACTCGTATGGAAGCTACTGGTGGTGAGAGGGGAGGTGGGGGTCACTCGTATGGAAGCTACTGGTGGTGAGAGGGGAGGTGGGGGTCACTCCTATGGAAGCTACTGGTGGTGAGAGGGGAGGTGGGGGTCACTCCTATGGAAGCTACTGGTGGTGAGAGGGGAGGTGGGGGTCACTCGTATGGAAGCTACTGGTGGTGAGAGGGGAGGTGGGGGTCACTCCTATGGAAGCTACTGGTGGTGAGAGGGGAGGTGGGGGTCACTCGTATGGAAGCTACTGGTGGTGAGAGGGGAGGTGGGGGTCACTCGTATGGAAGCTACTGGTGGTGAGAGGGGAGGTGGGGGTCACTCCTATGGAAGCTACTGGTGGTGAGAGGGGAGGTGGGGGTCACTCGTATGGAAGCTACTGGTGGTGAGAGGGGAGGTGGGGGTCACTCCTATGGAAGCTACTGGTGGTAAGTAGGAGAGGTTTAAGATATCTTATAGTGTAATATATTACTCTTGAAAGGTGAAGTGACGTGTGTATGAATGAGACTTGTGAATAGCCAAGGGATGATAGGGCCGAGGGTGTCACTCATGTGGAGGTTACTAGTGGTATATGTGGGAGGTCTAGGATCTGGCAAGTGTAATATATATGGGAGGTCTAGGATCTGGCAAGTGTAATATATATGGGAGGTCTAGGATCTGGCAAGTGTAATATATAACTCAAGGAAGGTGGCGTGTGTGTGAATGAGAGTTGTGGCTAGCTGAGGTGGTGGTAGGACGATGGACGTCATTATGGAACCTACTGGTGGTAATTATTGGAGGTTTAGATCTGAGCATAATATATATAGTACCATCACTTAGAAGGGAATTAAAATGTACTAGTTTTAACCAATCTCAAATGTGTTACCTTTCCTTGGCTAAGTTGAAACCGCCAACACGTAGCTAGAATTAAGAAAACAAACATCCGCCACTTGCAAGAAGCTAGTCATATGAATTAAGAAAACAAACATCCGCCACTTGCAAGAAGCTATTCATATGTATTAAGAAAACAAACATCCGCCACTTGCAAGAAGCTAGTCATATGTATTAAGAAAACAAACATCCGCCACTTGCAAGAAGCTAGTCATATGAATTAAGAAAACAAACATCCGCCACTTGCAAGAAGCTAGTCATATGTATTAAGAAAACAAACATCCGCCACTTGCAAGAAGCTAGTCATATGTATTAAGAAAACAAACATCCGCCACTTGCAAGAAGCTAGTCATATGTATTAAGAAAACAAACATCCGCCACTTGCAAGAAGCTAGTCATATGAATTAAGAAAACAAACATCCGCCACTTGCAAGAAGCTAGTCATATGAATTAAGAAAACAAACATCCGCCACTTGCAAGAAGCTAGTCATATGTATTAAGGGGAGGCAGACCGTTTTTCTGGACCCCCTTCTCCCTATTGTTTAGCCCCACTAGTTTTGAGATTATAAGACGTTCGGCCCATTAGCTTGGCGATTTTAAGACCTTTCGCCCCATTTCGTTGTCAATTTTAAGACCTTTCGTGCCATTTAGGTGTCGATTATTTCCTGGCGAGCGATAGCGAGCCTGCAAATTTAAGAGGAACCGGCCTTCGGCCGGGACATTTCTCTACCGAAAAATGTAAAAATGTAAAATGTCTAGGGGATGTTTTTCTAAGCTTGATGAAGGTCTAGGGAGGAAACAAAAAAGATATATGAATAAATGAATTAATAGACCTAACAAACGGTCAGTCTCCCCTTAAGTGTAGTAATAGTCGTTCCCTAGGCTGCCTGGCCGAACAACCCCTGTGTGTTAAGGGGAGATATCGACTTGAGGGATTTTTTTCTGGACCCCTTTCTCCCACATGTTTAGCCCCATTGCTTTTGATATTATAAAACGTTTGCCCCATTAGTTTAGCGATTTTAAGAACTTTCACCCCATATTAAGACCTTCGTGCAATTCAGGTGTCGATTTTATCCTGGCGAGCGATAGCGAGCCTGTAATTTAAGAGGAATCGGCCTATGGCCGGGACATTGTTCTACCGAAAAATGTACAAATTTATCTTGAAAGGGACTCAAGGGGGTGTAATTTTAAGCTTGATGGAGGTCTAGGGAACAAACTAAATACCTCCCCTTAAGCGTTGTTATCAAGAGTTGTAGAAATTAGCGTTTTCCTCTTCGTCTTTTTCCAGTTAATGGGATTTCAACCATTTGCACCAAATACCAGGATAAATACATAGAGAGTATTCTTAACATCTATGGTTTGAAAGGTTTATTAAGGTATAGTAAGCAAATATCCTAGTGCAACATCCAGTATATCTGCGATAATAACAGGTGTTGATCAGTGCAGCTGTGAGTTTACTGGCCACACACACACCACCTTCGGATAGCAAAGGTTTCTTAAGGAACTTTCTTTTTTTTTTCTCTCCTTTGCTCTCTTTTAATCATGATAACAGAAAGTGACTCTTTACCTTATGCACCAAACAACAAGGATCTCCGGATAACTTACCTGAAAAGAAGAAAGAGACTCATTAGTAACATACACAGTGCAGCAGAGAGATGATAATAATGATAATAATAATAATAATAATAATAATAATAATAATAATAATAATAATAATAATAACGTAAGTAATTCAGCTACAATATTCAACCAATTACATGGACAGTTCCCCTTTCCACATGAACAGTTATCCAGAAACTATGATATATTATTTCACTTCGGGGAACGGGATTAATTTTTGTTTTACTCAGAATTAAATATAGTGATAGGATTACTCTCTGATCATTAAAATAGTTTGCAAACTCTCGGAATGTATTGGTCTATGCTGTCAAAAACTGTGGGCATAAATATGGTATGAACCGGGTAATTGAAGTGTCCACGATAATATACCTTCATATGATCATGAAACTATTTTGCAAACTCTCGGAATGTATTGGACTACGTTGTCAAAAACTGTGGGCATAAACATGGTATGAATAGGGTGATTATAGTGTCCAAAATAATACCATTTGTATATGTATATTTGTAGTTATAATGCGAACGAGTCTCAAAATAATACCATGAAAAATTTGCTCATCGAAAATTGTCGGAAAATGCGCTCGTTAAGCTTGATGGAGGTCTAGGGAACAAACTAAAAATCTCCTGTTAAGGGGAGATTTCCACTTGAGGGATTTTTTTCTTTACCCCTTTCTCCCTCATGTTTAACCCCATTGCGCTTGAGATTTTAAGACGTTCGCCCCATTAGTTTGGCGAATTTAAAAACTTTCACCCCATTTATGTCACTTTTAAGACCTTGCATGCCATTTAGGTGTCGATTTTTTCCTGGCGAGCGATAGCGAGCCTGTAATTTAAGAGGAACCGGCCTTCGGCCGGGACATTTTTCTACCGAAAAATGTACAAATTTATCTTGGAATGGGGTCAAGGGGGTGGAATTTCAAGTTTGATGGAAGTCTAGGAAACACACTAAAAACCTCCCCTTAAGCTTATATACTTAAAGGGAAATGTTATGGACACTTTAAAATAACCCTTTTCACACCTTGTCTAAACCAGTAATATTTCCCAGTGAGGCGTACGAGGTGTCGGCCGGGGGAGAAGGAAAGACGAAGACTTAGTGAGCAATTAACAGGCTCTGAGTTTTTTAAAAGGCAAAAAGGAGGTTGAGGGGTGGGAAGGCGGCAGAGATTCGGGAAAAATAAAGAAGGGAAGAGGTGAGAGAGGGGTGGGAAAGCGGCAGAAATTCGGGGGAATAAAAATGTCGAGAAAAAGACTTATGGAGGGGAAGAGGTGAGAGAATACTGAAATGACTGTGGGCTTAGGGCAAGGTATGTACAGTATGAGTGTGGGCTTAGGGCAAGGTATGTACAGTATGAGTGTGGGCTTAGGGCAAGGCATGTACAGTATGAGTGTGGGCTTAGGGCAAGGTATGTACAGTATGAGTGTGGGTTTAGGGCAAGGTATGTACAGTATGAGTGTGGGCTTAGGGCAAGGTATGTACAGTATGAGTGTGGGCTTAGGGCAAGGTATGTACAGTATGAGTGTGGGTTTAGGGCAAGGTATGTACAGTATGAGTGTGGGCTTAGGGCAAGGTATGTACAGTATGAGTGTGGGTTTAGGGCAAGGTATGTACAGTATGTATTCATTAGTTTCATTGATTTCATGAGTTGGGTTTACTTGTAAAGTAATTGGTGGGCTGGTGAAAACAAATGTGAATGAATAGGTGAAATTTGGGAAAATAGTGTATAATAAATAGAGCAAATATTATGGGGTTAAGATGAAATATAAATGAGATATATATATATATATATATATATATATATATATATATACCCGGTATATATATATATATATATATATATATATATACAGTATATACACTAGATATGTACGTAAAAGATAAAACAAGTAGGCTACAGTATTGAAGGTATTCCGTTGTTTAATGGCAACAGGACAGGCAGTAGTACTGGCAACATAATAAACATAAGCTTAACGATCACAAGCTATATAGCAATAAGCTTAACGATCACAAGCTATATAGCAATAAGCTTAACGATCACAAGCTATATAGCAATAAGCTTAACGATCACAAGCTATATAGCAATAAGCTTAACGATCACAAGCTATATAGCAATAAGCTTAACGATCACAAGCTATATAGCAATAAGCTTAACGATCACAAGCTATATAGCAATAAGCTTAACGATCACAAGCTATATAGCAATAATAATAATTTGTTACTGCCTTAAATTCGTTATTTAAAATTGTAATACAGTTAAGATACCATACATTATTTTGAAAAGGTTTTCCAAAATCACATTTTACGGTCATTAATGTTAATTTTTCGCATGCTGTTTACAGTCTGAGACATTACTTAATTATGGGTTTAGACAAATATAGGAATTTGGGAGATTCAAGTAAATAACATAAGTACAAAAAAACAAATGAGGGAAATATATACATTATAATATATACATTATAATATATACATTATAATATATACATTATAATATATACATTATAATCTCGGGTTTGTCTTCTATATCCCCTTCCCAGTTATGCCTGTCCTGTCCTTCATCCCTTCACCCGAGTAGGCCTACCCTCCTTAAATGTTAGCCTCTTGTTCCCTCTTCTCCATTATCACTATTATATCCTCCCCTATCTTCCCTTTACGACCCATCAACCCACCAGCCTCTCATCGCTGGCACCGTGTGTTGTGTGTGTGTGTGTGTGTGTGTGTGTGTGTGTGTGTACTTACTCTAGTTGTATTTACTCTAGTTGTATTGCGGGAGTGAGCATGCTCGTTATTTCCCGCCTCCTATATGTGTAGGTGTTATATGTATCGTTGGAATGGCTGTGGATGTGTGTGTAGTCTGTATTTTTGGCCAATTGGCGACATCGGAAACGAAGGCTTAGGGTGGATCTGTATGGTACCATTCTCACTATAGACGGTACCGTCTCGCCCGAAGGCTTAGGTAGCCATCAGCTTAGGTGAACCATATGATACCCATCTCGCCTTGTACCATTTTTGCCAACCCCAGATGGGACGTGACAACGTCGTCCACTTATTCCAGGTACCTATTTACAGCTAGGTGAACTGAGGCTAACACATGAAAGGAGACAAGCCCAATTTGTCTCCGCCCGGCCGGGAATTGAACCCCCGACCCCCTCGGGTTTACAGGTTTACAGGTACATGAGGTTTGGGGCGACAGTTAATCGGTACACACCTCCTTAAAATACGTTGAAATGGAGTGTTTTCGGTTAGCTTAGGTAAGTTAAGTTAAGTTAGGTTAAGTTAGGTTAGGTTAGGTTAGGTTAGGTTAGTGTAATTTAGGTTTAAAAATCGAAAAATGTACTCGTAAGCATGCACCAAATTGATATGTACCGATAAACACACAACCGCTCGGGTGTGTGTGTGTGTGTGTGTGTGTGTGTGTGTGTGTGTGTATTTGTGAGAGAATGTGTCAGTGTTACCTTACTCATCGAGGATAATATTACCATTTGTTTTAGTCTAATTGTTTTAGTCATCGCCATTCCCTATAGCCCCAATTAGTGTTGTGTGCGCCTGTCTATGTGAATGCCTGTGTGTCTGTATGTGTGTGTATGCCTGTGTGTACGTAGATAGATAGATAGATATAGATATAGATATATATATATTATTATATTAAGGGTAATTCTCCTGCAGCACAACTCCCCTTGCCTACGATATTATTGTTCTACTACTCCCTCCCCTCGTCTCACCACTTATTTCTTTCCTCTTCCTTTTCTATCCTTCAACACACCTCTCCCACTTCCTTCTCCTCCCTTTACCACTTTCTCTCTTCCTCCTACCTCTTCCCCCTCTTTATATGCCACTCTCTCCAATTCATTCCCAATTTCCCCTTCCTCCCTTCCTCACTCCCCAACACTTCACTTCCCCACTTCCACTTCCTCTCGTCCATCCCTCCTTCCACTACCCTCCTTGTATTCATCTCCCCTTCTTCTTCCACTATATCTCTCCTCCCTCTCTCTGTCTCCTCCCCACTCCCCATTCCCTCCCCAAGCCCCAGTACCCCCTCCTCCCATCCCCCTACCCCACTCCCCACCACTCTCACATAACCAAACCAGTCGAAATTATTAACATCAAACACATTTTTTACCCCAACCCTTGCCGGATCATTACAGGGATTTCTCCGAGCTCCACATTTAGGGTTATTATGAGGCTAAAGTTAACTCGCAATATACCTGGGATACTCGACCATGGTCTTATTAGTAGTATTTTAAGATATAATTTATATTATTATTTATCATTATTATTATTATTATTAGTAGTAGTAGTAGTAGTAGTAGTAGTAGTAGTAGTGTTTTTATTATCATTGTTATTGTTATTACCGGTATTATTATTATTATCATTATTCAGTTATTCTGCCTATCCAGCCTAGCAGTTCCTAACGTCACATATTGTTGTGCCAATAAACTTCGGGGGCCTCGCAGGAGTTTTTGGCCACTTAAAGCCTTGTCCTCAAGTTGAAGCACAAGGACATTATGTTTTCGTTCTATCTGCATTTGAAGCAATGTTTATGTGTTGCTGTTCTCCCTGTTGTTGCTTGCTGGTTCTCTTACTGTTGTGGTTGCTGTTGTTGTAGACGGTGGTGGGGTGGGAGGGGTGATGGTGGTGGTGAGGAAGCCAAGGTGGTGGTGGTGAGGGTGTGGATGGTAGGGATGTTATAAGTGAAGTTGGTGGTGGAAGTAGGGACGAGGGTGGTAGTGGTGGTGGTGATGGTAGGGACAAGGGTGGTAGTGGTGGTGGTGGAAGTAGGGACAAGGGTGGTAGTGGTGGTGGTGATGGTAGGGACAAGGGTGGTAGTGGTGGTGGTGGAAGTAGGGACGAGGGTGGTAGTGGTGGTGGTGGAAGTAGGGACAAGGGTGGTAGTGGTGGTGGTGGAAGTCGGGACAAGGGTGGTGGTGGTGGTAGGGACGAGGGTGGTGATAATGGTGGTGGTGGTAGGGACGAGGGCGGGGGTGGTAGCGGTGTTGTTATTGGTGTCATTGGGCCAGAGTCCTGGTTTAACATAACAATAGCTCTTCCGGATGGCTGGACTTTTATTGCCAACTTTTATTATAGGGAGTGCAGTGGTGCATTTATTTGTGGCCTAGTGGTTATAAACGCCATACTCTTCATGTAGATTTGTGAGGGGAGGGTTAACTCAATTATTGTTGCCATAAACTTTACAAATTTCCTCTTGTGTGTAATATTAACAATATAAAGAATAATAATGATAATAATAACAATGTGTGTGTGTGTGTGTGTGTGTGTGTGTGTGTGTGTGTGTGTGTGTGTAGTTGGATGTGGGTATGTGTATGTATAAGTGTGTTTTATATCTGTCCCCTTTAATATATAATTGTTGATAATATTTAAAGTTGTGAAGCTGTCCAGCTGTAAGTTATCAACTGTTGGCCCAAGTTATTTCTTTTCAGTAGAAGATCAAAGTTTGGAGTCACTTGATGTGGAAAGGTTTAGTTCACGGAATGGCAACCTTTCCCTCCACAATTCGTACAGTCGACCTAATAAAGTGATGTCTCGGCACCAAGTATATTTCGATTAATAATTGGTATCAGCAATATCTAAAACTTAATTTATTCGTTTCGAGTGAGATATAAAAGCATGTTCCTACACTTATCCACCCTATTCAACATCTGACAGACATTAATAAAGGACAGAGCGAGCCAAACGTAATGACAGCTAAGACATGATTTATTAGCGCCACCGTACAGTTCGGGCTATAAACATAACTTCTTCCTTGGCTGTCACAACGTTCATCTTGTTTGTGTTATATGATTATCTGATTGTTGATAATTATGACTGTTGATTATGACTGTTGATATGAACTCTGACTGTTGATATGACTGCTGATTATGACTGTTGATTATGACTTAAAAACGTCGCCTAGACAAACACCTTGCCTTAAATCCACGACTGACTACATTTGTAAATGAATAGTGTGTTTTATGTTTTTATTTTATTTTTTTATTTTTTTTCTATTTTGTATATATATTACTAACTGTCCCCTACTAACATATCCTAATAATGCCACGGACATTTGTCCCAGGGCAATATTCCCTTTCCATTTTTCCCTTACCCACTCTAAACTACTGTCTGGACCCTTGATCATCAGTGTTTTGGAGGGCAAGCAGCCTCTTGAGGGGTCGCTGAATCTGTTGTTGCTTGATTTCCTTTGTACTCCTTTGTTACCTGATATATGAAACCGATCTAGCTAGCTAATTGAAAAAGCTGATGAAATAGGTCCACTAACTCCCCACATCCACCGCGCAACCCGACCACAAACAACACTAATTGATGCTGCTCATTTGACCTTTGGAAGATTAGGACGGAATTTTGACAGTCTATTCGGGCTACCATTAAACGATGTTATGTAGTTTAGGAAAGATCTGCTTGGAATTATATGGTAAAAGCCGATCTCAATGTTACCCTCTGACTGTTCATATACCCTTCCTAATCTGACTGTTCATATACCCTTCCTAATCTGACTGTTCATATACCCTTCCTAATCTGACTGTTCATATAGCCTTCCTAATCTGACTGTTCATATACCCTTCCTAATCTGACTGTTCATATACCCTTCCTAATCTGACTGTTCATATACCCTTCCTAATCTGACTGTTCATATAGCCTTCCTAATCTGACTGTTCATATACCCTTCCTAATCTTACTGTTCATATAGCCTTCCTAATCTGACTGTTCATATAGCCTTCCTAATCTGACTGTTCATATACCCTTCCTAATCTGACTGTTCATATACCCTTCCTAGTCTGACTGTTCATATAGCCTTCCTAATCTAAATACAATCGTCTAATCAATAGCCAGAAATAGACAAGATATGCGTAATCGGACCGTGAAAGGGTAAGTTCCGTATAATTCCCCAGCTCCGTATGCTTGGTTGATGAATGGGTTGACCGAGTTGGCTCACAGGATTGAATAGCAATAAGTTACATTATATTGTACATGTTGATAGCACGTTATTAATGTATAAATATTCTTTACTGTTTTTTATTATGGTGTGCGTGTGGAATCATGTCGCATTTAACCGAGCTTATCATAAAATGTATCACATGATATATTATTTTCTAGCGTAATTAAATTAGCTCAATTCTACGTGACTGCAAGGTACCGACGTAATGAGCAGAAAATTAGCGGTCTATGATGCAAGTTCGCTAAATTGTTGTTTGTTCCATGAATAAATTTACATTCGGATCTCGATGTTGAAATGTTTTCACAAGCTAATTGAAAACTATTCCTGGATATATAATAATGATCCTTTTTTCATTTTGCAAAAAAAAAAAAAAAAAAAAAAAAAACATGGATATATACAGTATACCATTATCAGTCGATATAGACTAACAAAACATCATATTATAGTATGTTTATAACAACAGAACTTGTTATTCGTGATTTTATTGTTAAAATAAGTGTATGATATATAAATATTATTACGTTAATGTTTCAGTATAAGCAGAATCATACCGGAACGAAAATGTCGATTAACTAGTGAGCTATTTGTTACAATAGTACAGAATAGTTATCGCATTTTTAGTCTCCAATAATGAACTATCTTTATTAAAGCTATATGTGTGTGACTATTATTGTGTTTGTACGATAGTTGTTAGTAGACATCCATATATTAACAGAGATCGGCCAGCGTCCGCCATGTCGATGATATTGGTGTCATAAACTTGTATTTACACTGACATATGTCCATAGGTATAGTAAACATTTGACAATGTTTATACAAGATACAATAAGAACATAAGAACATAAGAAAATGGGAGTCTGCAGAAAGCCGATTGGCCTAAGCAAGGCAGATCCCTGTCCCACACAACCCCAATTACAAAGCCCAATTGTAGGCTCAACACTCTAATACCCTGAGGATCATCTTACCAAAACGGTTAGAGATTAACGCAGGATTACGGGGGTCTGCAGAGCGCTGATTGGCCCAACCCTGCTGATCCCCCTTCACACCCAACCCTTCTCGTCCATATGCTTATCCAATTTTATCTTAAAGCTCCCTATCGTTTTTAATCCCACTATAGCACTTGGTAGTCCATTCCACCCATCTACAACTCTGTTACCAAACCAATATTTGCCTATATCTTTTCTGAAACGAAATTTATCTAATTTGAAACCATTGGTACGAGTTCTTTCGCTATCAATGCGGTGTATGGTGTTCGGATCTAAACAAGTATATATTATGACCATAGCTGTAATAATCCCCAGTTGTTTGATAATTACGGCACCAATATAATAGCGCTCAAAAAAAAATATATATATATATATAGCACGAAAGGTCTAAATATTGACGAAGAAATGGGACGATAAGTCATCAAATTGACAAACTAATGGGGCTAAACTTGAAGGACAAAGGGGACTAGAAAAACGACCCCTCTCCCCTTAAGAATATAGACCAATATTGGCTGGTCTACTTTCCTCCTGGTGCTCTGCCTCCTTGTTCCCCTTCAAGGTGTTCCTCCCCTCTCTCTCGCTCGCTCGCTCTCCCTTTCTCTTGCTCTCTACCCTCTTTAACCTAGGCTCTCTCTCTCTCTCTCTCTCTCTCTCTCTCTCTCTCTCTCTCTCTCTCTCTCTCTCTCTCTACCCTCTTTAACCTAGGCTCTCTCTCTCTCTCTATCTCTACCCTCTTTAACATAGGCTCTCTCTCTCTCTCTCTCTCTCTCTCTCTCTCTCTCTCTCTCTCTCTCTCTCTACAGTAATTCAATTGATACGTTTAAGAAGAGACTGGCCGATCATCTGATGGAGATTGGATTAATATGAATGAATCACTAGGCAAGTGTAATTTCCCTTTCAAACTAATGTCCTTCTATACTCTATAAAAACTGTCCTTGTGGGCATTTCCTGACCCATAAGGTTGCACTTCATCCTTTTTTCCGGTATGGCGTTTTAGCCGGAGGGCGCGGAGGGTGGGGAGAGAACCTTCTACTTTGCTGTCCTATTATTCTACTATAAACTGTCCCTGTCTAGTAGTATTAAGGCCGGACCACCTAGTATGGACCTCAAGGGCTGTGTGGTCTGAGTATCTGCGTAACTCTGTGTAACCGTGTAACTCTCTCTCCTAATTAAGTTGGTCTATCAGAGTGCCTGCTACAATACGCCTACAGAGGGTGACCTGTTGACTGGCTCCGTGTGAGAGTGAGAGAGAGAGTGAGAGTGTGTGAGAGGGAGTATGTGTTTGTGTGAGTGAGTGTGTGTGTGTGTGTGAGAGAGAGAGAGAGAGTGAGAGTGTGTGAGATAGAGTGAGAGGGAGTATGTGTTTGTGTGAGTGAGTCTGTGTGTGTGTGTGAGAGAGAAAGTGAGAGTGTGTGAGAGAGAGATAATGAGTATGTGTGTTTGTGTGTAAGAGAGAGAGAGAGAGTATGTGTGTGTGTGTGTGTGTGTGAGAGAGAGTGAGAGTGAGTATGTGTGTGTGAAGGTATGTGTGGGTGAATGACACAAGTTGACCCATTCACCAATATATATACTGTGCATTAGACTGCAGTACAAAAGAGGTATTCCGTATCACACAAAAACCCATTACATTACGGGGGTAGTGCTTGGTTTTTGGTCTATATATATTTATTTTCAAATATATTTTTTAGTTTCCTCGCTAGACCTCCATCAAGCATAGAAAACCCCCCCTTACAAGATAAATGTGTACATTTTTCGGTAGAAACATTTCCCGGCTGAAGGCCAGTTCCTTCTAAGATTATAGGCTCACTATCGCTCACCAGGAAAAAAATAGACACCTAAAGGGCACGAAAGGTTTTAATATTGACAACAAAATGAGGCGAAAGGTCTCAAAATCGCCAAACTAACGGAACGAACGTCTTAAAACCTCAAAAACTAACATGTTAAACATGAGGGAGAAGGGGGTTCAGAAAAAGAGTGGTCTCCCACTTTACAATAATACTTCATACTTAATAACCCATCTTGAAAGAGGGAGTGAATAAGCATTGCATACAATCACAACCTCCGTCGCTCATCCTAACAACTATAGTCTGTTAGTTTTCAGCTGTCAGTAAATTAGCATGTCCCCAGTTTAATTACTCAACTATTTCGAATATTGTGTAGCAAAATATATTTTTAAATATGATAAGCTGGCCTTATTATGATGCAGAGATTTAATGATTATATGATTTAAATTATTTATTGAAGATTCAGCTGATGGTAAATTGAATCCCTTAAAACTGATTGATCGATAATTAATGGAAAAATGTGAATCTACAATGTCTCTGCGTCGTATTAATGCTAAGTTTTCATATTGAACAAGACATTTCGCTACAATATCTACTGAATAGCAGAGTAACCAAAATAGTAACATGGCAATTTACCATCAGCCGGGGGGAAAGTATCGACTATGGTATTACATTAACCATCTACTACACCCTGTTCATAATAAGTAGGCCAGACATCGTAACTTCTAACCTCTATAACAAGACAACGACTAGAGTAACCAAGCTAATATTTTTACCATTGGCAGAGAGTCAACCAGGAAAAAGGATTGCAAATATACAGCCCATTTGCTTTAGCCCATTTACAGCCCATTTGCTTTAGCCCATTTACAGCCCTTTTGCTTTAGCCCATTTACAGCCCATTTGCTTTAGCCCATTTACAGCCCATTTGCTTTAGCCCATTTACAGCCCATTTGCTTTAGCCCATTTACAGCCCATTTGCTTTAGCCCATTTACAGCCCATTTGCTTTAGCCCATTTACAGCCCATTTGCTTTAGCACTTTTTGAGTTACAGAGGTTAGAAAAATGTCCCAGCCGAAGGCCGGTTCCTCTTATATTACAAGCTCGCTATCGCTCGCCAGGAAAAAATCCATTAATACCCTTGAAAACACAAAATTCGAACATGTCTTGCCAAGGTACTCGGCTTCGCCTGGTGTTTTTAAAAAATTAAGTTTAATTCTGGGCGAATGGCTGGTCCACAATGAAATCTACGACCACGTATGGAAGGTGTTGGGAGAGAGGAATCCAATGAAACCAGGCAGAATTAACTTGGACTTTTAGTTTGGGCTACAGAAGACTTTTAAAAGTTGAAAAAGCGCTCATTTCGGGCGTTTATGGAGATCGAATCAAAATCGAAATCCTAAAGTAATAGTCCCATTAGAATTTTGTTTGTGCCATTGGATTCAGCGGGTGAAAGTGTAATTGTGGTAGAAAATTGAGCAAAATCCATACATAAATAACCCGTCTAGGGGTGATTTAGAAGTTTTCTTAACACAAAATAGACCTATTGTGCCTACAAAATGGTCTAAATCCCAAAAATTCATATTGTTGGAATCGCTACGACGAGATAGATAGATAGATAGGGTGGGTAGACAATGAGAGGGATAACTATTCATACTGGTAAATAGAGGAAGAGAGAGATAAATGGATATATAGAGATAGACAGACTGGCAGATGAGAGAGAGAGAGAGAGAGAGAGAGAGAGAGAGAGAGAGAGAGAGAGAGAGAGAGAGAGAGAGAGAGAGAGCAGGAAAGAAAAGGGACGAAAATAGAGTTAAAGCGAGAGAGCATCATAGAGCTTATTGGCTGCGCACCTATGTTATATATAGGTGGAAAGAAGAGAGAGAGAGAGTGAGAGTGAGAGACAGACAGACAGACAGAGAGAGAGGTCGTTGATAGATGGGTAAACAAATAGATAGTTTATATAGTAAGTTAGACTCTCCATTCATCTACCTGACAACATAACACCTGTAGCTCTAAACCATATAGTCTGGTCACCATAAAAAAAACTATACAGCAGTGATCCTCTTAGACTTAGAGGGAGAGGTTTCACAGCTGAGCGTGAATATTATTTTTCATCTGAACTCTTATATATATATTTGTTTTCCTTCCTAGACCTCCATCAAGCTTAAAATACACCCGCCCAAGATCCTTCTTCAAGATAAATTTGCAAATTTTTCGATGGAAAAAATTTCCCGGCCTAAGGCCGGTTTCTCTTAAATTACAGGCTTGCTATCACTCGCCAGGAATAAATCGACACCTAAATGACACGAAAAGTCTTAATATTGACAAAGAAATGGGGCGAAAGGTCTTAAAATCGCCAAACTAATGAGCCAAACGTCATAAAATCTGAAAACTAATGGGGCTAAGCATGAGGAAGAAGAGGGACCAGAAAAACGGCCCATGTCCCCTTAATATTATACCGTAGTAATATTCCAAAATGAGATTACCGCACTTTCCCTAATTTGTCTTCCGAGCCACATGTGTCGTCCCTGGCGGCGCTCTGCTGGGGTAAGAAGTATGAGCCCAGCCACTTGGTACTTTTTAGTTTAAATTAAGGGGAGATGGGCGTATTTATTAGCTCATTTAAGGATCTGTTTATCATTGTGTTTAGTTTCCTCCCTAGACCTCTATCAAACTTTTAAAAACATCCATTATATCCCCCTTGTAGATTAATTTGTACATTTTTCGGTAGGAAAATGTCTCGGCCGAAGGCCAGGTCTTCTAAAATTACAGGTTCATCATCATTCGCCAGGAAAAAAAATCGACACCTAAGTAACACGAAACGTCTTAATATTGAAAGAAAAAATGGGACGAAAAGTCTAAAAATCACAAACTAATGGGGCACACATCTTAAAATCTAAAAACTAATGGGGCTAAACATGAGGACGAAGGGGGGACCAGAAAAGCGACCCATCACCCCTTAACCTGGTTAGGAAACTTTGTACGCCCCAATTCAAAAGTTGGTAAAAATCGTGATGGTTAATGATGTAAATGTAACTCCTTCAGTATACCAGGACGCATTTCCTCATTTTATTCGGGTTATTATCAGACGAGTTAATTAGGATTAGGAAGGATCTGTGGGAGCAAGCAACAACAGGTCTATTGATCCTTGTGAGGCTGCTTTTATCTAAACTACCAACAGTTCCTAAACTATACATAGTAGAGAAAAGACGGCTTAGAAAGGACAGGATTTATCTTTTCCATGCAGAATGGAAAAACTGACATGGTAATCGGCAGAACAAATATAAATCTCTTACTATATCTATTCCAGCAAGTGAGATAAAGTAGGAATGTCCTGTAATTAATTTGTAAGTGCAGTCAGTCGGTGGAAGGTTTCAACAGTGCTGAAGTCTATGATATTGATAAGTTTACTACTCGTATGAAGAAAAACAAAAATATATGCTTTGCTTCGTGGGAGTGTAAGCGCCTATGGTTGATTGTACAGCCATTCCCTCTTTTGTAATTTGAATAAACAAATGTGAAATATTTGTTTGTATCCATATTATTGATACCTTTACTTATCTTAAATACTTGAATTATATCCCCTCGTAGTCTGCGGTTAGTCAAGCACAAAAGGTTTAATTCTTCCAGATTTCCTTCATATGGTTGATTTCTTAGTCTGGGAATATTTTGTATTACTCTTTGCTGTACTCTTTCAAGTTTTATATTTCACTTTTCGTCCCCACAGGAGGCACCTAAATGATACGAAAAGTATAAATATTGACAAAGAAATAGGGCAAAAGGTCTTCAAATCGCCAAACTAATGGGCCGAACGTCTTAAAATTTGAAAACTAATGGAGCTAAACATGAGGAAGAAGGGGGACCAGAAAAACGACCCCTTGCATGACCTTAATGAGTCAGACATTTCGTATGACGTTATTATTCCCTTTTGTTGTCGTTTTTTGTCTGTCATTATATGTTATATTTCCAGAATCTTTTGTTGTATCGTTAAATTCGTATTACGTGTATGTTTCATCTAGTTCAATGCTTTTTTTTTTTTTTTTTTTTTTTTCTATATTCCAACTTACTTCCTCTCGGGCATAGGCTGAGAGCCTTAACATTCACCGTTTTACAATGAACAGTGAAGCCCGTGAGGTCTTGTTCCAGTCTAGGGAGTGAGACATGTGAAGCACGTAGAGTACAACGAGCACCTGCCATCTTGCCTTCACATGAGGCATGGTGCTCACTCATGGCCCGAAACGACCCCATCTCTGAAGCCATCTCGTTCCCGTGCTTCACTGTCTCACCCGCTACACTCGGACTCTCACACTTACACACCCACAACGCCACCTGTTGAGCAGATAACTCACCAGGCATTGCAGCATATTTTGAATATGGGAATATTCATACACTGCTATTTAATCAGGGAACAATGAGGGTATTTTATTGACGTTTCGGTGGGCTTGTGGTAATGCACTGATACTAGGTACAGCTCAAATTCCATCCCAATAAAACGTGTATGTTTCATCTAGTGCAATGCTTTACGTGTATGTTTCATCTAGTTCAATGCTTTACGTGTATGTTTCATCTAGTTCAATGCTTTACGTGTATGTTTCATCTAGTTCAATGCTTTACGTGTATGTTTCATCTAGTTCACTGCTTTATGCCATCGCCAATTTCGTATTATGTTCTATATTTCACGCGTGTAACCATGTTATTGTTTCACTAGTTGTTTTAATGTTCCGCTTACTCACATATCCTGTCTGTCTTTTCTACGTTGTTTTCCTATTATTATTATTATCATCTTCGTTTCTCCTTGTTTTCGTAGCACTTTAATGTTTGTCATATATCTACATTATTGCTGTTTGCTGGTTGTATCGTGTTTTATATTGCTACATTTCCATTACTATCTTTTCAGTGATCCTCCTTTTATAATAGTCTGACCTTTTATTTCTTCCTTGATTATAATTATAGTTTATAATAATTGCACGCTTTAATTAACGCGTGCAGTTGAGCAGCTTAATATGCACATGGGGATCATAAGTTTCATGATGCATTTAATTGCTTGCCAAGTTTTAAGTGTTCGTGTGTGTGTGTGTGTGTGTGTGTGTGTGTGTGTGTGTGTGTGTGTGTGTGTGTGTGTGTGTGTGTGTGTGTGTGTGTGTGTGTGTGTACCCACCAACATTTCCTTCTGTTCTCTAACCACCACCAACTGCACCTCATCATCACCAACACCTCCACCTCTTCCATCTCTCCCACACCACCTCCACCTCTTCCATCTCTCCCACACCACCTCCACCTCTCCCCACCACCACCCACTCCTCCACCTCTCCTCACCACCACCCACTCCTCCACCTCCCCAGCACCACCACCCACTCCTCCACCTCCCCAGCACCACCACCCACTCCTCCACCTCCCCAGCACCACCAACTCTTCCACCTCTCCCACACCACCTCCACCTCTCCACACCACCTCCCACTCCTCCACCATCCCAGCACCACCACCACCAACTCTTCCACCTCTCCCACACCACCTCCACTTCTCCCCACCACCACCCACTCCTCCACCTCCCCAGTACCACCACCACCAACTTTTCCACCTCTCCCACACCACCTCCACCTCTACCTAACCACCACCACCTCCACCTCTCCCCACCACCACCCACTCCTCCACCTCCCCAGTACCACCACCACCAACTTTTCCACCTCTCCCACACCACCTCTACCTCTACCTCACCACCACCACCTCCACCTCTCCCCACCACCACCCACTCCTCCACCTCCCCAGCACCAACACCACCAAATTCACAGCCCACTTTCCCTTCCTCCATCGCGTCAATTGAGAGCCATCAGAGCGGAAGGACGGTCACACTCTCCTCCTCTTGCCAGACTCTACTTGGGGATGATTTTGTTTAGGCTTGATGGAGGTCTAGGGAGGAAAAAAATAAAAAAAATAAACAAAAATAAGTAAATCAATAAATCGACCAATATCTCGACCAATAAATAAACCCTTCCCCCATTAGGACAAGAGACTGAAACTGCAAGTATGTGTGGAGCAGTCAGTCTTAAAATTGTATGAATGAATGAATGAATGAAAGTGGGTCACTGGTAACGTCCCGGACTCTCAACTGAAAATCCGAGAAAACGCAATTGATGTTATGTGTTCTTTCATGGGAGATCAGTTAATCCTTGGAAGATCATGACGCATTTTGACAGTTTATTCTGGCTAGCAATAGACGATTTTATACAATATAGGAAGGATCTGTAGAAATATGATAAGGGTAAAGACTATCGCAACCCTCTGACTTCAAAACACCCTTTGTAACAATAAAAAAAAATAAACAAAAAATAACAGCCAGAAAACAGGGAAGAAATGCGTCATCGTATCTTCTAGAGTTAAAAAAAAACGGATATCAAATTTTAAGTGACATACAAACAGACACAGATACACCACTTCCTCTGGCTACTATAAGACACAGATACACCACTTCCGCTGGCTAATATAAGAAGCGGTAGTAATGCGAACACAACTATAGTGAAGTGCACAGATTTAGCAGTTACTGAGATTACTGAACCCTCATTATGTGAACCCAGTCATGTGTGTACCCAGCTGTGAACACATGTTTTCTCTGCTCCGTGTGTGTGTGTGTGGGTGTTTGCATGTGTGTGCGTGTGCGTGGGTGTTTGCATGTGTGTGTGTCTGCTTGCGTGAGCGTGTAATGTGTGATTATGTTTGACTAACTTATTGTGTATGCAATTATGTTCTACATCCTGTCTACTGTGTTTAATATATCACGTTCTTAGTGCTTGTTTCTTATTATCTATCTATTGTATTATTTTCTCGTCTTCCTTTTCTCCTGTTTTTCCTTTCTCTATCTATCCATATATATTGTACGTCTATAAAATCATCTGTTTGTCTATATATCCATCTGTCTAGTATCTATGTTTATTTAGGTTTTCTCGTCTTCCTTTTCTCCTGTTTTTCCTTTCTCTATCTATCCATATAATCTGTACATCTATAAAATCATCTGTTTGTCTATGTATCTATATGTATATTTAGGTTTACATTTATCTATTATTATCCATCTACTTTTCACTGTAAGTAGATTTAATTTGCTTTTCATTAACTATCTTTGATTATATATTATCATTTTCATATTACTGTATACCTTAAAATAATATATTGAAACAAAATCACCACCGTTCTCTCTCTCTCTCTCTCTCTCTCTCTCTCTCTCTCTCTCTCTCTCTCTCTCTCTCTCTCTCTCTCTCTCTCTCTCTCTCTCTAATAACTTTATTTTATCCCCCCCTCAGTTACTAACCCATCTGTCCTCTACTAACTCCCTAATCCTGCCACGGACATTAGTTCCAGGGCAGTAATTCCCTTTCCAATGTTCCCTTACCCACTCTAAACCACTGGTTGGACACTTGATCCTCAGTGTTTTGGAGGACAAGCAACCTAGAAGGGTCACTAGGTCTGTTGTTGCTTGATTTCCTTTGTACTCCTTCCTTTGTACTCTCTCTCTCTCTCTCTCTCTCTCTCTCTCTCTCTCCTTTAATGTACATCTATTTCCAATTGCCCTCCCTCCCTTCCTCTTCAAGTTCACCCCGCCTCTCATTTCCCTTAGGCCAATTTAATTTATCACACCAAACAATCTCACATTTAACAGTCTTTCCTTGTAATGTCTTCGGTAGGTTTCCATTATTCACTAATATTTTGGTTTATTGAATTATGGCCTTATTTTTCAGTATCTTGATTTTTCAGTATCTTAATTTTTCA
Organism: Paralithodes platypus; assembly: GCA_032716605.1. Classification (NCBI taxonomy): domain Eukaryota; kingdom Metazoa; phylum Arthropoda; class Malacostraca; order Decapoda; family Lithodidae; genus Paralithodes; species Paralithodes platypus. The sequence goes on from CM064520.1 coordinate 1,013,931, forward strand.
GTATCTTTATTTTTCAGTGTCATTATTTTTCAGTATCTTGATTTTTCAGTATCTTTATTTTTCAGTGTCATTATTTTTCAGTATCTTCATTTTTCAGTATCTTTATTTGTTCAGTATCTTTATTTTTCAGTGTCATTATTTTTTCAGTATCTTTATTTTTCAGTATCTTTATTTTTCAGTGTCATTATTTTTCAGTATCTTTATTTTTCAGTCATTATTTTTCAGTATCTTGATTTTTCAGTATCTTGATTTTTCAGTATCTTGATTTTTCAGTGTCATTATTTTTCAGTATCTTCATTTTTTGGTATCTTCATTTTCCAGTATATCGTTAGTACATAATAATTTCCGGTCGTTTTCCTATATAGTCATCATAGTGTCTGCTCTCAACTGTTCTCCTATTGTCAGGTTATAATCGCTTGCTCTCTCGCTCTCTCTCTCTCTCTATCTTCAAATTATATATATATACCATATATATATATATATATATATATATATATATATACTGTATATATATACAGTATATATTCACTCTGTAGAGACTATTTCACGACTAACTTCATTATGAAGAACAAAGAACATCCACCCCATCGACCTTAGAATCATCCCACTCCCTCCACACCCCCTAGCAGACATAACAGCGGCACTCGACCTACATTGCCTCCTAAGCATTTGTATTTCAAGGGTAAGAGACGCTAAAACCGGCAAAACCACCCCTCGCCCTTGGAAAACTCGGGGGTAAGTGACAATAATCGATTTTTTTTGGTTTGTATATATTGTTATTTTTGGGTTGGTTGTTTGTATGTATTGTTATTTTTGGGTTGGTTGTTTGTATGTATTGTTATTTTTGGGGTTGGTTGTTTGCATGTATTGTTATTTTTGGGTTGGTTGTTTGTATATATTGTTATTTTGGGGATTGGTTTGTATATACTGTTATTTTTGGGATTGGTTGTGTCTTGTGTAACGTGAGCCTTGGTGACGTGGTGGCGGTGGTGGCTCCCAGCTGTTGTTGTGCCAAAGATGTTACATTGTGGGGGAAGTGTGGGGTGTGGTGTGGGTATATATGGCAGTGCTGGTGGCATCAGGGAGGGAGAGAGAGGTGTGTGTGTGTGTGTGTGTGTGTGTGTGTGTGTGTGTGTGTGTGTGTGTGTGTGTGTGTGTGTGTGTGTGTGTGTGTGTGTGTGTGTGTGTGTGTGTGTGTGTGTGTGTGTGTGTGTGTGTGTGTGTGTGTGTGTGTGTGTGTGTGTGTGTGTGTGTGTGTGTGTGTGTGTGTGTGTGTGTGTGTGTGTGTGTATGAGATATTCCAACAAACAGACAGACATATATGAACATACATACATATTTTACTGACACAGACATGCAGTAAGACATAGAGAGAGAGAGAGAGAGATAGCCGACCTATTCCACTCACTCTCCCCAGGCTAGCATCCTCGTCCCACTACAGTTGGTTTAACACACACATATATATATATATATATATATATATATATATATATATATATATATATATATATATATATATATATATATATATTTGTTTTAACATACCACTGTTTATTCCTCCCACTGCCTCTCTCCACCCGCCTCACACCCAGCCAGCCAGCCAGCCTCACTATCTCAAACAGGTCTTAATTCTCATATTTTATTTGTTTTCTTGGACATTATGTTTACTCACTGTATCTTAAAGGGGTGAGTTTTTCTGAACCCCCTTGTCTCTCATTAATTTTGATATTCTATTGCGTCCATCCCATTAGTTTGGCGATTTCAAGACCTTCGCCCCATTTATTTGTCAATTTTATTACCCTTTGTGGCATTCATGTGACGAATTATTTTGAATTGAAATTTTTAAAAATGAAAAGTTTAAAAAGGGTTTCCATCAATTAAAAGGTTTCGAACAATCTCACTTAACCCTTTATACTACCACAGATCCTTCCTAAGCTGCATAAATTCGTAAAAATATAGCTATAATAATATATAACAGACGTCGCTGGTACAGAATAGAATAATAGATCAATAATGTCTGATGTTGAATATTATACATACAATCCCAACCCTACTCAGTGCAACTCTCCAACCCAAGAGTGAAACTTTATTCTCAATAATTCTTCTATTCAACAGCTGAGCTCTGGAACTCTCTCCCAGAATCAATCTTTCCCTCTTCCTATGACTAAAATTGCTTCAAACTCCGTGTATGTCCAGGCATTTTGGCTCGAACGTCCCTTAATTTTGGCCCTGTCACTCTTTCAACTCTGGGGGACGCACTTGCCAAAGGCAGTTCTGCCTTTTGTCTCCCTCACTCACGTAGAAAAAAAGTTGTTGAAAACTACTTTAAAAGACTCCCTAGAAATACCTAAGTGAGAGTTGATATTGTCTAAGTTCTGTGTACTAGACACTTTTGGGGTGAATAATGTGGCCAACTTTACCAATTTGCATCACTCCTGACACCTTTCAAGATATTTAAATCTCACAACTTTTTCTTCTATATTACCTCAACTTTTACACAAATCCTTTCAGCATAATAACACCTGTATCCATATTACTCTGGGTAATATTATATGGGTGTATTGTAGTTTGAAAGGATCTACTTGAGTTAAGCTGGTGTCACACGAGCTATTTTCCATCAATGTTTAGGGGTCTGGCAGCTTCAAAATTAAAGTGTCGTACGAATTAAACTACCTAAAATAATCTACCGTCGATCAATTTTCCGATTCCAATACAAAAGAGCTTCAAAGGAGTACAAGAAAACACTCAGGTCATCGAAAATTGCTGGAAAAAGCGCTCGTGTGACACCACCTTTAAAGGGTTAATTGAGAATGTTTGGACCCCGCTTGATCCTTAAATATCCTTCCTAAGCTGAATAAAGTCGTCTAATGTTAGCCAGAACTAAATATAGTGTTCTTGTATACTGAAAAGGTTAATATTATCTACCTTACTATATTATTATACAACTGTTTGCGTTACCGACAAAACTACCTACACAACTATCTACCTACACAACTATCTACCTACACAACTATCAACCTACACAACTATCTACCTACACAACTATCAACCTACACAACTATCTACCTACACAACTATCAACCTACACAACTATCTACCTACACAACTATCTACCTACACAACTATGTACCTACACAACTATGTACCTACACAACTATCTACCTACACAACTATCTACCTACACAACTATCTACCTACACAACTATCTACCTACACAACTATCTACCTACACAACTATGTACCTACACAACTATCTACCTACACAACTATCAACCTACACAACTATCTACCTACACAACTATCAACCTACACAACTATCTACCTACACAACTATCAACCTACACAACTATCTACCTACACAACTATCAACCTACACAACTATCAACCTACACAACTATCTACCTACACAACTATCTACCTACACAACTATCAACCTACACAACTATCTACCTACACAACTATCTACCTACACAACTATCTACCTACACAACTATCTACCTACACAACTATCAACCTACACAACTATCAACCTACATATCTACCTACACAACTATCAACCTAGACAACTATCAACCTACACAACTATCTACCTACACAACTATCAACCTACACAACTATCTACCTACACAACTATCAACCTACACAACTATCAACCTACACAACTATCTACCTACACAACCATCAACCTACATATCTACCTACACAACTATCAACCTAGACAACTATCAACCTACACAACTATCTACCTACACAACTATCAACCTACACAACTATCAACCTACACAACTATCAACCTACACAACTATCAACCTACACAACTATCAACCTACACAACTATCAACCTACATATCTACCTACACAACTATCAACCTACACAACTATCAACCTACATATCTACCTACACAACTATCAACCTACACAACTATCAACCTACATATCTACCTACACAACTATCAACCTAGACAACTATCAACCTACACAACTATCTACCTACACAACTATCAACCTACACAACTATCAACCTACACAACTATCAACCTACACAACTATCAACCTACACAACTATCAACCTACACAACTATCAACCTACATATCTACCTACACAACTATCAACCTACACAACTATCTACCTACACAACTATCTACCTACACAACTATCAACCTACACAACTATCAACCTACATATCTACCTACACAACTATCAACCTACACAACTATCAACCTACACAACTATCTACCTACACAACTATCAACCTACACAACTATCAACCTAGACAACTATCTACCTACATATCACCTACACAACTATCTACCTACACAACTATCTACCTACACAACTATCAACCTACACAACTATCTACCTACACAACTATCAACCTACACAACTATCTACCTACACAACTATCTACCTACACAACTATCTACCTAGACAACTATCTACCTACACCACTATCAACCTACACAACTATCTACCTACACAACTATCTACCTACACAACTATCTACCTACACAACTATCTACCTACACAACTATCTACCTACACAACTATCTACCTAGACAACTATCAACCTACACCACTATCAACCTACACAACTCTCTACCTCACTACCAGACTACCCACACAATCATCTACGTACTTCCCCACCTACCTACCTACCTACCTACAGCATCCATCTACCCACACAACAGCGGATCTCCCAGCCTGCCACACCTCGGAGTCCCCCTGCTAAAATATTGAGGGTAGAGCCAGCTGGTGCCGCAAGTACAGCTGCCCACATAAATCCTGGAGCACCAGTCTTTACCTCTCACTATATCTGTGCTGTAATTATGTCTGCCAGATATTGGGTAAGAAGAGTAAATGCAATATCTACTGTGAATACATTATGTTTAGTTTTGGGTGTTTTCCCATTTAAGGATATTTCTGCGTTTATTATCATTGATTTCGACGACTCTCCGGCATTATTCCCTACGTCTATGTTTATCGTCTAGCGTTAGTTGTTCTGGAGGTTATTTCTGTTCGTTTAATTTACCTAATTATATCATTATTTCCTTAACTTTTTAAGTGTTCATTTCTACGGTTAGCGTACCTCTCAGTTATACCATAATACCTGTGGGAGTGTAGGTACTTACCACTCAAACTTTACGAAACATTGGATTCATCTGAACACTTACCTAGAAAGCAAAAGAAAATGTGGTTAGTAAGTTTTGCATGATCCATCTCGAATGCACATAACTAAGGCATATACAGAATCATTGATATTTGTGTATATTCAAGACACAGATAGTTCAATTACCGGGATAAAGATGGGAATAACTGTGCTGGAAGAGGGACAGAAGATAGGACAAACACAATAATAATGATAAGAGAAGGTGGTGATAGTAGTGGTGGTGATAGTAGTGGTGGTGATAGTGATATTACTCGTGGTGATAGTGATAGTACTAGCGGCGATGGTGATAATACTAGTGGTGATAGTGATAATACTAGTAGTGATGGTGATAGTAGTAGTAGTGGTGGTGGTAGGGAGGAGATAGCCAGGATAACAATGGCGAGGCACGAGAAAATAACCCCGCGTTCTCCTGCTCCTCAATTATTGCAAGCTTCAGAAAGGCCGAGTGACGTAAGAATGAACACTGAGGCGGACTGAGAGAGAGAGAGAGTGTGTGTGAGTGGATGTAGGCGTGTCTGTATGTATGTGTATGTGTATGTGTATGTGTGTGTGTGTGTGTGTGTGTGTAAGTGGATGTGTCTTTGGTGCCTTCATTTGAATGTAACTTAAGCATTACCTTACAGTAAGCAGATCGTACACTTCTAAAGCAAAGGATAAAACGACGAACAAAAATTACAGACAGAATAGCTGAAGAAGTAAATCAAGACTGATATGCCATTACTCATTCGTAGTGCTAGACTCCGTAAATGTTGGATTTGCCAAATCTGAAATACCATCATATTGATTGTTATAACCCTTTCAGTATTATGATACCCTTTTTCAATCATATTCAGGTTATTATTAGGTTATTACTAGTATTAGGTTATTATTAGTAGCATTAGGTTATTATTAGTATTATGATTACCTTTTTCAATCATATTCAGGTTATCATTAGACGATTTGATTTATATTTGGCAGGCTCTCTCAGAATCAAAGAGGTAAAGTATAAAAAGAGATTTTCAGTGCAGTGAATGGAAAAAAATATGCCCAAATGACAGAAAAACGTTTTATTGGAATGACACGACACTTCAGAGGGAGTCGAAACTGCCAAGTCATAACAATAAAACGTGGTTTCGTCATGTGGGTATAATTTTTTCATTCCAGGTAAAGTATATTTCATTTAACCCTCCGACTTCCAAAATACCTTCCTAAACTAACTAAAACGTCTACTAATAACCAAAATACAAACAAATAAGGCGTCTTCAAATACTTCAGGGGATAGTTTAACTTAATCCTGTATAATTAATGCTTTCTATCTGTACTCTCTCCTCTGTCCCTTCCCTCCTTCTCCTTCTCATTTCTCCCTTCTCCTCCTTGCTCCTATTATCACACCCTTTTTCCCTCCTCCTTCGTCTTTTCTACCCCTTTCCTCCGCCTCCTCCCTTCTTCTTTCCCTCTCCAAACCCTCCTCCTTTCTTCTCTCCCTCTCCAAACCCTCCTCCCTTCTTATCTCCCTCTCCAAACCCTTCTTCTTTCCCTCTCCAAAACCTCCTCCTTTCTTCTCCCTCTCCAACCTCCTCCCTTCTTATCTCCTCTCCAAACCCTCCTCCCTTCTTATCTCCCTCTCCAAACCCTCCTCCCTTCTTCTTTCCCTCTCCAAACCCTCCTCCTTTCTTCTCTCCCTCTCCAAACCCTCCTCCCTTCTTATCTCCCTCTCCAAACCCTCCTCCCTTCTTTTCTCCCTCTCCAAACCCTCCTCCCTTCTTCTCTCCTTCTCTAAACCCTCCTCCCTTCTTATCTCCCTCTCCAAACCCTACTCTCTTCTTCCCTCCCTCTCCAAAGCCTCCTCTCTTCTCCTCTCCGCCCTCCACTTCGTTCACGCCCCATTTCCTTTCCTTCCCCAGTCACTTCACGACCGCCTACGCCTCTGCCCCCCCGCCCCCATCCTCGCCCCTAATACCCCCACTACCTTCCCCCCCACCCTCCACGCCCACCTACACCTCTGTCCCTCCCCCCTCGCTATAACTTCCCCCACTCTCTCCATGCCCCGTACACTTCTACCCCCCTCCCCCCTAACCCTACGCCCACCTCTCCCTCTCCCTCCCCTGCCCACGACCACAGTGAACCGAGTCAATCACAGCAGGTTATAATATGGTAAGTAATGAAGAGCCTCAGGTGCTGTCTTTGGAGGGGGAACCCGTGGACTTGTGGGGGGAAGGGGTGGCCGCCAATAAATAGACGGATATATAAATGGGTAGATAGATGGAGCGAGGGGGGGATATATATATATATATATATATATATATATATATATATATAGAGAGAGAGAGAGAGAGAGAAAGAGGTTGGATGGGAGAGAGACAAAAAAACAGAGGAGGGGGGGGGGGGGGTGAGAGGAAGACAGACCATGAAGGAAGTATGGTGTAGAAGGGTCAAGGGAGGGTTGGTGAAGAATTATGAATGAGGGGTTGGGAAGGTTAGTGTATGATGAACGAAGGGCGAAGGAGTGCCCAGATTAAAGGGAGGGACAGGAGGGGAATGTAAGATAGGGGAAGGGAGGTAGGGTTTGACAGGGTTACGATAGGGGAAGAGGGGTAGGGTTCGATAGGGGGAGGGAGGCAGGGTTAGATAGGGTTACGATAGGGGAAGAAGGGTAGGGTTCGATAGGGGGAGGGAGGCAGGGTTTAACAGGGTTACGATAGGGGAAGAGGGGTAGGGTTCGATAGGGGGAGGGAGGCAGGGTTTGGCAGGGTTAGATAGGGTATGGGAAGAAGGGGTTTGTCAGGGTTACTGAAAGGGAAGGGAGGTAGGGATTGACAGGGTTAGGATAGAGTGAGTGAGATAGACAGACGTTATAGGGGAGACAAAGGGTGGGAATATGTGATAGGGGAAGGGTGGTGGGGTTTGACAGGGATTGGAGAGAACGATGGTGATAGGGAGGCATTATAGGGGAAACAGGGTGAGGGTGAGTTAGGGAGGAAGGATGAGGGATGATAATGGAAACAGGCTAAATAAGACTACCGAGGCGGGAGCACTGCATATTATATCATAAGTTAAGGGAGCTAGGGTTGTGGGAGCAAGGGTGAGGTGGAGAGTATAAGGAAGGCTAGGGTGAAGGAACTAGGATAGGGTAGACATGGATAGGGAGTATGTATAAGGCTGAATGAATATGATAGGATGAGATAAAACAACAGAGGCGGGGGTGTAAATATAACATAGGATAAGTTAACTAGGGTGAGGTAGAATGGGGTACCGGTAGTATAGAGAATTATAAGGAAAAGAGAGAAAGGGAGAATCAGATAGAATGAGTAGGACGGACTGAATAAAGTAACCGAAAATAGCATTGGATTTGGAAGGTAGGCTGAGACAGGATGAGGTACAGAGGGAGTTTAGGGGGACATATCCACTTAACCCCATCCAGTACCGTCGACATACTTTTCACTTAACCCCATCCAGTACCGTCGACATAATTTTCATTATATGCTGCCAACTATTCGACGATTTTATTCAGCTTAGGAAGGACGTCTACCCATTAAAAGGCTACAGACTGTCTCGATTCATCCTCTTAGCTACCATACATCCTTCCAAAGCTTTATCAAATCGTCTAAATATTGCTTATTAAAAATAAAATCGAAAAGACGTCATCGGTACAGAAGGGGTGTATACTCTCTCTCTCTCTCTCTCTCTCTCTCTCTCTCTCTCTCTCTCTCTCTCTCTCTCTCTCTCTCTCTCTCTCTCTCTCTCTCTCTCTCTCTCTCTCTCTCTCTCTCTCTCTCTCTCTCTCTCTCTGTCACACACACACACACACACATCTCACACTCATTTTAAAGCAATTTCCGGACCTCTTCCTTATCTCTCTTACTTCTACGCTTCTCCCTTGTTTATCACTCTTGTTTATAGGGGGCTTTGTGTTTACCTTTTACTCGCTCTCACTTCACTTTCATTATACTTGTTTACATTCTCGTATTATTCATGTTTGCGGGTGTGTATTGTTGGATGTTATACTGGTTCCTGATCCCTTCATTTTCGTTTGTATAATTTATTGAGTTGATTAATTACCATGTCAAAGAAGGTGTCTATTTTTCCTTTCATAATATTATATTTTCTATATACGGTATAAGTGCATGTATGTATGTACGTATGTATGTTTATACCTATCTATGCATACAGTATATCCATATAATTGTCTATCTGGTAATATACCAGTATGAATATACCAGTATATATATATATATATATATATATATATATATATATATATATATATATATATATATATATATATTTCCGGGGGTATTTGGATATGTGTATATCTATCTACAGTGTGTGTGTGTGTGTGTGTGTGTGTGTGTGTGTGTGTGTGTGTGTGTGTGTGTGTGTGTTTGTGTGTACGGTATATATCTCTCATCTCCCTTCACATTCAAAACTCAAACTTTAAAACCATTCCACTCCCCTCAATACTGCCTATCACAAACTTTGCTAACATAAATGTGAACACAATATTCCTCTCACCCACAAACATACATAAGGTACACCAATATACATATCTATGTTCGAATATACATACCTATTTCCGAATATACATATGGTACAGCAATATACATACCTCTTTCCGAATATACATATGGTACAACAATATACATACCTATTTCCGAATATACATATGGTACATCAATATACATACCTATTTCCGAATATACATATGGTACATCAATATACATACCTATTTCCGAATATACATATGGTACAGCAATATACATACCTCATCATCATCATCATCAAATCTGACGCCTCGCTTCCAGAGAAAGCACCCCCAAAAGGGATGGCCATGGCAAAAACTGCCTCCAGGTTCCCAGACATGCCCCGACTGACCCACTCCACAGTGCCATTTCCACTAAGTGGAGTATAACCATGAACACTGAAGGAGCAGACTCAGAGCAGTCCCTCACCCGGATGGCAGTTCCACCACTGTTTTGCTATTTTATTTACCCCAGTTGGGCCCTGGCTGGAAGCATGCCAAGCACAGGAATTTTCTGGAAATAGGAACCAGCGTTCCACTGCTCCAGAGGCTGATTGCACCACCAAAGTGGCGGGCGGTGGGGTCGCCGCATCCCTACGCCAGAGAGAGAAAGGCCAACTTGTGCCAGTGGGCTGTGAGAGTAAGACACTAAGGAAACATGGGGCACACCATTATGGCCCCACTGCCTTCACCACTCTCAAGAAAAAAGTTAGAAATAAGAATTATGATAAAGGTACAGTCAGAAAACGGCTATGGGAATATACGCAACCAGAAGTATAAATGATGCGACACTAAACGGAAGACCTTAAAGCTCTTCTTTAGTTTAGGCTTATGCTGAGTCTTATATTTGTATTTTGTATATATTGTATTTGTATTTGTTCATTCATACCCACAGCGACTTTTCCATTTTCTTTCAGTTGCTACCAGACGATTTTCTTCAGCTTAGCACAAAGCTCTCGTAATGAGGAGCGTGACGTCATTCGGTTGGTTTTCTGGCGTATACCATACATTCCAGGAAATTAACCCTTTGAGGATTATGCTGCGTCTAAGGGTTTAGTTTGGCTGACATTAGACGATTATATGCCTTTTAGGAATGATCTAGAGCAATCAATGTCGTTAAAATTATCTCAATTAACCCTCTTACTGCCACAGATCCTTCCTAATAGAAATTAAATCGTCTAATGGTTGCCAAATTGATATGACCAAGTGCATCCTCGAACACTAAAATATTTAAATTACATAAACAACACCAGCAACATTACCCGCAGAGAAACATTACCCCTTTGTTCATCACCATTATGAATATTATGTATAGGTCTGGCACATACAGTATACATACGACTGAGAACACAGGTCATGGTATCAGTGTCATCATTTGAGTATTTGTATAATATGACCATCACCATAATCATCAACAGAGACAGGAACTGAACTATATTCCAGTGTATTAAATCACACCCTTTTTCCCTCCTCCTTCGTCTTTTCTACCCCCTTCCTCCGCCTCCTCCCTTCTTCTCTCCTTCTCCAAACCCTCCTCCCTTCTTCTCTCCTTCTCCAAACCCTCCTCCCTTCTTCTCTCCTTCTCCAAATCCTCCTCCCTTCTTCTCTCCTTCTCCAAACCCTCCTCCCTTCTTCTCTCCCTCTCCAAACTCTCCTCCTTTCTTCTCTCCCTCTCCAAATCCTCCTCCCTTCTTCTCTCCCTCTCCAAACCCTCCTCCCTTCTTCTCTCCTTCTCCAAATCCTCCTCCCTTCTTCTCTCCTTCTCCAAACCCTCCTCCCTTCTTCTCTCCCTCTCCAAACTCTCCTCCTTTCTTCTCTCCCTCTCCAAATCCTCCTCCCTTCTTCTCTCCCTCTCCAAACCCTCCTCCCTTCTTCTCTCCTTCTCCAAACCCTCCTCCCTTCTTCTCTCCTTCTCCAAACCCTCCTCCCTTCTTCTCTCCTTCTCCAAACCCTCCTCCCTTCTTCTCTCCCTCTCCAAACCCTCCTCCCTTCTTCTCTCCCTCTCCAAACCCTCCTCCCTTCTTCTCTCCTTCTCCAAACCCTCCTCCCTTCTTCTCTCCCTCTCCAAACCCTCCTCCCTTCTTCTCTCCTTCTCCAAACCCTCCTCCCTTCTTCTCTCCTTCTCCAAACCCTCCTCCCTTCTTCTCTCCCTCTCCAAATCCTCCTCCCTTCTTCTCTCCTTCTCCAAACCCTCCTCCCTTCTTCTCTCCCTCTCCAAACCCTCCTCCCTTCTTCTCTCCCTCTCCAAATCCTCCTCCCTTCTTCTCTCCTTCTCCAAACCCTCCTCCCTTCTTCTCTCCTTCTCCAAACCCTCCTCCCTTCTTCTCTCCCTCTCCAAATCCTCCTCCCTTCTTCTCTCCTTCTCCAAACCCTCCTCCCTTCTTCTCTCCCTCTCCAAACCCTCCTCCCTTCTTCTCTCCCTCTCCAAATCCTCCTCCCTTCTTCTTTCCCTCTCCAAACCCTCCTCCCTTCTCAGTATCTCTCCCTCTATCTGTTCATTGACTTTTGTTCTCAGCCCTGGCCAGATAGTTGGAGTGTACAGTCGCGCTAATAAATGATGTCTCGGCACCAAATATGTGTTGATCAATAATTGGTAACAGCAATATCTAAGCTTCATTTTTTCATATCGAGTGAAATATTCAAACATGTTCCTACACTTTACCACCCTTACCTTTGGATGTGTTCGCCGCTCCTCTAGCGGCACCAAGGAGCGCGACGCCCCTCGTTAAACCCTATTCAACATTTGACAGACATTAATACAGCACATAGCAAGCCAAACGTAATGGCAGCTGGGATATGACTTATTAGCGTGACTGTACGCTAAGGCCAATATCTAGCCAGCAATGAAACTAATGGCACAGACGCCTCTTAATATTACGACAGGAAAAAATCTACACCTAAATGGCACGAAAGGGAAATTGACAACGAAATTGGGCGAAAGATGTTAAAATCGGCAAAATAATGGGAAGAACGTCTAAAACTCTCAAAACTCACAGCTAAAATTGTGGACATGTGCTACGTGTGAGCTCGCCCATTTTGGAACGGGCGAATATAATCGTAAAATAATAACCATAATAAACTGTTGCGACGCGTCATAATGCACAGGGCGTTCATTTTGGATATACAAGTTGTGCCGTTTTTATCACTAGGATAAAAAATAATAAAGAAATGTGCCAGCTAGTTCAAAAGTAATAGACAAGTCGAATGTATAATAATCATTCCAGATTTATTGCATTGGTAATCATGGAATAATAATGCAAATATATATATATATATATATATAAATATATATATTAGTAAAGCCAGGTAATAAATTTTCTTTAATACATACGAGGTTGAAAGAAATGGCGAGCTCTCTACGCAGAAATTGCCATTTCTTTCAACCTCGTATGTATTAAAGAAAATATATATATATATATATATATATATATATATATATATATATATATATATATATAATAGCAAAGCCAATATATTCAAGTTAAGCTTGATCACATATTTCCACTAATACCTTAATCGCATTACCGTGCAATGAATATTTTTGGTATATCACATTAAAGCGACCGACTGCTCTAAGGGGGGATGGGCGTAATTATTGGCTTATTTATTTATCTTTGTATTATTACATATTTGGTTTCCTCCCTAGACCTTCATCAAATTTAGAAAACAATCCCATTAGTTTGGTGATGTTATGACCTTTCACCACATTTATTTGTCAATATTAAGCCTTTCGTGCCACTAAGATTGTCGATTTTTTCCTGGCGAGCGCCTTCGGCCGGAAATTATTTCTACCGAAAAATGCATAAGTTGATCTTGAGGGTATTATTTTAAGCTTGATGGAGGTTTAGGGAGGAAACTAAAACAACAAATACTACTACTACTACTACTACTACTAATAATAATAATAATAATAATAATAATAAAAATAATATAGGCCTATAAATCACAAATAAAAATTATATTAAAAAATATACCAATTACCTTCCTCTAAAGGACATTCATTCTTCTAGCGTCAGCGTCCTCTTTTCATAGTATTCACTGAACAGTTTTATTCACTTTGGAAGTCAAGGGTTAATTCGGACCATTGTTTACTCATTTAATTCCTATAAATCCTTCCTAGTCTCAATAAAATCACATTAAATCAGCCAGAATAACATTACACTCACGCCATGGTGTTGAAGAGCTTGGAGGAATGTCAAAGTTCGAGATTTCTTTTCGGTTCGATTAACACTAGTTTTCCACTACTCTGGCTAACAATAAAATATATTACGTAACTTAGGAAGAACGATGGTAGATAAATGGTAAAGCATGATCGCTTATGCTCCATTTAGAATATAGAGTTCATTCCAAAGCTGAATAGAATGGTGTTCAATTTAAAATAAGATGAAAGTAACGGCATCGAAAATAATTGAACACATATTTTCAGCAGAATCAATAATAACAGCGACAAAACAAGCAACGTTTTAGTGTTCGATTATACAGGAAAATTGAAAGGTATGTATGTATGTATGTATGTATGTATGTATGTATGTATGTATGTATGTATGTATGTATGTATGTATGTATGTGCTCAGGGCCAATCCCCACTTTTCCTATTTTAATTTTTATTTTCTATTTTACTCTATTTTATTATTTTTTTGTTTTTATTTTCTTGGGGGTGGCCGACTCAAGAAAGAGCAAGAACAGGGAAAAAACATTAAAATCTTTCTTTCCGTTTTTCAGTGTTTACGGTTTTCATTCCCAATGAGATTGGGGAGATGGTTGTTGACACCAATCTAGCAGGGCAATACCCAGGGGAGGCTTTATAGGTATGTGATAAGGAGTTGCTGGAACCCCTGTTTCATTTGTCTGGCCTCCCTCACTATATATCTTTGTCTCACTTACTCAGAGAGTATTCCAGCTAGCTCTCACAAATACCTTATTCTCCTCATATTAATTTAACTACACTAAACACTTCACTTTTTTCCAATACACCACAAATCATATGTTTGAAGATAACCACAAACCGCCCTTAATTTGGCTCTGTCACTCGTTCAACTTTGGAGGAGACACTTGTTACAGGCTGCTTTGTCTTTTTTCTGCCTCATGCATATGAAAAAAAAAGTAAATGAAACAGCAATTTCCGCATTTAATTGATGAATGGGGAGGACCTAGAGCGATCATTTCTGGGTCATGTGTTTTTCTCTCCTGGGCCCGTCAGCGTGAAATGACTCAAATTGGAGAGGGCTTTGACGACCAGGAAAAATACTGGTTTAAAAATATCCTAAATGGAGAGTAGGGGCTTGGTGCCCTAATTGACCACGTGCGAGTGTCAGACTACAAGGAAGTTGGAGCCGTAAACATAGATATTAAAAACTGATACACTAATAATGTCGGTTTCAAATGGTTAGCAAATATAATTAATTTGATTTTATGTATTTATAGATGCACTACAGCCGCATTTAAGCTAGTAATGCTGATAAATATCTAAATATCGATGTCTGTAGATCTAGTTGCCGTATATCCCGGAAATCACAAGTACCCTCAAGTGCTCGCAAGTGTGTCGTGGTTCGTAGACACGTAAGGTAGGGTTTATTTATTAGTAGATGTATTCATGTATTATTATTATTATTAATTTATTCATGTATTATTATTATTATTATTAATTTATTCATGTATTATTATTATTATTAATTTATTCATGTATTATTATTATTATTAATTTATTCATGTATTATTATTATTAATTTATTCATGTATTATTATTATTATTAATTTATTCATGTATTATTATTATTGTTAATTTATTAATGTATTATTATTATTATTAATTTATTCATGTATTATTATTATTATTAATTTATTCATGTATTATTATTATTAATTTATTCATGTATTATTATTATTATTAATTTATTCATGTATTATTATTATTATTAATTTATTCATGTATTATTATTATTATTAATTTATTCATGTATTATTATTATTGTTAATTTTGTTTTTAAGTTTCCTCCCTAGACCTCCATCAAGCTTAAAAAAAACATACCCACTATCCCCCTTCGAGATGAATTCATACATTTTTCGGCAGAAGAGTGTCCCGACCTAAGGCCGGTTCCTCCTATCGCTATCGCTCGCCAGGAAGACATCGACACCTAAATGGCACGAAAGGTCTTAATATTGAGAAATAAGTGAGATAAAGGGTATTCAAATCTCCATACTAGTGGGTCGAACGTCTTAAAAATATAAAAACTAGTGGGGCTAAAAATGAGGAAGAAAGGGGGCCAGCAAAACAACAACCAATCCCCCCTTAACCTTTTCACCGGTATAGGCTGGCCTTATTCATAGTGTATTATTGGCCATCATTAGACGAGTTTGTAAGTAATTGGAAAGATCTGTGGGAGTTAAAGGGAGGCAGATCGTTTGTTTGGTCTATTAATTCATTTATTCATATATTGCTTTAGCTTCTTCCCTAGACCTCCATCAATCTTAGAAAAACACCTCCTAGACCCCCTTTCAAGATAAATTTGTAAATTTCCCGGCCAAAGGCCGGTTCCTCTTAAAATTACAGGCTCGCTATCGCTCGTCAGGAAATAATCGACACCTAAATGGCACGATAGGTCTTCAAATTGACAATGAAATGGGGCGAAAGGTGTTAAAATCGCCAAACTAATGGGCCGAACGTCTTATAATCTCAAAACTAGTGGGGTTAAACATTAGGGAGAAGGGGGTCCAGAAAAACGGTCTGCCTCCCCTTAAAGGGTTGATGAAGATCGTTCTGTTCACTTTCTTCTGCCTATCATTAGACAATTTTATTTACATTGGAAAGGATCTGTCGGAGTTTAAGGGTTAATTGAGATCATTTGTATCCCTCTGATTGTTCGAGATCCTTCCAAAACTGCCAGTCATCGTTTAGTGTTAGCCACAATAGACTGGGAAAACGTGTCAAAATCCTCAAGGGGTGAAAAACATTGTAGTACTGAGAACTTGAACTGTTTGTGTTTGATAGCCAATACATAGAGGAAGGAAAAGGCGTGTGTGTGCAGAGAGAGAGAGAGAGAGAGAGACAGATAGATGTGAAGTTTGTCTCCCTCTAAGGCTTCAGTAGTACAGTATGCAGGTCTTATAACACATTCTCACTCTCACACCAATTCTTACTAGGTCTCTCTCTCTCTCTCTCTCTCTCTCTCTCTCTCTCTCTCTCTCTGTTTATCTACACTCTATACAAACTTTCCTTGTTGGCATTTCCTAACCCATAAGGTTACACTTCATCCTTTTTTCCGGTACGGCGTTTTAGCCGGAGGAAGTGGAGGGTGAGGAGAGAGCCTTCCACTTTGCTGTCCTATATTTATACTAAAAACTGTCCCTGTCTAATAGTATTAAGGCCGGCCATCTAGTAGGGACCGCAAGGTCTGTGTGGTCCGAGTATCTGTGTAACTCTCTCTCTCTGTTTCTCTCTCATTATTCTGCTTTCAATTTTCTTATTCCAACTCATCTCTCTCTCTCTCTCTCTCTCTCTCTCTCTCTCTCTCTCTCTCTCTCTCTCTCTCTCTCTCTCTCTCTCTCTCTCTCTCTCTCTTGTCTCTCTCTCTCTCTCTCTCTCTCTCTCTCTCGTGTCTCTCTCTCTCTCTCTCTCTCTCTCTCTCTCTCTCTCTCTCTCTCTCTCTCTCTCTCTCTCTCTCTCTCTCATTACCCACTATTTTCCAGCCAACACTCTTTCCACCTTCTTTCCCCGCCTCCCATACGGCCACTTCTCCCCTCACTCCCTTCCTTCACACAACATAACCGGTATAATAGAGGAAGAACTTTTAAGCCTACATCAGGGTCATATTCTTGGCCTACTCTCCTCCCTTCTCTTCTCTTCCTGGTTACGTTACATTGGAATATTTTTCTTGGCGTTTTTCATTTGGTACTTTACGTTATGCATTATGTAGCCAATGTATAAATGTATATAATGTTATTCACTATATATATATATATATATATATATATATATATATATATATATATATATATATATATATACTGTATATAGTTTATTTTACCCATGTTTATTTTCTTACGGGTCCATCTTCCTCTTGTATTCCTTCTCCCCGTGCCCCCCATTCCCTCCCTTCCCTCCACTCCCCATCTCTCCCTTCCTATCATACCCTCCCTCCCTCCCTCCCTCACTCACTCATTCACTCACTCTCTCCCTCCCTCCCTGTTCACTCTTTATATCCCAAGTGACGGCTCATTTTAATAACAATTATGAAAATCACTGAAGAGGTGTGAAGGAGAAGGGGAGAGAGGGAGAGGCGGAGGGTAGGAAGGAAGGGAGGAGGGAGGGAGGATAGGAAGGAGGAAGAAAGACAAAGTGGTAGAGGGAAGGGAAGGAGGGAGGGAGAAAAATAAAAGAAAGACGTGTAAGGGAGACAAGGAATGTGGGAGAAAAGGAAAGAATATAGATTGGGCAAAGAAAAGTAAATATTTACACCAGACGAAATTGAATTATAGAAAACAGAACATATATTACAAGAAGAAACTGTTAATAAAGAGCGAATAGAATGACAAAATTATGTTAACAGTAATAATATTTGCATAGAACTACAATATTGCAACACAATGACAAACACATACAGACACCCGCCCACTAGCACAGAGCACAATGTAAAGCCGGAGTCACACGAGCCTTTTTTCGAGCAATTTTCTACGGGTAATAATGGTTTGGAAGCTTAAAAAATTACACTTTATCAGAATTCCGCCGCCTAACATAATCTACCTTCAGTGAAATTACCGATACCAGTGCGAAAATGTCCCGAAATGATACGAGGAAGAACTTGCTCATGGAAAATTGACGGAAAAAGCGCTCGTGTGATACTGCCTTAACGAAATAGAAAGCAGAGTATGCCTTTCCGAAATGTGGAGAGGGGTGCAAAAAAAACCCAGTGAGTTGGGACGAGGAGGAAAATAAACCTGTGAAACATGATTCAGGTAGACAGGAAGGAGGGAGAGGTCTCCACTTGAGGATTTTTTTTCTTGACCCCTTTCTCCCTCATGTTTAGCCCCATTGCTTTTGATATTATAAAATGTTTGCCCCATTAGTTTAGCGATTTTAGGAACTTTCACCCCATATTAAGACCTTTCGTGCCGTTTAGGTGTCGATTTTATTCTGGCGAGCGATAGCGAGCCTATAATTTAAGAGGAACCGGCCTTTGGCCGGGACATTTTTCTACCGAAAAATGTATACATTTATCTTGAAAGGGACTCAAGGGGGTGTAATTTTAAGGTTGATGGAAGTCTAGGGAACAAACTAAATACCTCCCCTTAAGAGGGGTCACCTGCTATTGTCCTCTCTTATATATATATCAGCAGCTCTCTCTCTCTCTCTCTCTCTCTCTCTCTCTCTCTCTCTCTCTCTCTCTCTCTCTCTCTCTCTCTCTCTCTCTCTCTCTCTCTCTCTCTCTCTCTCTCTCCAATAATAACTCCTTGCTCTTTTTCTCACCGTGTCTGTATTATGCCCCCCTCCATCCTCCCCCCCCCCCCCCCTCCACTTCCCCTCTCCTTCTTGGCCCCCTAATGTCAATGTCATTATGAGGTCAACGTAATCTCTTTATAAGGCCTGGCCAGGAGAGAGAGAGAGAGAGAAAGAGAGTTGCAAAGAATTATAAGGAAGAGATACTGTATTCTAGCAAACTACCTTTGCGTCCTCACCATAAACAAATGAGGTGAAACGTCTTATTATCGCTATAGACTAATGGGACGAAACGTCTTAAAATCTCCAAACTAATGGAGAGAAACAGGAGAGTTCCAAAACGACCTCACTCTGAGAAAATAGACTAAGAAGTGTGAGGACCATCTCATCATTCGAATTTAAGACCTTTCTCCCTATTTCTTTGTCAATTTAGGTGTCGATTTTTGTTCGTGGCGAGCGAGAGCGAGCCTATAATTAAGGAGGATAATATTTGTACCGGAAAATGTAAAAACAAATCTCAAAGGGGGAACTTGGGGATGCATTTGCAAGCTTAATAGATTTCTAGGGAGCAAAATTCACCCCCATAATAATACGAGGCGTTCGAAATATATATCCCCGTTTACGCCGCTAACTGATGGTCCCCAGTAAACCAATAATGTATGCCAGGGAGAGTATTGTATATTGATGCCCCAGGGGTTATAAGTTGTGTTGGGGCGGAAGGCATAATTATATATATTAGCTGTTTACACCTTTTTTGACCACCCACATATGATGAATATATATTATATTATATATATATTATATACGATATATATATATTATATATATATATATATATATTATATATATATATATATATTAGATATATTCTATATATATTATAATATATATATAGCATCCCAATTAATGATATGGAAATTATTTGTGGTTTTATTATCAGTATCACCCATATAAATAGTGTATTTGATATTTTGTTGTATTGTTATTTTTCCTTAGAGTTCATCCAATGTTAACCCCTTCTGTACAAACGATATCTTTTGTATTTGATTTCAGCTACACTTAGGCGAGTTCGTGAAGCTTAGGATAGATAATATAGTAGCTAAAATTATTAATTGAGATAGTGTGTAGCCTTATAATTGCTGTACGTCCTTCCTAAGCAGAATAAAATCGTCTAAATATAGCTAGAATAAAATGAAAAAGACGTCGCTGGTACAGAAGGGGTTACTGGCTTAGGTTTTATAAAGAATACAATTATATTATATGTCATTTTTTTATGTATAAACCTTGCAATGGATTAAAAAAAATTGTTGATACTTTAATATCCTATTGGGTAAGGTAAAGGGCGTGTGGTTGTATTTATGAGAGAGAGAGAGAGAGAGAGAGAGAGAGAGAGCAAGTGTGTGGGCGTGAGTGTCTGGGCGTGTGTTGGTTCAAAGGGTGTGAGAAAGTTAACGCGTCAAGGCTAGGATTTGCATACATAGTTAACGGTAGTTGTTTGTGGCAAGTGTGGTGGTGGTGGTACAGGTGTGGTGGTGGTGGTACAGGTGTGGTGGTGGTGGTGGTACAGGTGTGGTGGTGGTATAGGTGTGGTGGTGGTACAGGTGTGGTGGTGGTATAGGTGTGGTGGTGGTGGTGGTGGTATAGGTGTGGTGGTGGTGGTGGTGGTGGTACAGGTGTGGTGGTGGTGGTGGTGGTATAGGTGTGGTGGTGGTGGTGGTGGTGGTGGTGGTGGTGTTGGTACAGGTGTGGTGGTGGTGGTGGTACAGGTGTGGTGGTGGTGGTACAGGTGTGGTGGTGGTGGTGGTACAGGTGTGGTGGTGGTATAGGTGTGGTGGTGGTGGTGGTGTTGGTACAGGTGTGGTGGTGGTGGTGGTGGTACAGGTGTGGTGGTGGTGGTGGTACAGGTGTGGTGGTGGTGGTGTTGGTACAGGTGTGGTGGTGGTACAGGTGTGGTGGTGGTGGTGGTACAGGTGTGTTGGTGGTGGTGGTGTTGGTACAGGTGTGGTGGTGGTACAGGTGTTGTTGGTAGTGGTGGTGGTACAGGGGTGGTGGTGGTGGTACAGGTGTGGTGGTGGTGGTGGTGGTACAGGTGTGTTGGTGGTGGTGGTGGTGTTGGTACAGGTGTGGTGGTGGTACATGTGTGTTGGTGGTGGTGGTGGTGGTGGTGGTGGTGGTGGTGGTGGTGGTGTGGTACAGGTGTGGTGGTGGTGTTGGTGGTGGTGGTACAGGTGTGGTGGTGGTGGTGGTGGTGGTGGTGGTGGTGGTGGTGGTGGTGGTACAGGTGTGGTGGTGGTGTTGGTGGTGGTGGTACAGGTGTGGTGGTGGTACATGTGTGTTGGTGGTGGTGGTGGTGGTGGTGGTGGTGGTGTGGTGGTGGTGTTGGTGGTGGTGGTACAGGTGTGGTAGTGGTGGTGGTGGTGTTGGTACAGGGATGTTGGTGGTGGTGGTACAGGTGTGGTGGTGGTATAGGTGTGTTGGTGGTGGTGGTACAGGTGTGGTAGTGGGCGTATAATTATATATTCAACAAATGATTGATGTACAGTTACCCACATCAGTTTTGTTCCTCATCGTGTTCTTATGTATGAAAGTAAAAATAGTATGAATGAACTGCTAGTGCAGTTTCTTTTAACTATCAGCTGACTAACCAGGTGAGTTAACCATCGCATTAGACACTCGTAACTCAACCATGCGCATTTGTATTTCATGTATATGATCACGGGGAGGAATAGAACATGACTTATATGGGCAAACGAGAGAGAGAGAGAGAGAAGGTGGATAGGTTACACACACGCACACACAGAAACATACATACACACACACTGCTCTGAATAATAGTATTGACTCAAATATCTCGATCACTCATCATAAGTAAATATGTTGTAAAAATCCTCGCTACCGTTTTATTATAGAGGATTTTTCCTTACTCTTTTATAATATATAATTTTAATAGAAATTCCTCTACTAATGAGTCCTTTTCATATATTTGTATTCCTCTGTCTATAATTAGGGGATACAATTTTGCATGCCATGTTTGAATTTAATTATTCAGTTCGTGTCTATATTTATTTGCAGTGCACTAATTATATATTTAAGTGTAATTGAATGATCTGCAGTATGTTGCATGCTGCGGTTATATATAAAGAAACTTCTTACTAAAATTTATAATCAATTATAATTTATAAATACAGTGAGCTGTATATACAATGGAATCCCTCACACGATAGCATATATGTTTTGTTTTCCCTGAAGCCAAAATCTGATAGAGACTTTAACAATTGATATGCTTCATGAACAAAAGTGTCATCCATATAATAGTGAATCTGGTATCAGAATTTGTAATTTTCAAAACCTTATAGAAACTACCTTATGTATTTATATATTCATATAAACATATACATATACAGTATATGTATAGAGTATATATAATTAATTTACAATATTATTTAATATATCAAATTAATATTACAATGTATTATCCGTACATACATTAATATTACAATGTATTATCCGTACATACATTAATATTACAATGTATTATCCGTACATACATTAATATTACAATGTATTATCCGTACATACATTTTTGAGCAAATTATGGCTAAGAAATCTAAATTATACGTGTTATTATTAAAATCTATTACTATCATTATTAATATAATCAATTACTATCATTATTAATATTGTAGTTTGTGGTTGCATTGTTAATATTTGTACATATTCATTATTATTGTTAACTATGGTATTATTACTGGCTCCACCCTCTGGCGGGGATCCCCTATTGAAATATTATTATTATTATTATTATTAATATTATTATTATTAGTAGTAGTAGTACTAGTAGGACACACATAACACACGCAGGGCAACGCGAGCATTGGTCAATGTCTGTATTCTACAAATATGTCATTACACACGCGCACACACACATGCACACACGCGCACACACACACACAAACACACACACACACACACACAGACACACCTCTATTTGCTCACACTTCCCAACCTACTATCCTATGCATTTCCAAGAGAGAGAGAGTGCACTTCCTCATTTAAGGTGATGTACACACACACAGAGAGAGAGAGACTCGTTCACACATGCGCGCTAAACAATACACACGTAAATGCCAGTAGGACTAATCGCCTTACATAAACGTAAATACACTTACGTAAGACTTAACGTAGTATGCCAACGTTACGCTAGATAATTGTATATTTACTCGTGCTTGACAATTCTGGATCATGTTTCTAGGAGATTTACGGATCAATTAATTTGTCCAGTTCCATTCTTGTTGCCGATATCAGTGCAAAAGTGCCTTTAATACTAGCCATAAATGTATTATTTCATGAGAGAGAGAGAGAGAGAGAGAGAGAGAGAGAGAGGGATTGGTGAGGGACGAGAGAGATATGAGGAAGGAGGAGAGAAGGAGAGAGAGAGAGAGAGAAGGGGAGATAGAGAGAGAGATGAGAGAGAGAGAGAGAGAGAGAGAGAGAGAGAGAGAGAGAGAGAGAGAGAGAGAGAGAGAGAGAGAGAGAGAGAGAGAGAGAGAGAGAGAGAGAGGAGTGAAAGTGAGCGTGTACCAGAGAGAGAGAGAGAGAGAGGAGTGAAAGTGAGCGTGTACCAGAGAGAGAGAGAGAGCGAGCGAGACTGTAATGAAACACACCCCTTCCGTCAACACGTCGCCTTCATTCATCACAAAGGCCGCACCACGATGGGAAATATGATTCTCCAAGCGAACTATTTTGGCCCACAGAGATATTGCCTAGGACGTTATCGATATCTGTTAACCCTATGAAGATTATGACGCGTTTTGACAGTTTTTTTCAGGCTATCATTTTGCAGTTTAAGAAGGACTTGGGGGATTATTACAAAGGTTAAAGACTATCGCAATTAACCCTCTGACTTCTATATGCCCGTCCTGATCTGCATACAATAAACAGGAAGAAAATATGAGAAGAGGGTTGCCATGTATTTATTGTATGGTCAGAACGGAGTAAACCTTCTAAAGCATACGAAGGCAAAGTATAACGGAAAGAAAAAGAAAAGAAAGATAAACGAATTGCGTGAAGAAAATTAATAAAAGTGGAACGTATGGATTTAAGGGGAAACAGATTTATTTTTTTGATCGTTTTTTTCTTTTCATTATAGCGATATTTTTATATTTATTTTATTATTATTTTTTGGTTTCCTCCCTAGACCTCCATCAAACTTTTAAAAACTACCCCAGATCCCCCTTCTAGATACATTTGTAAATTTTTCGGTAGAAAAATGTCCTGGCCAAAAGCCGATTCCTCCTAAATTACAGTTTCGCTATTGCTCGCCAGGAAAATAATATATACTGAAATGACACGAAAAGTCTTATAATTAACAACAAAATGAGGTGAAAATTCTTAAAATCGCCAAACTAATGGGCCGAATTTCTTAAAATCTGAAAACTAATATGCTAAACATGAGGGAGAAGGGGGCCAGAAAACCCACCAACTCCCCTTAACTCAGCTATGAGAAGGGAAGGGAGTCGAGTGTCAGGGGGGGGGGGGGGGGGGCAGGGAGTCATAATAAATCCCCCCGTTAATTAAGTGTAGTGCGGAGGATAATAGTCGCGGCCTTTGTTTACTATCGGATGAGCTTAATTCACCTCTATTAGCCAGGAAGTTTTAATAGGGCGGCTCGAAATTTATCCGTGCTCTCTATACTTTCACCGTATCTGGTGCAGGGAGGGTCTTCTTGGAACCACCCTGTTGCACTCTATTGCTTTAGAGATTTTAAAACGTTTCACCTCATTAGTTTAAAACGTTTCACCTCATTAGTTTAAAACGTTTCACCTCATTAGTTTAAAACGTTTCACCTCATTAGTTTGGGTATGATTAGACATGTCATCCCCTGTATGTGTCGATATGTTGTTCTTCTTCTTTACACGTTATCCACGTGTAAACAACGCCTTTCTACCCTGCGTTAGCTTTGCAACATTCGTTGTTACCCCTTACACTGCATTTTGTGTGTATCTATCGATAACTTTCGATGTGCAATATCTCCGTAAATATAAATACTCACCCCGAACGTCATATTATAAAATAGTCATATTACTGCCTGACGAATACGTCCTGTCATTTATGAAAACTTCAACTGAAACACCCTGTGTGTATGTATATATATATACAGTATAACAAAAACAAACTATGGTTATGTAAAATATAATTTTATATCACCCTGATTCCAAAAGATATTACTACTTTTGTACTGGCTTCGTTCACTAAGGTATAGGGTCTCTCTGTGGTAAGATTAATGACTATACCGGTATTGTAGATCATGATATATAAAGATGTGGTCAGGGAGGAGGGGAGGAGAGGATAGCATGGGTGAGGCAGGGGAGCATTAAAGGGGGTGGAGGAGAGGAGGAGGAGGGTGGTGGTGGGTTCAGATGCAGGGTGGAGGTAGTTGAGATAAGAGGCAGATAACCATAATTAAATTTAGCTAACAGTTCCCTGCACACACACACACACACACACACACACACACACACACACACACACACACACACACACACGTATAGATATATAATATGCAATGGCGATACTCAATTATAGGGTGCCCAAAATAGGCGTGCCAAACTTCAGGGTTGGGGTAACAAAAGATATTCTAAGCATATCATGTTCAACAAAAAGGATACCAAATCTCAACTGTTGCACAAATATTGACTATTGAATATAGTATTTTCCCATGTATTTTTTTTTTTTTTTTTTTTTTTCCGTTCTGGATGTTTCAAATGATAAGTTAAATCAGAAATCAGTCACCTAACATATTCTGCATCCGATCTACTGTATAGTCTAAGCATTATAATTAGGCTAAACAGTGTGACCTTCATTATCATCAGCATAGCAAGGACTCCGACGTCAGAGGGTTACACGGTTAAAATAATATTTCTTGCATTCCAAAAGGGCCTTCCTAAGCTGAGTAAAAATCGTCACCTGTTGTCCAGAACAAAGCGACAAGGTGTCATCGCATAAATAAAGGATTAATGGTGTTACTTCTATGTTAACCCTTTCAGTAATTAGGCCATCTTTTGTACACTACATTCAGGCCTCTCATTAGACGATTGTATTCAGTTTTGGAAGGCACTATAGGAATCAAAGAAGTATATCTCAATTAGCCCTTCGACCTCCAAAATTCCAACACAGTAATATCGTCACTGAGAATAAATGCGTCCTCCATTACCGAAGGGGTTAATTCGGCCCGTGTCATTATTCCAACACCATCAGCTTATCTCCTTGTCTCCCACTGGCTTTCATTTCCGGCTCTCTCTCTCTCTCTCTCTCTCTCTCTCTCTCTCTCTCTCTCTCTCTCTCTCTCTTCCCCACTCTAAACCACTGTTTGGACACTTGATCCTCACTGTTTTGGAGGACAAGCAGCCTAGAAGGGTCACTAGCCTGTTGTTGCTTGATTTCCTTTGTACTCCTTTGTACTTTGTACTCTCTCTCTTTCTCTCTCTTTTCCTCTCATTCTCTCTCTCTCTCTCTCTCTCTCTCTCTCTCTCTCTCTCTCTCTCTCTCTCTCTCTCTCTCTTATCAGGTCTATTTGTAACCCCTTCAGCACGATAACGTAATTGTCATCGTATTATGGTTTAAATTATGCGGTTATATTAAGTTTAGTATCTACCTCTAGAACTTAAACGGGTATATTCGACCTCAATACACCCTCTGAATGCAGTAGATCCTTCTTAAGCTGCATACAATCGTCTAATTTAATTATGATGTTCCTTCCAACAACCAACCATTCTCCTAAAATCGATTAATGAAATTTACAAACACATGTGGCAGTCCGTGGATTCGAACCCAGGATGCTCACACCGAAAATCAACACCTTATACATCTAAACCAGAATAGAAGGTAAAACGGCGTTATCGTACTGAAGGGGTTATACTTATTTTCCCCTGTGACCGTGTGTGTGAGAGAGAGAGAGAGAGCGTGTGTGTGTGTGTGTGTGCGTGGGAGTTGATTTATATACAGTATATAATTATATAATATAAGGAATATCCTCTGTGAACTCCATCAGCTTTATTTATTTATTCATTAGTATTCTGTAATTTGCCGTTTCCTTTAGTACACCTCACAACTGTATTATTTTTCATTGATAAAAATTAAAAGTGATTTACGGGGTTTTGATTCATAATTTGTTGGCCTAAATTCGCAAAATGCACCTCAAAATACATCAAAATGTGTTTTATTTGTTTTTCTTAACTTTATAGGAAAAATATAGCCTCAGATATATCTACCTAAACTTAAGGGGAACATATGGAATATTTGGTAGCAAAAATTAGGTTAGGTGTTGGGTATTTTAATGTTAATTAAAGAGAATACATGGAAATATATTCAAAAGAAACATTAACATAATTATATATATACAATACAGTATATATATATATATATATATACAGTAATATGAAATTCCAAGAGCTTAATCCAAATTTATGAGTAATAATGCAGCAAATAAATTATTCTTAATTGCCCGGCCACTAGCTATAATTTACAGGTTTGTTTATTGTATATATTTGGAACCTCCTTTAAATGTCCGAATAACATTACTGACTCATTGTTATATGCTGGCTAACATTAAACGATTAGAAGAGTGATTGAAACCGTTAGTGGTTCGAAAGATAAATTCAGATATACTGTTTGTGAAAGCTTAATAGATTTATTTCTAGAGATAATAGCCTCTCTCTCTCTCTCTCTCTCTCTCTCTCTCTCTCTCTCTCTCTCTCTCTCTCTCTCTCTTTGGGTACACCGCCACGTCAATACAATAGCCCTCATTACGTCACCAACGGCTAGTACCGACGATGCTCGGATTTACGACATCACTCATCAAAGCAAATATTTATATCCATACATAAAGTGTTCGCCCTCTACTGCGGGTATAACGAAACAACCAATATATGAGAGCGTTGCCATAGTTACAGGCTACTGAAAATCCCACATTCCCGAAGTTGATGAGATAAATAAAACTTGTCCCCTTCCACTCACGTCCCTCCAAATCCCTCTCTACATAACAAAGCCTCCTAACTAGATTATACGAACAACTTTTACTTTTTCCTTCCTCCTTTCTCTGCGGAGACAACAGTAGATGTCAAGAATCATCTAATGTAATAATGTGAGAAATTGATAGGAAGGGACACAAGAAGGGAGTTATACATATGTACTGCATGATAATACAAATATTTCAATTATGATGATGGAGATAAATGAGAAATATTATTTGAAAGAATAATTATGGCTTTGCATATATGTATACATTTTATAGTCTGCTGTAGAACTGCTTAACATATGCATGAGCCTCTGTAATATTGCTTAAGAAGCAATTACGGGCACTAAATTTATGTGTACGTCTACAACTCTCTCTCTCTCTCTCTCTCTCTGGTACACGCTCACTTTCACTCCTCTCTCTCTCTCTCTCTCTCTCTCTCTCTCTCTCTCTCTCTCTCTCTCTCTCTCTATAGATAGCTAAATAGATACGGTAGATATAGATATATAGATTGATATAGATAAATAAATACTGCATATAGATAGATAGATAGATAAATAGAGAGAGAGAGAAAGAGAGAGAATGTGTATGCTTGTAGCCTACATTAACCCTTGCTGGTACACACACTTCAAGCACAACCATTTACACATCCATTATAGGACTCTCAGCAAGGCAATAATATCCTGGGTGCAAATCAATCACCAATCCTGAGTAAATTTCAAGTATCGGAGAGCTATCAATCCTTAGCTATTGTCCGAACGAGCGAGCCTGTTGACGCTCCGTTCAATACTAATGGTACGCTAGTTTACAATCGGTTTAACCCTTTCAGTACCGGTGCCGTCCTATTAAATGTAGTAGGATTCAGAAGGGCCTCCAGCAATGAACAGGCTTCGAACTATCTCACGTAACCCTTTTTACAACCATAGATAATTCTTGACCTGCACAAAAGCGTGTAAATATAGCTATAATATAATTAAAAAGACGTCGCCGGTACAAAAGCGGTTAACCCTTTCAGTATTCGAGGACGTTAGACATTAGACGATATCACTCAGGTCTGGAAAGTGCTCTAGGAGTCAGAGGCGTAAACATTATCGCAAATAACCCACTGGCACCCACAATTACTTCCTAAGCTAAACAAAACCTTCTATTAATAGCCAGATTAAAAGGCATAAAAGGGTGTTCGGGTACTAAAAGGGGTTCTCTCCACACAACAGTAAGTGGTAAATTTATCGATGAACATTCCAAAGCATTTCAAATATAAACATACAATTGTCTTAATTAAAGTAGGTAAGCTAATATCACGTTAGGCTGGTTAGTATTTCTTAATCTTTAATATTATTATGCAATTGCATCGACAGATTTACTTAAGTTAGACAAGACAAAAAAAATATATATAAATCTCATGAGGGCAACGCTTTACCTTTGAATATTAAGAAGGCCAAGTAAATAATAAATATTCTTATTTCACATGTAACAAGTCTACATACTATTATAATGTCATACAAGTCAGGTAAGGGATCATAATACATAAGAAAATGTATAGAATAAGACAAATAGTGGGTAAGGCTATTCGAACCATATTATGGTCATTTCTTGAGCTGAATAAGATTATCTAATGATAGCCAGAATATATTTAAACGCTACTTCATCATAGTGAGTGGGTTGGTAGTTAATGTTAGTGTCTGTGATGTGAGGGAGGGGGGTGGCGCCCCCTCTCTTGTTTACCCCCAGGCGTCACCACTGGACCGTAAAGCACCAGGGGTAACGAGACACTAACACTGGGGACTGCTGACCTCACTCACACACACACTCTCTCTCACTCTCACTCTCTCTCTCTCTCTCTCATCCGTTCATCCACTTGCTATGTTCTTCTTTCCCTTATATAAAGTTCTTCTCATTATTATTTGTCTCATTCATCTTTCTCTTCCTCTCTCTCTTATCTCTTCTCTCTTGATCCTCTACGTATTCATGCTTTAATTGACAGGCTTTATTATCCATTCCTCGCTCTCTTCCATTCTCTCTATGTCTACTTCCCTCTCTCATACTTCTATTTCTCATTCAACCACTCTTTCCTCGTCCACCTCTATGTGCCACTTTTTCTGTCTGTAAATAAAACTTCTCTCTACTCTTCACTCTTCATGTATCTCTGCTCCATTGTATTATTAAACCCTTCTAACTCTTCTCGTATCCCTTGTTCACACTCTCTTTGCATTGGTCTTCTTTTATCTGTTCATCCTTTTATCACACTCCCTCACTTTTCCTCTGTTCATGATTTGTTCACACTCCCTTTGCTTCTCTCTTCACTCCCCTTCCTCCTTTATCCCCCCTTCATCCTCTCACCCTCTCCTCACACAGCTGTCTATCTTTCGCTCCTACCCTCTTACGCTCTCGCTACAGCCTGCACTCTACCACACTCTCTTACTTCCACTCTTTATACTGTTCATCCTCTCATTCACTGGGCCTTCACTCCTTCCTTCCCCTTCACTCTCTGCACTCCTATCTTACCTTCCTCCTCCTCCTTTGCTTAGTTAGAGTACAAGAAATCTGAAAACGGGACTTGGGAATATATGCTGGATAGTGGGATTTCGAGGCCCATGCCATCCAAAGTACTCAATTGCTTAAGGTTTTAGTTGCTCTCCACACCATAAACATATTTCCCATTTGCCTTTTAGCTAATAAATGCGTATATTTGTCAGTGATGATTCCTCTCATAGTCTAAAGTTCTCAATAACTTAATATATATATATATATTGAACTCAACATCATTTCTGAGTTCCCCCTTCGTTTTCATCTCTCCCTTGCTGTACTACATCACTCAGAAACATATATTTATTTTAGTTTCCTAGTATTCCTGGACCCTTACCTCTCTCTCTCTCTCTCTCTCTCTCTCTCTCTCTCTCTCTCTCTCTCTCTCTCTCTCTCTCTCTCTCTCTCTCTCTCTCTCTCTCTCTGTCTCTGTCTGCCTCTCTCTCTCTCTCTCTCTCTCTCTCTCTCTCTCTCTCTCTCTCTCTCTCTCTCTCTCTCTCTCTCTCTCTCTCTCTCTCTCTCTCTCTCTCTCTCTCACCCGTTGCCTATATATTCTCCCGCAGCCATCTTTCCTTCACGACTCCTCTCACCCTTTGTTGAGGGAGGGCGGCCGAGCTCTTCGTGCCTTGGGCTTAGGATATTCGAGGAGCCACAAAGGATTTTAAGAGGGGATGGTTGGTATTTTTGGCCCCCCTTCTCCCTCGTGTTTAACCCCATTAGTGTTCAGATTATTAAGACATTCACCCCATTAGTTTGTCGATTATAAGATTTTTCTCCCCATTTTTTTGTCAATATTAAAACCTTTCGTTTCATTTAGGTGTCAATTTTATTCTGACGAGCGATAGCAAGTCTGTGATTTAACAGGAACCTGCTTTCAGCCGGGACATTTCTCTATCGAAAAATGTAGGGGACTCTAGGGGTGGTTTTTTAAGCTTAATGGAGGTCTAGGGATGAAACTTTAAAAACAAATATATATATATATATACTGTATATATATATATATATATATATATATATATATATATATACAAATAAATACGCCCATACCCCCTCCCCCTTAACTGATAATATGATACGGGGCATTTGGTGGGAAGAGGGTCCCTAATAATCCTAGCCATTGTTTGTGTGTGAGAATAACATATTGACCTACAGTACAGTTCTTCGTGCCTTCTCTGCGTGTAGTTCCTATACGGGTTCATTGACAAATTGTTTTATAATCTGTAGCCTATCTAAACTTGGTCTAACCTCTCTCACCTCCTCCTGCACCTCTCCCTACTTCAACCTTCCACTTAAGGGGAGGTCTCCACTTGAGGGATTTTTTTCTTGACCCCTTTCTCCCTCGTGTTTAGCCCCATTGCTTTTGATATTATAAAACGTTTGCCCCATTAGTTTAGCGATTTTAAGAACTTTCACCCCATATTAAGACCTTTCGTGCAATTCAGGTGTCGATTTTATCCTGGCGAGCGATAGCGAGCCTGTAATTTAAGACATTTTTCTACCGAAAAATGTACAAATTTATCTTGAAAGGGACTCAAGGGGGTGTAATTTTAAGCTTGATGGAGGTCTAGGGAACAAACTAAATACCTTCCACTTAACCCAAGACCACTTGTTAGATAGGAAGATGAAGGGCCAAGCATCGTCCACAGATAACTTCAATACGGTTATGGTCTATTAGTCTAGAAATGGTAACCAGTAACCTCCTAGTCTATTGCAGGTCAGGCAGGGCTGGAACAAATGGGCTGCACATTACCACACGTACACACACTGTTTGACTGTTTCCAAATTATATATATAACAGTTCGATTGATCAAGTTCCTTTCGGTATAATAGACTACAATTGACCATCTAACACGTACTTCGAAACATAGAACCCTTAATTTCGAAATAAGTTAACCCTCTCAAGATTAGAGGACGCGTTATTCGGTTTATTCTAACTATTAGTAAACAACTTGATTCAGTTTACGAAGGAATTTTGGAAGTCAGAGGATTAAGTGACGTAGATTGTACCCACTAGATGCTCTTGAAAACCAGAGTATAAATCGTCTAATGTTAGCAAGAATGAAGTGAAAAAAGCATCCTTAAGGGGGAGGTGCTTGTTTTGGGGCTATATATTTATTAATTCGCATATGTTTTAGTTTCCTCGCTAGACCTCCATCAAGCTTAAACAAAACACCCCTTAGACTCCCTTTCAAGATAAATTTGTACATTTTTCGGTAGAAAAATTCCCCTCTCTGTCTCACTCTCTCACTGTCACTCTCGCTCTCTCTCTCTCTCTCTCTCTCT
Source organism: Paralithodes platypus (assembly GCA_032716605.1). Lineage (NCBI taxonomy): Eukaryota > Metazoa > Arthropoda > Malacostraca > Decapoda > Lithodidae > Paralithodes > Paralithodes platypus. The sequence goes on from CM064520.1 coordinate 1,046,852, forward strand.
CTCTCTCTCTCTCTCTCTCTCTCTCTCTCTCAGCTGTGCTATCATTTCCTTCCACTTTTGAATAGTTGGGTTCCGCTATCTCTACTGGAATTAAGTCCTTACTACCTCGTGTAGATCGCAAGGTCTGTATGGCCAGTGCATCTACGTAAATCTCTCTCTCTCAACCCCTCTCTCTCTCTCTCTTAGACGATGATATCATGCAAATAGTAGGTTATGAAACGATTGACCTTGAAAATACCGAACAGTGTGATGGATAAGAATGTTATTACTCTCTCTTTCTCTCTCTCTCTCTCTCTCTCTCTCTCTCTCTCTCTCTCTCTCTCTCTCTCTCTCTCTCTCTCTCTCTCTCTCTCAAACGGCTATAACATAGCAATAGCATGTTATAAAGCGAACAAACTTTACTTCGATTTTGTTCCTGGCAAGCGATAGCGAGCCTGCAGTTTAGGGAAAACCGGCCTTCGGCCGAGATGCTTTCGGTATATATTTATGCTTGATGGAGGTCTAGGAACGATATACTTTATATATATATATATATATATATATATATATATATATATACATACTAGGAGGGGTACCCGGCGTTGCCCGGGTTTAAATTCTACTACCATAATCACCATCATCAATCACTACTACCACAATCATCACAATACTACTACTACCATAATCACCGGCCTCCACCTCCCTGTGCCTCATTAAACGGCGACCTCGATTTCGGACGCTAAATGACCTCCGATTTTGGATCTGACCTCATCCGTACCCCCATTTTGGGGAGCTGCGAACAACTTTCGTTCCATACACCTTTTCGACCGGAGGCCTCCTTCTGCCCCAAACGGCCATTTTTTCGCATTTGTTTCGCTCCCGTATACTACATAAGTTCTGTCGAAAATTTTATTAAACAAAAGTGTCTCTGATTTCCACTAAACTCGCCTAAAACCATCTCCAAAGCCTGGGCTTTCCAACGGTGCCCCACACTCCCACCTGGCACTAACACTGTGGGAGGAGTTTTAGTAACAAAGGTCGGGTAACTGACAAACAGACAAACATTGACCTTTATTTATTAAGATATATTAATAATAATAATAATAATAATAATAATAATAATAATAATAATAATAATGATATTAATAATAATACATACATACATTCGTAAATAAATATATAAATAATTAATACATAAGTAATTAATATGCTCTCCTTAATAACAGTCCCAATAATTAATAATCGTCCCCTCTCCCTCTCCCCTCACCACAACGGCCCCAGACTTATTATTGGTTCCCCTTCTCCGGTAAACCCAAAGTCACTTAATTTTCCTGCAACCTTCTTCGGCAATACATGATCTGACCGTTTCTAAATCAACTCTTCAGCACTACGACCCCTTTATGCCCTCTGAATAACATAGGTCCTTCTTAAGCTGCATATAAATCGTTTAACTTTAGCCAGGATAAAAGCTAAATAGGCATCATCATAGTCTATCTATCTATCTATCTATATGCTCAGGCCCAATCCCCATTTTGGGGGTAGCCGACTCAAGACAGAGCAAGAACAGGGAAAACACAAAAACAACATAAAACAAAAAATAAACACAGATAAAAAACACAAACTCACACACATCCAGGTCACCCAGGAGAAGACCCAGAGACCAGGGTTACCAAGGTCGCTCCAGCACTCCCCCGGCCCCTGACCACCCGGAGAGGTTCCGATCTCGGCAGGCAGACATGCAGCGGAGCCAAAGCCACAAGCCCTCCCACCACACTTCCAGGCACACCCTTCATATTAATCGTCCCCATAGTGAAGGGGTTAATTTCAAACACTTGAAGGAGGGACGGTGCCTTTTTAGGCCATTTTTTTCATTATTTTATTATATGTCTAATTTCCTCCCTAGGCCTCCATCAAACTTGAAAAAACAGGATCCCCATCAAGATATATCTGTAAATTTTTCGATAGACCATTTTCCTCCTAAATTACAGGCTCGCTGTAATATGTATATTGGGTATATACGGGGAGAAAGAGAGTTATTATTGTTCTATCCTTTGCTGTGGGATCAATCAACTATCTGGTGCGATGTATCAGGGGTTATTATGGTTTGCTTAAATATTATTAAGGGCCTTGATTGATTCAGCCATTTTCGAACCCCTTCAAGCTTGATATTTATCCTCTTAAGGGGAGGTTTTTAGTTTGTTCCCTAGACCTCCATCAACCTTAAAATTACACCCCCTTGAGTCCCTTTCAAGATAAATTTGTACATTTTTCTACCGAAAAAATTTCCGGCCGAAGGCCGGTTCCTCTTAAATTACAGGCTCGCTATCGCTCGCCAGGATAAAATCGACACCTAAATGGCACGAAAGGTCTTAATATGGGGTGAAAGTTCTTAAAATCGCTAAACTAATGGGGCAAACATTTTATAATATCAAAAGCAATGGGGCTAAACATGAGGGAGAAAGGGGTCAAGAAAAAAATCCCTCAAGTGGATATCTCCCCTTAAGTCGAAAAATGTACAGACCAGAGGCCGGTTTCTCCTAAATTGCAGAATCGCTATCGCTCGCCCAGAAAAATCGACACCTAAAAAATTGGGTTGAAATATCTTATAATCGCCAAACTAAGCAACAGGGACGTACCAAAAAGACCCACCTCGCGCCAGATAGAGCTAAAACATGCAGAATCAATGAAGTGCATTAGTCGATTGGTGGAGGTGGAAAGGGGCCCGGGGAGTCGGTTTGGAGGGGGGGAGGGGGGGGGGGGGACTTACTGATGGGTAGAGCGAGGGAGATGCATTGATCCACAAGATAAATGGAACACTTCGTCATCCACTCGTCTGTTTACTTCTCTCATCCTGTCATCTCTGAATTGCCTTATATTTGTTGTGTATTCAATTACTATTCTCATTATAATTTAATTTAGTCCCTCTTTCAGTATTTATATATGATGGTGCTTCTCTCTCTACTCTCTATATCAGTCTCACCTCTATATATCCTCTCCATTGTCATATATCCATATTGTCCTTGATTTTTTCACTTTATATAAATTACCGTCCTAAAGCCCTTCAATATTTCCTTTAAACATAGACTATACCTTGTTCCAATTATGTAGGCCAGAAATCGTGAACCCTAACCTCTGTAATTCAAAAAGGGCTAGATAAAATTAGCTTTAAATTTCGACACCTAATCCCTGATTGTCCTTTCTCAAATGGTAGAAACATTAGTTCGATTACTCTAACCGTTTGTGAGCTATAGAGGTTTGTGTTACAGACATTTGGTTTACATATTTGTAACAGGGTATAGGATGGGTTAAAAAGAGGACAATGTACAGTCGCGCTAGTAAGTAATGTCTCGGCACCAAGTATGTTTTGATCAATAATTTGGTATCAGCAATATCTAAGCTTCATTACTTCATATTGAGTGAAATATACAAACAAGTTCCTACACTTACCCACCTTCTTCAACATCTGACAGACATTAATACAGCACAGAGCAAGCCAAACGTAATGACAGCTGGGACATCACTTATTAGCGCGACTGTACACATTTAAGAAGTATGGGGTGAAAAGGGTATATAAAGGGGACATAAACAGATGGACAGGAAGGGTTTACAGGGGATTGGGGAAGGGATGAGGGGGGGATTGGGGAGGGGGTTAGGGGGGGATTAGAACCAGTATAGTGAAGGTGAGCGGATGCAACATAATTATATAGTTAAGGGGAGATAGGTCGTTTTTCTGGTCCCTCTTCTTCCTCATATTTAGCCCTATTAGTTTTCAGATTTTAAGACTTCCGTTCCATTAGTTTTCATATTTTCAGACCTTTCATCCCATTTCTTTGTCAATATTAAGACCTTTCGTGCCATTTAGGTGTACTTTGATTAACATTAATTAAGCTTTCAATATGTATAGTGTATGCAGAGAGAAGGGACAATTCCTAGGTGATTGAGAACGGAACTAGAGGGGAGATTAAATTAAGTATATTTGAGGACGATATCAATGTGAAATCCAACAAACAAGAAAAATATGGATACACAACTGTGATACTATAGAGCTGACAAGAGATAAAAGTGGGATTTATAAACAGAAGGGTAAGGAGATCAAAGCCAATTCACAAAAGATGAAATGTTTGACGAGGATGAGTTTATGACGAAGATATTATGAGGACGGTGAGGCTATCAGAAAAGCCAATGAATTATATATAGTACGGTATACTATATATATATATATATATATATATATATATATATATATATGTATATGTGTGTGTGTGTGTGTGTGTGTGTGTGTGTGTGTGTGTGTGTGTGGCAGTCAAGTGAAACTAGTAGCACAATTGATGATACAGGAAGCAAGGACACTTCAAAAGTACAGTTAGGGAAAGAGCAAAACAGATTACAAGTTGTGAAATATATAGTTGGCTAGTATTTTACGGCCCAAGGAAGTACAGCTTATAGTGGAGGACTTGAAGACGACGGGTGTGAAGGAAACGGAGGAAACAATGTAGAAATGAAGGTAAGAAATAATGGCAAAGGAAAATATGGACGAAGGAAGTAATTGAAGTTCAGAGTTGATGTGAATGGCGCTATCAATATGGAGTAAATAAAAAAATATATTATAACAAATACACTAACACATTAAAGAATTAATACTTACTTAGTAGAGATAATTATGTAATACTGTACCTGCAAAAACCCTGCAACCACAAAACTACTTGAGTTGGCGTCTGGGATAGCATAAAATAGTCGTTGGTGGCGAAGTCTAGGAAATCCACCACGTGAATCACCACGAGGCTATCACCTGGTTCTTTCAAGGAGAACTAAGGTTGCTATCCTATTGTATGTACTTGGTATAGTACAGAGGGTTAGCACGCGAGTCCGGTAAAAACCTATATGTCCCTAACCAGGTTTCGAACCCGCGCCAGGCAGGCCACTGCCTGGGGATTTTCGGGATAGTTAAATTCCCTTCGCACCCAGCATTTCAAATTACTAACTGAAGAGTGGAGAATTACTGGTGGCGATGGAGTAATCAATAACCCCAATGGAAAACACAAACGAAAATTTAAAACAGAATGGTGAAAGATAATTTGGTCGACCGGAAAAGGAATAGCGGAGATGATGATGATGATGATGATGATGATGATGATTGGGCTACCACTCTGCAACAATCACGAAAACAAAGAATGGCTAAGAAGAACGAAGCGGTAGAGGAGAACTAAGACATGGAAGTAGAATGGTTAATTGATGGCGAAGTCAGTCAGCCAATAGCCAGCCCTTGCTTCCACAAGAAACACAATCAAGAAAAAAGGGGTGACAGGAGAACTAATATATTATCGAGAGAAAAAAATCCAGTGGTCACACATTCATTCATTCATTTATAAAATTACTTATATTTTTCCCTCTCACAAGAAGCAAAATATTAACAAGTTAGGCTGTAAAACTTAATGGCATAAGAAAAGGGAGATTTTAGGAAATTAATGGGATGGGTAGAAATGTTAAAACAAAATTGTATGATACTACAAATTGACTGGAAACTATATATGAATATGAAGCAAATAATTTAACCCCCCCCCCCCCCTTCACACACACACACACACACACATAATCTCTCACAAACAAATATACATATACACATGCAAGCACACACACAACACATAATAAACAAAGCAAATGTAAGTCAAGTACACATCATCCCTAACAAACACACAAACAATTACAAACACACAAAAACAAACCTAAGTCCCACACGTAATCAAAACAAGATATCGAACTGGTGAAGGAGAATCTAGAAGAGAAAGGCGACGACAACAACATAGCGGTGTGTATGATATCGGAAAACAGCGGTGTCAAAGGGAGGGGTTGAAGCACCGATCGTAACGCGTGTGTTTTGGCCTAGGTTAATTGGAAAAGTACCTGTGAGGATGATATAGCTAACTCTAACTCTCTCTCTCTCTGACTCTCATTCTCATTCTCTCTCTCTCACTCTCATTTTCTCTCTCTCTCTCTCTCTCTCTCTCTCTCTCTCTCTCTCTCTCTCTCTCTCTCTCTCTCTCTCTCTCTCTCTCTCTCTCTCTCTCTCTCTCTCTCTCTCTCTCTCTCTCTCTCTCTCTCTCTCTCTCTCTCTCTCTCTCTCTCCTCCCTCTCTCTCCCAGCTACATAACAATACAAGGGTCACAAAAATAGTATAAAATATATATATATATATAAAGCGAGCCCCAAAACAACAAGATGAAGTCACACAACCGACTGCCTCCCTTGTGTCTCAGTGGATTACATTTTTTCTCACCTTTTGGGAGATCTCTTGACAAAACAGACTGTAGTGTATCACTTTTTCGAATATCATTTTATTTCGTCCATTTGTGCGAGTGTATATTGTTGTTGTTGTTGTTGATATTTGTGTTGTTATGGGTGTGATCGTGAGTGTGAGTGTGTGTGTGTGTGTGTTGTGCAGTGACATATATATAAAATATACGTGCCTCATCAAATCATTTAATATAATAAGGACTCGACGGTCAGCACATAGTATCAGACTCGACTAAAGCTTTACAAATACCGGTATATCCGATTGCATTTCCCCTATCATTTATATATATTCAACATCTGGCAGACATTACTTAAGTAAAGAGCGAGAATAACAACAGTAATAATTAATAGTTCATGGGTCTTGGAATATATATATATATATATATATATATATATATATATATATATATATATATATATACATGTGTGTGTGTGTATATATTATAGTTCTATCACCAATTGTATTCCATTACCAGTCTACTTTCCGTTGCAAAGGCTAAATATCCACGAAATGTTGTTGAATTAATAACCATAGAAAGTTGATGATAAAAGCTCTCGTGTGATACCGACTTAACATAGACCAAATACAATTAAATTAATAATAAATAGTACCCATATTATCGTATGAGGAATTAATAATAAATAGTACCCATATTATCGTATGAGGAATTAATAATAAATAGTACCCATATTATCGTATGAGGAATAGCAATAGAAGTAATAAATGTAATCTTTACTTTGTATTGAGCAAGAACATTCCAGTAAGTAGAGATAAAAGTTAAATTGGATCAAAGGGTAAAAGGTCAAAGACTCAACTGAATAGTAACTCGGAGATTAGTGGTGTATGTAGGAAATATTCAAATATGTTAGCCATTATATTGAGAAGGGAAAGTATGACATCAAAACAGATATAAAATGGATGTGATAGTTGTTGTTGTTGTTGTTGTTTCCCAAGCTGCCTGGCCGAACAGCCCCAAGGCCCCGAGCAATTCCAAGGCCATAACCGAGCGCAGAACCCACAGACCACAGAACCCTCCCTGCCGACCACAATAAGGCCTGGGTGACCGAAGCCACTCCATGGCGGGGAGCTGAGGAGGGTGCGGAAACGCCCGGGAAACCAAAGCCCCACCCAGGGCCCTGTGCCCCTCAGCAATTATGAAGAGAAAGTTGAGGGGCAAGGGAAAAATGTGACGTTTTGGCTTCCAATCTGGATGTGATAGTAGATATGTTTCGTTAGAGATTAAGTAAAA
>CM064520.1:1054471-1074471 GCA_032716605.1 Paralithodes platypus
GTCAATATACCCACTGTCAATTACCCACTGTCATTATACCCACTGTCAATACCACTGTCAATATACTGTCAATATACCCACTGTCAATATACCCACTGTCAATATACCCACTGTCAATATACCCACTGTCAATATACCCACTGTCAATATACCCACTGTCAATATACCCACTGTCAATATACCCAATGTTTTGATATACCTTTTTCTATACGTTTGCCTTTAAGTGTGGATACAAGTGTAGTGGGTATGTACGCAGGTAGGTTGGTATACATAGAAGGAGATAGGCAGGGGGCCAGATAGGAATGGATGGCTCCGTGGCATTTATTTTACGCAACTCACTTATGGCTCCGTGGCATTTATTTTACGCAACTCACTTCTGAACTGTAAGCATTATGTGCGTAGTATTCACTCTAAGGAATTATGGGCATGACAATGGTAATTTTCATGCCCATAGTAGTCTAACCATTTATGGGTATGTGGGTGGTTTTTACCCTTCCTAAACTCATCCTGCTCGTCACCTACCCATTTCTCCGTTCTCGCTCTCACTCTCTCGATCACTACAGTCTATTCATTATAATAAGGCCAACAATCTTAACCACTAACCCCTACAACTCAAGAACGACTAGGGTTAACGATCTAATTATTTCCACCACTTGGGAAGAGTCAGCCGAGGAAAAGGTATGGCATTTTACAGTCCATTTGCTCTAGCCCTTTTTTAGTTACAGAGGTTAGGGCAAGGGTTCCCAACCTGGGGGTACATGTACCCCCAGGGGTACATTTGCACTTCTCAGGGGGTACATAGGGGTCTGAGAGAATAACCATAGTGTACAAAACATGGTGTTCTTTGGTGATGGGCTGGTCTATCAGAGTGAGAACTGAGCGATCTCTGCCATACCCATAGCTTACTCTGACTGTTCCTTTTACTTATATATTTTCTAGATCTCAAGTGACGACGTCTCTTCCGTGGATTGACCTCCCAATCTACCAAGATTGGAAGCCAAAGCGTCACATTTTTCCTTTTCCCCTCAACTTTCTCTTCATAATTGCTGAGGGGCACAGGGCCCTGGGTGGGGCTTTGGTTTCCCGGGCGTTTCCGCACCCTCCTCAGCTCCCCGTCATGGAGTGGCTTCGGTCACCCAGGCTTTATGGTGGTCGGCAGGGAGGGTTCTGTGGGGGCGCTCTGTTATGGCCTTGGCCTTGCTCGGGGCCTTGGGGCTGTTCGGCCAGGCAGCTTGGGGAACGACAACAACAACAACAAACATGGTGTTCTAATCTACAGGCAGATTGCACAAAGTTGTATTTTTATCAATTTCCTCATTTCAGTAAGCGAAACTTATATTAAAATTGGCAAGAATGTAGTTACCGGGTGGACCGGCCGCTTTACACTACGCGGACGCTTGCAATCATGTTCCCGTCTATTTTGACTGCCGTGGGATACAATAATAGGTTGAAGGGGGGCTTTTGCCCCCCCTCACCCCCCATGACTTATTGTCATCATCATACATATTGCCAGCAGGGGTCAAATAACAGAACAAATATACGGGAACTTAACCGCGAGTGATCGACCTATGTAAACATGACTACCGTTGGACCGTACACCCGGATACTACATCTTTCCCTTAAAATTATATCAGTGAGGTGACTATTCCATTGTTTTCACTATTATGTGACTTGCTGAGGAATAAATATTATGCTCCTGTTATCTATGTATGTTCATATTTTCTTCTCTTTGCACGTGATATTGTTTAAATAAATGAACAAAGAAATACAAATATCCCCATTTTTAAAGACCTGAAGATAATTTTTAACATTATTATTATTATTATTATTATTATTATTATTATTATTATTATTATTATCACTACTTTATTATTATTATTTGTATTACTATTATTATTAATATTACTATTATCATTATTATTAACCATATTTTCTGTGTATTTCCAGATGGAATTAGCAAGAATGGAAAATGCCAAAAGACAGAAAAATACGGAAACAAATGAGGAAACCAATGGTAATTCTGGCCGGAGGAGCACAGGCCCTGCAAAACCCTCCCCTCGTATGAACTCGGTTTATGTGACTGCCGGATTGATAAAACGCACCTTATTATATTTGTGAGAGATCCTTCCTAAGCCGAATTTATGGAACTCTCCTTGATTTTATACCCTGTGGAGTTGATTATTGGTGAGAGATCTTTGCTAAGCCGAATTTATGGAACTGGCCTTGTTTTTAGCTCTGGAGTTGATTATTTGTGATGAGAAATCTTTCCTAAGCCTAATGACTGATAGACAGTGTTCGCCAATATTTACTCTACTTTAAGCTTATATATGAGAGGACTTTACTAAGCGAGATTAATGTTTAAATATTCGCCATGCTGCAGTAATAAGATTCAATAATAGTTAGATCCAGTATATGTGAGATATTACTTAAGTTACTCAAGAGAGAAGAATGACAAGAAGACCAGAACAAGAGAAGAAGTAGAAGAAGAAAAGACGAAGGAATAAATATATGAAGAGGAAGCAGTGAAAACCATAAATTAAAGAAGATCAAGAGTAAGAATAAGAGGAGGACTAAACGATCTAGACAAGGCGATTTGCAGAAGTTTCCTACATTTCTAATAAGTATCCACATCTCTACAAATTGATATGAAGAAGCTTATAATCTTGCTATTTAGGATCTGCATCTTGACACAGTGAAAAGCTAAAGTTCCAATCTCTCCATCAAGTGTTAGAATCTGAAGCTTTGGACAATTAAGGTGTTCGTTTTGTGACAGACTAAAGTTCCAAATCTCTCCATCAAATATCCGAAAATCAAGCTTTGGGAAATTCAGGTGTTCGTTTTGTGACAGACTAAAGTTCCTAATCTCTCCATCAAGAGTTCGAATCTGAAGCTTTGGACAAATAAAATGTTCGTTTTGTGACAGGCTAAAATTACAATCTCTCAAGAATCCGAATGTTAAGCTTTGAGAAATTAAGGTGTTTGTTTTGTAAATGTGGCCCCTGTATCGGATAGTAGCCGGAGATTTTGTAGGGTCTGTGCTGCGATGGGAGTCTTCTAAACCCTTCCTTCATCGTGGAACATAAGAAAACGGGAGTCTGCAGAAAGCCGAATGATCTACACATGGCAGATCTCTTTCACATCCAACCCATCTCTTCATGTTCATGGTCCTGTCAATGCTAAGGTAGGTACAAAGTTTATCAATTAGTTGGTGATACTAATGTTGTCACCATATTAATAGTAGACCTATTATGTTGGTAACCCCTTCTCTACCGGCGACGTCTTTTGTATTTTATTTCAGCTACATTTAGGCGGTTTTATGAAGCTTAGGAAGGATATATGGTAGCTAAAAGGATAAATTGAGATAGTCTGTAGCTTTTAATTGGTAGACGTCCTTCCAAAGCTGAATAAAGTCGTCTCATGGTAGCCAAAATAAAGTGAAGAAGATGTAGTCGGTAAAGAAGGGGTTAATAGTCAAATTTACATACTATATTCTGTTTCTTTTCAACTGACGGTAAATTGCAAAGTTCCCATCAAGATTTCTCAGTTATTTTGAAGATTTTGTAGTGAAATGTAGTGCTAATTATATAAACTTGGTCTTATTATGATGCACAGACATAGTAGTTTCATATTTGTCCAACCTTAAGTATCGAGAAATTAGCTGCTCAGGGATTCACTTTATCGTCAGCTGAAAATAAACAGAGTATAGTTAATATGTTAATTATCCAAAACTAGCACATCATTGTAATCCCTTCTCATATAGTAATTTGCTCTTGGAATTTTGTCATTGTTACTACCTAGTTGCTAAAGATTCTTTCTTCGGAAAATGAAGTTGTATATGTGTATACTCTGGCACCTTCCCCAATTATCCTTTTTTTTATGGGGGTGGCTGACTCGAGACAGAGCCCGAATAGGGACATCACAACACATCAGAAAAACAAAACAAAACATAAAATCTCACATCTAGGTCGGTTACTTGTTGGACCGTACACCCATACTACATCCTTCCCTTAAAATTATATCAGTGAGGTGACTATTCCATTGTTTTCACTATTATGTGACTTCCTGCGGCCCACAATCTGTATTGGACGTGAAACAATCAGGTATGTATACCAACTCGAGACAGCTGCAGTACCGCCCGATAATGTCCGAGTATGTGACAGATCAAAATATTTTATAGTCACTGAGTTCATTTTATTGATAATATCAATGCTAAGATCCCTATCAGTCTACACATACATATTTCATAATAAAATAATATAAAATTGACATAATTTTATCAATTTTTATCCTAAATTGTTAGGGGTACATGGGTACCTATCAGAATGCCCAAGTGGTACAGAGGAACTAAAAGGTTGGGAACCCCTGGGTTAGGGGATACATAATCTGGCTTAACTATATTGAATGGACTATACCCTGAGGTACACCTTCTTTACTACGCTTAGCAGACATAGCCCCCCCCCCCCCCCCCCCCCCCCGGTGGTTACCACACACTCCTCTTTCCCCCTTATTAATGCCTGTCCTCCAGTCATCAGGTGCACTTCCCTTCTCCCATGCTAGTTTACACATTTTCCGACCCATTCGATCACTATCTCACCACCATACCTCAGCATTTCTCCGCACACTCCATCTACTGTATATATATATATATATGTGGTAATTCCTAATACAATATAGGTTATCGTAGCAGTTGTATATGTGTATGTAGACTCACTCATAGTAGGGTTTATTTAATTGTATTGATCTAATGTGTTGTAATTTATAAAAAAAATAACTAGACAAATAACAAGTCAATTTGATCAAAGGAACTCTACTTCGAGGCACTAAGAGCTGATTGGCTGATAGTACTGTGTCCGAATAACATCTTTCAGTCGGAAAACAAATACAAGTACACATGTTTTTACTTCAAAGTAGCAAATTTGCAAAAAGGCCAAGTTAAAACAATAGATTATACATAGTGTGGTGACATATGCTCAATCAAAGTCATTAGTTCACCGAAAAAAACATGAAGATATTTAGAGCGACGGGCATCATCTCGACATGTCTACGACGTGAGATAGACAGTACTTGATGCAGTTTGACATTTTATTCATTAGACAAGTGTATGCATTTTAGGAAGGATCTGAGGAAAGGACAGAAGGTAAAGACTATCTCAATGAACCCTCTGAATTCCATTTACTGTACCATCTTAATCTAAATAATATCGTCAAATAATAGCCAGCAAACAGAAAATAAATGCGTAATTGTATCTTGAAGGGTTAACTTGATATTACGCAGTTTTTATGAGCGAGATATACAATGAACGTTTTTATTATGAATGTGGGAAGCTTCAGCAGTGGGTTGCAGAGAAGAGAGTAAAGTCCCTGTATGTGTGTGGGTGTGTGTGTGTGTGGTGTGTGCGTGAGTGTGTGTGCGTGAAGTAGAGACCCTATAGTAACATAAATCGGCCAACCTCCGCCATATTGGAGCCACTGGTATCTTTAGCCTCTATATAATTATATAAACACACATAATGCCATACCCATGATACATATTTGATAATACTGGTTCGCCATATATAGTTTCGTCTTTGGTTCTAACCCCCGTATTAATAGACGTGTTGGGTGGGTGTCATCCATCCTATAATGAACGATATTATTGGAATTGAGTGCTAATTAATGAAAACAAACTTGGAAATATCCCAAGATTTAAAAGCTAACAATTTATTTCATCTCAATGAATTCGTTCATGAAGAAGTAGGGTTTTACGGCGGGATGATTTAATATTACGGCTGTAAATCAAAAGTAATTCAAAACGAACTACCATTCCGTTGGAATTAATAATTAGGGCACCATAATGGCGTCCACAGACCAAGTTGGCCGCTCTCCCCTACCCCAGCATCTCTAGCGTCAAGACCAATAAAACAGGTGCAGAGTATTTTTGTGACCCCCCGAAGGCCAGTGGTTCCAAGACAGGGTTACCAAATCAAGTCCGCTAGATAGTAAATAAAAGCCGAAAATCGCCAGAATAATACTTCTCAAATCTCTCGAATGTCGCTGGAATTCATATCAAGTATGTTAGATAGTGAATTAAAGCCGAAAATCTCTCAAATAATTCCACAATCTCCACAATATCACTCAAAAATAGCACACATCTCTCGAATGTCGCGGGAATTCATATCAAATCTGCTAGATAGTATAATTATAATAGCCGGAAATCGCTAGAATATTTCCCACAATCTCCACAATATCACTAAAAAATGGCTCAAATCTCCCGAATGTCGGTGGAATTCATGTCGGTAGATGAGAAGCTACTTTCTGTAGCTTATAATCTACCTTTAAGACTCAATGGGATAAATATGAAGTAATTTTCATCATAGTCTGGTTACCATTGGACGACTTTCTTTAGCTTATAATCTACCTTTAAGACTCAATGGGATAAATATGAAGTCATAAACCCTCTGAACATCATAATTATCTAGGTCTTTCTTAAACTACATAAAATCAATGAAATGGTGACCTGAGAAGAAATGGTTCCAGTGCAATTCAACCAAATCGACACCTGGATGGGGATAAACGTCTTAAAACAGTAGGCTGAATGGGGCCGAATGGATACAACCCAGAGAGAGAGATAGAAACAAAAAACAAGGTGGGCTCCCTTAACATTACCTAAGCCGAGTCTTGGCGGATTTTTTTATATGGTTTGTTTATTATTGAGGATTTGGGTTTTTTTTTTCGAGCAATGTACTTTAGTGTGTCCCTTCGGTTAACCCTTTGAGGATCATGCCGCGTTTTGACACTTTATTCGGGCTACCATTAGCAGATTGTTGGCAGCTTAGGAAGGATCTGTGAGAATTATAATGATAAAGACTATCTCAATTAACACTCTGACTTCCATATACCGTTTCTAATCTGAAATAAATATAGTTTAATTATAGCCAGAGCAAAAACAAAATAAAAATAAAATATAAATGAGTCATCTGATCTTGAAAGGGTTAAAGACAAAATGAGCAGGTACTCTTATTACAACCAGCTTTAAAAACAACAGCGTATTTTACTACCAAATTATAGTAAAGCACGAGTTAGAATCAATGGGACTAGATCAATAATTTATCAGTAGTTCTCAACCAGTGCCAACTTCACCCATATTAGGTTATGTAAGGTTTGGTTAACTCTAGCTATTTGGTGCGAAGGGGTCTTTTTGGGACTCCGCTGTTTCGCTCCAATAATGTGGCGATAATTAGACGCTTCACCCCATTCGATGTCGATTGTTTTTGTGGGCGAGCTAAAGCGAGCCTTTTAACTTAGAAGAAGACGTCCTCTGGCCGGGACATAATGCTATCGACAAAATATACAAATTTAGCTTGAAAGATGGGCATTTGTTTATTTGAGGCAAGTCTTGTAAGGCGTTTATGTTAACCCTTTTACGATACCATGACGCATTTCTTTTCTGATTTCCGGCAATGATTAGTCTAGTATATATTCAGATTAGTAAGGGTATATGGAAGTCAGAGGGTTGATGGAGATAGTCTTTACCGTTAGAAGTCCCACAGATCCTTCCTAAGCTGCCAACAATCTGCTAATGGTAGCCCGAATAAAGTGTCAAAACGCGGCATGATCCTCAAAGGGTTAACCGAAGGGACACACTAAAGTGCATTGCTCGAAAAAAAAAAAAAAAAAAATCCTCAATAATAAACAAACCATATACAAAAATCCGCCAAGACTCGGCTTAGGTAATGTTAAGGGAGCCCACCTTGTTTTTTGTTTCTATCTCTCTCTCTGGGTTGTATCCATTCGGCCCCATTCAGCCTACTGTTTTAAGACGTTTATCCCCATCCAGGTGTCGATTTGGTTGAATTGCACTGGAACCATTTCTTCTCAGGTCACCATTTCATTGATTTTATGTAGTTTAAGAAAGACCTATATAATTATGATGTTCAGAGGGTTTATGACTTCATATTTATCCCATTGAGTCTTAAAGGTAGATTATAAGCTACAGAAAGTCGTCCAATGGTAACCAGACTATGATGAAAATTACTTCATCGTCCTGAAGGGGTTAACAAAATGCCTACTGTATAATCATTCTGTCAACTTCTGCAATATAGGAGGAACTGGCCTTCAGCTGGGATATTTTTCTACCGAAAAATGTACAAATTTACCTCAATGGGATGTCATGGAGGGTATTTCTATAATCTTCATAGAGGTCTAGGGAGCAAACTAAAAATTTCCTCTTAAATTTTACAACAAACAAAAAATACCAAAATAGCCAATTTATTTTTACCATTTCAGTGTTCAGTCATTCGTTTTTTTCTTCACTGGTTACTGTCAAATAATATAAACCAAGTTACTGATATAGGGGTGATGTAAACATACATATTTTCTATTTAATAAACCCAAGAACGAGTAAGGGTAAATTATATTGTATGAGCACGGACATCTTTTTATTTTTACGCCATTTTGTTCCGTAATTAAGCTTTGATTTTATGAAGAAAAGATAGAGCCAAAGTTAAACGTGAAATAATTACCCCCCAAAATAATTATAAAAATATTAAGAATCCCTACAATTTGTAATCCCTGTGTGTGAATCATGAGTGCACAGGACATTATATACGCATACATATTTGCACAAATATATATATATATATATATAAAATTATATATATATATATATATATATATATATATATATATATATATATATATATATATATATATATATATATATATATATATATATATATATATACTGTATACGCACCCTATCGTGTTTGTGTTAGTAGCATGTTCTACCACGGTTTTATGCTCCAGTATAGGGACGCACCAGTATTATATATTCAGTATAGATATATATATATATATATATATATATATATATATATATATATATATATATATATATATATAACCAGCTCAGGATAAAGAATAATATATTCCACTTGATCATCTTTATTGGTGACTAGTTTCGGGAACATTTCCCATCATCAGACCTATTAACGAAACATTTAAAAACAAATTACTTAGTAATTTGAAAAATGAACCACAATTCACAAATATTATTTGAACAAATGCCAACACATTAAACCTTAAACTTAATGATAAAGAGCTATCTTCAGTACATCGTAAATACATATTTAGGTTGAAAAAGATACAAACTATCCGTCTATTAAATGAACTAACCTTTCCAGAAAATATACGAACATAAACTAATAACTACAAACAGATAATGAATCACTGATTATATGAAACATCGAGCAATTAAAACCCAAGAATGGCTATTTTAGCGTATATAATTTAGTTGAAATTTCATAGTTATTTAAAGATGGCTTCAGTTTATGAATGTAAATAGATTCTAAAATACGAAGGCTATTCCTATCGGTGCATGATATTAGTCTGTATCCTGAGCTGGCTCTACACTGTACGTTACCCCGTGGGCACCTCTATTGTCAACTCTTTATATATATATATATATATACAGTATATATATATATATATATATATATATATATATATATATATATATATATATATATATATATATATATATATATATATATATATATATATATATATATATATATATATATATATTTTTTTTAATATGGCTATTGTTAATATTACTTTACAGGAAGGTTGTACACATATTTATTAAGCATGCAACGCAACAGTTTACATTATTTGTACCTAATTTTCATAATTGTACAAATACCATTACGATAATGAAATATACAGTAAAATATATATTATATACAAATTAAAGGACGTAACTACACTATTATTGCTACCATTAGTCGCAGTTATTATGAAAGTTTAAAAGAATTTCGAGGAATTTAAGACTATAATTATTTCGCAACAGGTATGTAGAAGGGGTGAGGCAGAATATGTAGCAGGTGTGTAGAAGGGGTGAGTCAGCAGGTGTGTAGAAGAGGTATGGTAGAAGGTGTGTAGAAGGGGTGAAGCAGCAGATGTGTAGAAGAGGTGATACAGAATGTGTAGCAGGTGTGTAGAAGGGTTGAAGCAAGTGGGGTGTAGTCAGGGGTGCAGCAGGTGTGTGTCTCAGCGTGGTGGCGGGCTGTGTGGTGCCCAAAATATCCCGTGGTGGTGGTGGTGGTGGTGATGATGATGGTGGTGGTGGTGGTGGTGGTGGTGGTGGAGGAGTAGGTAGCACTGACCACCACCACCACCACTACAGCCGCCTCATATTACACTCACCATACCCGGACACCACTAACCTCATACCGTTATCATCACTCATCTGGAAATATGATTAGTGAGCTGAGTGTGAGAGTGTGACTGTGTGTGAGGTTTGGCGAGCGAGGAGGGCGTGTGTGTGTGTATGTGTATGTGTGTGTGTCAGGCTGGTGAGCTCTGGCACTCCCCCTGCGCCTGCGTGGCACCAGACTGGAGGAGCGGCGCGCCCCCGCGACCATTTGGTGGCGCGCTCTGTGCCGAGGGAGACGTGTGATTCCCAGCCCGTGACTCAGTGTGACAGTGGCAGACGTCATGACGAGAGCCAACCTCTGATCCAAAATAATTTCTTTTCTCCTCTTCTCGTGGAAGTGTCTTTGTGGTGGCTGTAGACCGTCAACATGGTTGAACACAAGGCTAATCGCTCTCCCCATTGGGGAATGCATTTATTAGGTCTGAGTGTAGTAGTGCTTACTCTTTGCAGTCCCGTCTCTGCTGAAGAAAACGACACAGAACTCTTTGGAAAAAAATGTCTCGACGGTTTGATTGTGCCATTGTGGTCCCCCCAGGAAAACCTGACCACCGGTGACCGTGTGGCCAGGGCTATTGTGTATTTTGTGGCCATGGTTTGGCTCTTCATTGGTGTCTCCATCATCGCCGACCGTTTCATGGGCTCCATCGAAATGATCACCTCGCAAGAGAAGGAAGTGACGGTGAAGAAGCCCAATGGTGAGACCCAGATCATCGTAGTACAAGTGTGGAACGAGACAGTGGCCAACCTCACCCTTATGGCCCTGGGTTCCTCCGCCCCTGAGATCCTCCTATCGGTCGTCGAGATGTTTGCGAGGAACTTCGAGGCTGGAGATCTTGGCCCTGGCACCATCGTCGGGTCTGCAGCCTTCAATCTCTTCGTCATCATTGGTATTTGCGTATATGTTATTCCCGACGGTGAAGTGCGGTACATCAAGCATCTCCGAGTATTCGCCATCACCGCCTTCTTCTCCGTCTTCGCTTATATCTGGCTCTACTTCATTTTGGCCAAGATATCATATGGTGTAGTAGAGTTGTGGGAGGCTTTGCTTACCTTCCTATTCTTCCCCATCACCGTTATCCTGGCTTACGTCGCCGATCGCCGTCTGCTATTCTACAAATACCTGACAAAGGAATACCGCATGAACAAGCGTGGCGTGATTGTCGAGACTGAGGGCGCAGATTTAGAATTGGGCAAGAAGGACGAACATGGACCCCTCTACGATGAAAATGTGGATGAGACCGTGAAGGAATTCGAGGAGCACCGTAAAGAGTACATGGCCGTGATCAGGGAGTTGCGTCAAAAGCATCCAGACATCCACATGGACAATCTCGAATCCATGGCTCGTGAGGAAATCATCAACCGTGGCCCCAAGTCACGTGCCTTCTACCGTATCCAGGCCACAAGGAAACTCACTGGAGGTGGCAACATTATGAAGAAGGCCAGGGAGGAAATCAAGCATGAGGAGAAAGATGACATTGATGAAAAGAAAGAAGATGACACCATCAGGGTGTTCTTCGATCCTGGCCACTACACCGTGATGGAGAATGTTGGGAGCTTCGAGGTGACCGTTGTACGCGAGGGTGGTGACATCAACAACACTGTTATTGTTGACTACAAGACCGAGGACGGCACCGCTAACGCCGGAGGAGATTACATCGCTGCAGAGGGATCCTTAGTTTTCCTCCCTGGGGAGACCCAGAAGACCTTCAAGATGGAAGTTATCGATGACGAGTTATTCGAGGAAGACGAGCACTTTTATGCAAGGCTCTCAAACATGCGACTAGGCTCTCCTGACGGAACGGCCATCACCCACGCCGTCAACGGAGCCGCCGGCCATCCTAATAAACCCGTCAAGATGGAACTGTCTGCCCCCTACGTCGCCACCATCATGATCCTCGACGACGACCACGGTGGTATCTTCAACGTGGCCGAGAAGGACGTAGAGATTGTAGAGTCTATTGGTACCTACGAACTCAAAATTGTGCGTTGGTCAGGTGCTCGTGGCCGCGTCTCCTTACCCTACAAGACTGAAGACGGCACTGGTAAGGCTGGCAAGGACTACGAGGATGCTGAAGGAGAACTTATCTTCGAGAACAACGAGACTGAGTAAGTACAGAAACGTCTATCTTCTATCGTGCATTTTTTTTCTCTCTTGCCTATGTTCGTAATTATTCATAATATCCCTCTACTCCCCCATGTACAAATTCTATCACTTTTTATTTCGTACACCTCAGTCTGTCTTAATTCCTTCCTAGTTATTTGCAGTTTCTCTTCCCTTAAAGAAAACAAACATACAAACTGCATTGCATTTGGTACTGTCATTGCTTACTATTTATCACGTTTTGCAACTTTAACACCCTCTTATTTTTGTGTTAATGAGTGTAAATATAATTGTCTAACACCGTATAAACTATCTCTTTATAATGACTTCTGCCATAGAACAGTATTTTGTACGTTTGTTAAGGGGAGGTTTTTAGTTGGTTCCCTAGACCTCCATCAAGCTTAAAATTACACCCCCTTGAGTCCCTTTCAAGATAAATTTGTACATTTTTCGGTAGAAAAATGTCCCGGCCGAAGGCCGGTTCCTCTTAAATTACAGGCTCGCTATCGCTCGCCAGGATAAAATTGACACCTAAATGGCACGAAAGGTCTTAATATGGGGTGAAAGTTCTTAAAATCGCTAAACTAATGGGGCAAACGTTTTATAATATTAAAAGCAATGGGGCTAAACATGAGGGAGAAAGAGGTCAAGAAAAAAATCCCTCGAGTGGAGATCTCCCCTTAAAGCACTAATTACATATTCACTATGGCCTCTCTCCTCTTTCTCATAATTGCTACCGGAGTTTCATATACTACTTCCTCTTCCTATTCTCCACCCTCACCCTCTTCCCTGTAAATTCCCCTCCCCCCCCTCCCCCTCCCCTCCCCGCCCCGCCGAACAAATATCATCAACACTATACGTCAAACACTATACGTCAAACACTATACGTCAAACACTATACGTCAAACACTATACGTCAAACACTATACGTCAAACAAGAATGTCTGTACAAGTTCTCCCAACTCTCCGTAACTCAACCTTCAATTACTCGACTTTGAGTACAACGGAATCGTCTAGCGTTAGCCATTATATTAAAAAAGAGAGGTATAGTGATCTAAAGATAGCCTTAAGGGGAGGTATTTAGTTTGTTCCCTAGACCTCCATCAAGCTTAAAATTACACCCCCTTGAGTCCCTTTCAAGATATATTTGTACATTTTTCGGTAGAAAAATTTCCCGACCAAAGGCCGGTTCCTCTTAAATTACAGGCTCGCTATCGCTCGCCAGGATAAAATTGACACCTGAATGGCACGAAAGGTCTTAATATGGGGTGAAAGTTCTTAAAATCGCTAAAATAATGGGGCAAACGTTTTATAATATCAAAAGCAATGGGGCTAAACATGAGGGAGAAAGAGGTCAAGAAAAAAATCCCTCAAGTGGAGACCTCCCCCCTTAAACCCTAGCTTGTGATACCTACTTCCTAAGCTGAATAATAAACATCTAATGTTAGCCAGAATGAGATGGATGCATGTGTTATCGTATACATGGGATTACAATGAGATGGATGCATGTGTTATCGTATACATGGGATTACAATGAGATGGATGCATGTGTTATCGTATACATGGGATTACAATGATGTCGAATATATACGCTTGCTTTACTAACACCAGTCATTATATATGGCTATTAACAGTTGTGATGTAATATATTCCAGTTTAATTCAGCATTATCTCAAAGTATCCTACTTAATTATAATATTATTATGTTCCTTCCAACAACCAACCATACTCCTAAAATCGATTAATTAAATTTACAAACACATGTGGCAGTCCGTGGACTCGAACCCAGGATGCTCACACCGAAAATCAACACCTTATACATCGCACCACGAAGACAGTTAGCATAATTGTAAAGAGGAGAGTAAATGTAATATGAAGAGTAGAGTCCGTAGAGGTTTGCATATATTCTACACACACACACTCTCTCTCTCTCTCTGTCTTCTTCTTTGCTATCCTTTCCTTACGGGTTAGCTATCTCTACTAGAATTAACTCCTGACCACCCGCTTGGATCGTTAGGTTTGTGTGGTCAGTGTAGCTATGTAAATATATGTAAATCTCTCTCGCTCTCTCTCTCTCTCTCGTTCTTGTAATTGTGGAATGCATGTGGGTCTGTTAGCTTCATTTACCTAGTCTCTAATTTTCTAGGTGCTTCATTTTGCATCCCTCCCATTTCTGTTTCTACTTTTATAAGTTACAATAGATATCGTCCCCCCCCCTCCCCCTCTCGCTCTCTCGCTCTCTCCCTATGTGTGTGCGTACTTTTTTGTGTATATATCTCAGTGTCTATGCTACACACACACACACACACACACACACACACACACACACACACACACACACACACACACACACACACACACACACACACACACACACACACACAGTCCCAATCAAACTTTCACTCACTTCAGTAAATAGTCGATACTAATAATACGGGTAATAATGAACCGACTAACGAACATACCAGCCAATATTTATGGCCGTGAAGAGTGGGTTAATTATTCCGGCCAAACTCGTGCCAAGGTAAACACTTTAATTACTTCAAAGTAATCTAGCCTCCGTTTTTCACTTGTGGATTAACAGTATGTCTATTCAATTCTATCTAATTCTATTCAATTCTATTCAATTCTATCTAATTCTATTCAATTCTATTCAATTCTATTCAATTCTATCTAATTTGATGGTTTTCTTTCTCGAACCCCTCTATTTTCCCCATTCTGGTATCGATTATTTCTGGGCGAGCGATAGTAAGCCTGCTATTTAGGAGAAACCGGCCTTGGGCCAGGACATTTATCTACAGAACAAATGTACAAATCAAGGGGGAAGGGGGCATTTTTTAAAGGGAATCTGCAGAAGTTGTTTCTAGTCTTTAAGGGGAGGTATTTAGTTTGTTCCCTAGACCTCCATCAACCTTAAAATTACACCCCTTGAGTCCCTTTCAAGATAAATTTGTACATTTTTCGGTAGAAAAATGTCCCGGCCAAAGGCCGGTTCCTCTTAAATTACAGGCTCGCTATCGCTCGCCAGGATAAAATTGACACCTAAATGGCACGAAAGGTCTTAATATGGGGTGAAAGTTCTTAAAATCGCTAAACTAATGGGGCAAACGTTTTATAATATCAAAAGCAATGGGGCTAAACATGAGGGAGAAAGGGGTCAAGACAAAAATCCCTCAAGTGGAAATCCCCCCCTTAAGGCAAACTAAAAATAGATTGCTTGGAAATGGAAAATACAAATACAATCTTCGAGTGAACGACCAAATTTTCAATGACTTTAGTCAAGCCTGGATTTTTGGGTGTTGGATTAGCGATGCGCAGCTTTAAAGTGTGGATGGAAATAGTTGTTTGGTGTGGCTTTATCGTGAAGCCAGATTTGGGTAGATAAACTGATGGGAAAGTGAAAACTTTGGTATTCGTTAAAATGTCCTATATGTGATGAAAATTAATCCGTAGTTAGTAATGTTTGGTCTTCGTTTAATGTCCTATATGTGATGACAATTAATCGTTGTTAGTAATGTTTGGTAATCGATTAATTTCCTATTTGTGATGAAAATTTATTGTAGTTAGTAATGTTCGGTCTTCGTTTAATTTCCTCTATGTGATAAAATTAATCGTAGCTAGTAATGTTTGGTCTTCGTTTAATTTCCTATAGTGATGAAAAATAGTCGTAGCTTGTAATATGTCCTGATAGGTGTGGTTGTTATTGATAAATGTTATATATACTCGAGCCTTGAGTCAGAAAGAACTACGTGATAGAGAAATGGAATAAGCAAAGGTGAGCAGTGGAAAAACAAGGAAAGCTATTACAGAGAGAGAGAGAGAGAGAGAGAGAGAGAGAGAGAGAGAGAGAGAGAGAGAGAGAGGGATAGATAGATAGATAAATCTAGGAGGGGGGAGGGGGGTGAGGAGATTGAGAGACCTAGAAATGCAATGCACATTGAAAATAAATACAACCAGTCTTACTACAGGAAAGAAAATGGAAAGTGAATGTACAGTATATGAATATATCAATAAATATTTGTAAAACAAATCGGAAATCTGACAGTGAAAGAGCAGAGATAAATTGACTTACCCCAACGTCGTTTTCAGCCCATTCTGGCAACTATTTGAACATTATATTCAGCTCGGGAAGGATCTGTGGTAGCTAAAAATATGAAATGAGATCAAATGTAACCTTTTAATTGCTAGAGGTCCTTCCTAAGCTGACTAAATTCATCTAATAGTTGCCAGAATATAACGAGAAGGACGTCACTGGAACTGAAGGGGTTAAACATCGACTAATTATTATACGATACAAGTAAAGCTGGAGTGTGAGTAGAATAACCATTACAATAAGTTAATGATTAATTGAATATATAGTGAATATTATACAGGGAACATTTGTAGAAGAAACAATCTGGCAGTAAATGAGATAATTCTGTGGGGTAGTAGTATATGTGGCAGCAGAGAGGCGAGGCTAGCAGAAACACTTATTAAGGGGAGATGATTCTGTGGGGTAGTAGTATATGTGGCAGCAGAGAGGCGAGGCTAGCAGAAACACTTATTAAGGGGAGATGATTCTGTGGGGTAGTAGTATATGTGGCAGCAGAGAGGCGAGGCTAGCAGAAACACTTATTAAGGGGAGATGATTCTGTGGGGTAGTAGTATATGTGGCAGCAGAGAGGCGAGGCTAGCAGAAACACTTATTAAGGGGAGATGATTCTGTGGGGTAGTAGTATATGTGGCAGCAGAGAGGCGAGGCTAGCAGAAACACTTATTAAGGGGAGATGATTCTGTGGGGTAGTAGTATATGTGTGCAGCAGAGAGGCGAGGCTAGCAGAAACACTTATTAAGGGGAGATGATTCTGTGGGGTAGTAGTATATGTGGCAGCAGAGAGGCGAGGCTAGCAGAAACACTTATTAAGGGGAGATGATTCTGTGGGGTAGTAGTATATGTGGCAGCAAGAGGCGAGGCTAGCAGAAACACTTATTAAGGGGAGATGATTCTGTGGGTGTAGTATATGTGGCAATGTGGCCAGAGAGGCGAGGCTAGCAGAAACACTTATTAAGGGGAGATGATTCTGTGGGGTAGTAGTATATGTGGCAGCAGAGAGGCGAGGCTAGCAGAAACACTTATTAAGGGGAGATGATTCTGTGGGGTAGTAGTATATGTGGCAGCAGAGAGGCGAGGCTAGCAGAAACACTTATTAAGGGGAGATAGGTCGCTTTTTATGGTTCCCCTTCTCCCTCATGTTTAGTCTCATTAGTTTTCAGATCTTAAATCGTTCGACCCATTAGTTTGGCGATTTTAAGACTTTACATCCCATTTTTGTTGTCAATATTAAGACCTTTCATCCCATTTAGGTATTGATTTTTCCTGGCAATCGATAGCGAGCCTGTAAATTTAAGAGTAACCGGCCTTTGGCTGGAACATTTTGTTACCGAATAATGTACAAATTTGTCTTGAAGAAGGGTCTAGGCCTCTAGGGGGTGTTTTATACAGTGTGCTGGAGGTCTAAGGAGGACACTAAAAAATTACAAGAAGATAGAACAATATTCAAATGATTTCGGCCATCTCCCCTTAACTCTTTCAGTGTCAAAGGGGTAATTACTATTTCAAATAAATCTCTGACACTCACAATTCCTCCTTGAACTGAAGAACTCGTCTATTAATAGCCAGATTGGCCTTAATTAATAGCCCTCTCACATCTTAAAACAGTTAAGCGCAAAATATGAAGATTTATTTATAGGTCAATCATAACAAGTTGGTGATTATATATATACCGTATATATATATATATATATATATATATATATATATATATATATATATATATATATATATATATATATATATATATATAATTATATATATATATATATATATATATATATATATATATATATAATGTATATACCTTCAGTATCTAATTCATTTACTCCCTTTGAATTAGAGGAAAGAACTCCTCTAGTCTCACACAATATTTTTGGACCATATTGACGAACATATTCACCCCTTCTGTATCGGCGACGTCTTTGTAATTTTCTTCTTGCTATATTTAGACGATTTTCTGCAGTTTAAGAAGGATCTGAGGTAGTAAGAATAGTTAAGTGAGATAGTTCGGAACCTGTGAATTGCTGGAGACCCTTTTTAAATTGAATAAAGTCGTCTAATAGTAGCCAGAATAAAGTTAAAAGGACGTCGCCGGTACAGTAGTTTTTTTTTTTTTTTTTTTACATATCTACTTTCTTAGCTCCTACCAACAACATTCTGGTATCACATGTATTGTTTTTGTTATTATATTATATATTTCAGATTCAGTTTCAAACGTCTGTGCTTGTGAATAGTCAAAGTAACTCAGACTGTCTTCGAGTTGACTCATAATACGTACACTATAGACGGTGACAATACAATATACAAAACAATAATAATGTCTCGTATGAATATATATATATATATATATATATATATATATATATTGTAATTACTAAAACGAAAGTAAGTTTGAAATAATGTCCGTCATGGAGACTGTGGATGCTTAACCCTTTCAGTACCGGTGACGCCTGTTTTGTCTTATTCTAGTTATATTTAGACGAGTTTATGCAACATAAGGACTATCTGTGAAAGTTAAAATGGACAAATGAGAGAGTGGGAGGTGTTTTAATTGCTAAGGTCCTTCCTAAGCTAAATAGAATCGTCTTATAGATACCAGAATATAATGCACAGGATCTTACCGGTACTGTAAGGGTTAATGCTGCATCTTACGGGAGCAACTACTAAAAGTGATTAATATGTTTCGTACATAGAAGCAAAACAAACCCAAAATTAAACTGCTTTGAAATTCCGCTTGCCCCTGTGATGAAAAACTGAATATGCAACGTGACTATAAAACTCAATCCAGGCTCCATTTGCGTTCTCAGTCCTGTGTGGAAAAAGAAATAGACAATTTTTGTATATCTCTTCAAATTTATTCTAGTGGTATTGTGGGCATGGGTGATAACACACAATTGGAGAAGAGAACTGGGCAATAGAAGAATAGAATATATATGGATTCTAGTGTTATTAATGGCGTGGGTGATAAAACACTATTGTAGAAGAGAACGGGGCAATAGAAGAATAGAATATAAATGGATTCTAGTGTTATTAATGTCGTAGGTGATAAAACACAATTGGAGAAGAGAACAGGACAATAGAAGAATAGAATCTATATGGATTCTAGTGTTATTAATGTCGTAGGTGATAAAACACAATTGGAGAAGAGAACAGGGCAATAGAAGAATAGAATCTATATGGATTCTAGTGTTATTAATGTCGTGGGTGATAAAACACAATTGTAGAAGAGAACAGGGCAATAGAAGAATAGAATATAAATGGATTCTAGTGTTATTAATGGCGTGGGTAATAACAAAACAATTGCAGAAGAAAACAGAGCAAGATAAAAATAGAACATACATTGATTCTAGTGTTATTTTGGGCATGGGTAATACAATACAATTGGAGAAGAGAACAGAGCAATACAAAAATAGAATATATATTGCCTAGCTGCCTCTTGAAAATAATAGACAGGCAAGGAAAGGGAGGAAAGAAGAATAAGATGATAGACAACAAATATATATAAAACATATTAAAGGAAAGCTATATTATAAAGTAGATCATTTAACCCTTTCGGTATTCGAGGACACATATTTTCATTATTCTTCCTAATATTTAGATGATATTACTCAG
>CM064520.1:1078789-1163789 GCA_032716605.1 Paralithodes platypus
TGGGTATATTGACAGTGCTCTACCTTTCGAAAACTTAAGGGGGAGATCTCCACTTGAGGGATTTTTTTCTTGACCCCTTTCTCCCTCATGTTTAGCCCCATTGCTTTTGATATTATAAAACGTTGCACAATTAGTTTATTGATTTTAAGACCTTTCACCCCATATTAAGACTCTTTCGTGCAATTCAGTTGTTCGATTTTATCCTGGCGAGCGATAGCGAGCCTGTAATTTGAAAAGACACCGGCCTTCGGCCGGGACATTTTTCTACCGAAAAATTTACAAATTTATCTTGAAAGGGGGTCTAGGGGGGTGTAATTTTAAGAGTGATGGAATTCTAGGGAACAAACTAAAAACCTCCAACCTCCCCGGGGACTGATTATTTTTGGGTCTATTTATATATTCATCTATTGTTTTAGTTCCCTCCCTAGACCTCCATCAAACTTAAAAACACATCCATTAGATTCCCCCTACGAGATTAATTTGTAAAGTTTTCGGTAGAAAAATTTCCTGGCCCAAGGCCGATTCCTCCACAATTACAGGCTCGCTCATTATATTTCTTACAACCTATTACATGTTAAAACTCTCCCCATCTTAACTCCTACAACCTATCACACGTCACAACTCTCTCTCTCTCTCTCTCCATTATATTTCTTACAACCTATTACACGTCAAAACTCTCTCTCTCTCTCTCTCTCTCTCTCTCTCTCTCTCTCTCTCTCTCTCTCTCTCTCTCTCTCCATTATATTTCTTACAACCTATTACACGTCACAACTCTCTCTCTCTCTCTCTCTCTCTCTCTCTCTCTCTCTCTCTCTCTCTCTCTCTCTCTCTCTCCATTATATTTCTTACAACCTATGACACGTCACAACTCTCTCTCCTCCCCCTTCATGTTTTACTCCACGGCCCAGGTCTCCAACTTTGAAACACGTCCCAAGTTTTGCGCCAAGGAGTAATTTACTTTCTCTTTCGTTCTTTTCCTCAAGAGTTGGCATGATTTTTGACTGGTAAGAGATCCGTGCCCGCTGTAATGTGTGTGTGTGTGTGTGTGTGTGTGTGTGTGAGTAGATCAATGTGTGTGTGTGTGTGTGCGTGTGTGTGTACTTATAATACCGGTAATTGTCTTGGTATAACCTGATCTTCACTCCATGGACTACATGAACTGCAATTGACACCTAAATGGCACGAAAGGTCTTAACAATGACAACAAAAGGGGGCGAAAGGTGTTATAATCGCCAAACTAATGGGCCGAACGTCTTATAATCTCAAAACTAGTGGGGCTAAACATTAAGGAGAAGGGGGTCCAGAAAAACGGTTCCCCCCCCCCCCCCCCACCCCCGCCTTCAATGTGTTCCAATGCATTTACAACTGACCGTAATATACCCAACATAATACCGCAATGGTAACGGTCAAATGCATAAATATTCATCGGCTTTAAAAGGGGAGATTTCCACCTGGAGGATTTTTTTCTGAACCTCTTTCTCCCTCATGTTTAGCCCCATTGCTTGTGAGATTTAAAGACGCTTGCCCCATTAGTTTGGCGATTTTAAGAACCCTCGCCCCATTTCTGTCAATTTTAAGACCATTCGTGCCATTTAGGTGTCGATTATTTCCTGGCGAGCGATAGCGAGCCTGTAATTTAAGGGGCATCGGCCTTCGGCCGGGACATTTTTCTACCGAAAAATGTACAAATTTATCTTGAAAGGGGGTCAAGGGGGAGTAATTTTAAGCTTGATGGAAGTCTAGGGAATCAACTAAAAACTTCCCCTTAATAGAATATTCACCGGCTTTTATCTTGAATTGATTGTGAAATATTAAGGGGAGGCAGACCGATTTTCTGGATCCCCGTCTCCCTAATGATTAGCCCCACTAGTTTTGATATTATAAGACGTTCGGCCCATTAGTTTGGCGATTTTAACACCTTTCGCCCCATTTCGTTGTCAATTTTAAGACCTTTCGTGCCATTTAGGTGTCGATTGTTTCCTGGCGAGCGATAGCGAGCCTGCAATTTTAAGAGGAACCGGCTTTCGGCCGGGACATTTTTCTTGAAGGGGGGTCTAGGTGTTTTTCTAAGCTTGATGGAGGTCTTGGGAGGAAACTAAAAAAATATATGAATAAATGAATGAATAGACCAAACAAACGGCCAGTCTCCCCTTAACGAACCGCTAACCGTAATAGTGAATACGTTTTTCGATACTGGGAAATTACGGTTTTTATACTATTAATTTTAAGGATATAATTTTCCATTGAAGGTTAACGTGGCCATGACGTAATGCAACGTAATACATTGTAATTTTATTGTTTATTTATTGTAATTGTATCCAACCAGAGTGTTTCAGTGGGGACGATACTATTATAGGGGAAAACAAGTAAGTCTCTCCTCTACCTTCATTCATATCGAGTGATTCGTCCTCATTTATCTACACGTCATCCTACATCATCCTCCATCATGTGGCTGTCTGGCCTCTCCACACACACACACACACACACACACACACTCGCTCGCACGCACGCACATACACACACACACACACACACACACACACACAATTCTGTCCAGAAATATGCGCTACACGTCCTCTTGAACAGCTGACGCAAGTAAACAAAACATTTATAATTAATGTGTTGACTAAGAAAGTTAGATTCACTTTTGCTCTTTGGGGAACCTGTGATGAGAAAGATCCAACATTATTACATTTCCGTGTCCAGGTTTGACAAAGGTGTATCATAATTAAAATAGCGTTTCCTCCCAAATAGATACAGCTACTTTATCTACTCTTCCAAATCTTGTAACTATGATAGAATCCCGTTCTCCTGGGTGACCTGGATGCGTGAGAGTTTGTGTTTTTTATCTGTGTTTATTTTTTGTTTTATGTTGTTTTTGTGTTTTCCCTGTTCTTGCTCTGTCTTGAGTCGGCTACCCCCAAAATAGGGATTGGGCCTGAGCATATAGATAGATTGATAGATTATTGATCACTCACAATATCCTCCTGAATTAATTAATTAGACTAAAGCCAGCATACCTTACCTGATGCTATAGGTATACCGTTTAATTAGACTATAGCCAGCATACCTTACCTGATATTAAAGGTACACCGTTTCCTCAGCTCACCCTTTGATGCCAAGGGATGCTACTCTGCAATTCACCCTTTTAGCTGCCATATAGCCTTCCGAAGCTTCAGAAAATCGTCTAAATGCAGCTAAAATAAAATGCAAAAACAAAACACCGGTACGGTAAGAGTTAAGGGGAGATGTCGACTTGAGGGATTTTTTTCTTGACCCCTTTCTCCCTCATGTTTAGCCCCATTGCTTTTGATATTATAAAACGTTTGCCCCATTAGTTTAGCGATTTTAAGAACTTTCACCCCACATTAAGACCTTTCGTGCAATTCAGGTGTCGATTTTATCCTGGCGAGCGATAGCGAGCCTGTAATTTAAGAGGAATCGGCCTTCGGCCGGGACATTTTTCTACCGAAAAATGTACAAATTTATTTTGAAAGGGACTCAAGGGGGTGTAATTTTAAGTTTGATAGAGGTCTAGGGAACAAACTAAATACCTCCCCTTAAACAACGACAAATATAGTAAAGTGAATTATTATAACTAGTGTATTCATATAGTATTATAAACTACCTGTCGTAGTCAAGGGGATCATTTTATCGACACTCATTAAAGTAAGCCAAGATTGTTGCAGGTTAACGACAAATCTATATGTTTTCACATTTTAATCAGTTAAAGTTACTCCTGAAAATTAGTTTGTATAGTGTGCAGTGAATTTGTGTTTTGTCTGTGTGTGTGTTCGTTGTTTTATGTTGTGTTTTGTGTTTTCCCTGTTCTTGCTCTGTCTTGAGTCGGCCACCCCCGAAAACAAGAGGGAAAAAGAAAAAAAAAATGGAAAAGTGGGGATTGGGCCTGAGTAAATAGATAGATAGATAGATAGATAGTGCACAATGATTGCAATCTATATTATTAAATCAGTTCGTGTGTGTGTGTGTGTGTGTGTGTGTGTGTGTGTGTGTGTGTGTGTGTTCTTAATAGGCGGCCGCAGTTTTGGACCTGGGGAGCTGAAACTTTGCATGTGGGTGTCAATTGACCTGGGTCAGGTCATAGAGGGGGCGAGGCCACGATCGGAGGTCATTTCGAGGCCGAAATTGAAAAAAACATGAAAAAAATTGCCGTTTGGGGCAGAAGGAGGCCTCCGATCGAAAAGGTGTATGGAACGAAAGTTGTTCGCAGCCCCCCAAAATGGGGGTACGGATGAGGTCAAATCCAAAATCGGAGGTCATTTAGCGGCCGAAATCGAGGTCGCCGTTTAATGAGGCACAGGGAGGTCAAGGCCGGTGACTATGGTAGTAGTAGTATTGTGATGATTGTGGTAGTAGTGATTGATGATGGTGATTATCGTGGTAGTAGTGATGGTGATTATGGTGGTACAGTATTATTACCCGGGCAGCGCCGGGTACCCCTGCTAGTAAACATTAAAGTTGATGCAAGTACACCACTGTTTTCAAGATATGTGTTTGCTATAAAATGTGTTACTTTTAAGAGAAGAATGGTGAAAATTATAGATATTATGATAGTGAAAATTATCAGAATATGTAAATGAGGGATTTGTCTTCAAAATTAACTTTAGGGTCTATAAACAAATATTAGTATTCGATGGCTGGCTAAAAGTTTAATAATTAGAGGGAATCAAAACAAAGGGAGGCATCTCTCTACTTTTTTGTCATAAGTAAATTTGATAAGGTGCACTTGCTTCGACTGCCATGCAAGCTTAATATATCGTAGTAATAGCTCTACTACGTTTATACCTTATTAACCCCTTCAAGATTATGACGCGTTTTAAGGGGAGATGGGTCGATTATCTGGTCCACCTTCTTCCCCATGTCTAGACCCATTAGTTTTCAGATTTGACGACATCCGGCCATTAATTTGGCGATTTTATGACCTTTCGCCCCAATTCTTTGTTAATATGAAGACTTTTCGTGTCATTTAGGTGTCGATTGTTTCCTAGGTAAATAAATAGATAAATAAACCCTAACCCCCTTAAGTGTTTGACTTTTGCAGTGTAGGACTTGAAAACACACTATAAAAAGTTGGCATCTTGGCATCCAGTACACTTGAAAATTAGAAGTGCTGCCAACTATTATACTACGGATTCAGAACAAGGACAAAACTTAATTAATTAAATCAGATAAATCAAAGGGATAAGGTTTATTTCGATCACTCCACTTATGGTGTAGGGAATGTAGGCTATTATTAAATACCGTAGGATAAAATCGTCTGGGGGTAACTACAATAAACAGACATTTGACTATCTATCTAACAATCTATCTATCTATATATATATATATATATATATATATATCTATCCTCTCTCTCTCTCTCTCTCTCTCTCTCTCTCTCTCTCTCTCTCTCTCTCACACACACACACACACTCACACTCTCACACACACACACACACACACACACACACACACACACACACACACACACACACACACACACACTCCCATTAACTGCCCCTCCCTTCCCATGTAACAGAATGACTGCTATCACCGCTCTCCTCCCTCAATAAAACACTCTTCGTCACTGTCACCTTTTCTCCTCGTCTTATTATCACAATATACTTTACTTTCCTCCATTTCATCTAAGCTCTGTGTTGTAGATAAACCCCATCATTGTCGTTGGTATTATTAAAGTCAATATCGGGATTACCATACTGTCATGCAAGGTCTTCTTTACTTCCATGCTGACCACCCTATTTCTTGTTACTGCTTTCAGTGTTCCTACAACCCTCTTCCCCTGTTGCACCCTCTCCAGCAATTCTTACTCCATACTCCCATCATTCTCCACACGTACTGACGCCTTTGCACCCTCATACATGCTCCTTTCTGTCATCCTTACTATATTTGTCAGTACTTTAATATCACACACATCAGTCAATCAGTCAGTAGCCATTCTCAGATGTGTTATACACAACTGAAGAGAGGTCGGCAATCCATAAGAAAAAGGAAATATTATTGATATTAACCCTTTCAGACTCATATGACGCAGAGGTTGCCAGATTAGCAATAAGAAATAGTTCTCTCACTCTTATAATTACCTCTCCAAAATTAGTTTTCTGCCCACAGATAACTCAAAGACAACTGCAGTGGTTGAAGTAACTAAACTAAAGGTTTCTAAATACCCCTGATGGTAACAAAGGTTTTAAAGTATCCCCAATAGGCTCAAAATCGCGTCATATGTCGGAGAGGGTTAATGAGTAGCAAGCATGATGTGCTATGACACTGACACTGACACTGGTGGCAAATTATTACAACGTCATTATGTGCTACGACATTGATGCTCCTCAGGTTACTCTGGCTATTATCAGACTATGGTTTACAGTTAAGCTAGGGTTATGTGTTAGTTATGGGGAGGTTTTTAGTTAGTTCCCTAGACTTCCATCAAGCTTAAAATTACTCCCCCTAGACCCCCTTTCAAGATAAATTTGTACATGTACCGGCTGAAAGCCGGTTCCTCTTAAATTACAGGCTCGCTATCGCTCGCCAGGATAAAATCGACACTTACATGGCACGAAAGGTCTTAAAATTGACAGAAATGGGTCGAAAGTTTTTAAAATCGTCAAAATAATGGGGCGAACGTCTTAAAATTAGAAAAGCAATGGGGCTAAACATGAGAGAGAAAGGAGTCAAGAAAAAAATCTCTCTAGTGGATATCTCCCCTTAAGAGAGTTAATTGAGACAGATTTTACCCCTTTGTGTGCTAAAACCATTTTCTAAGCTGTATAGATTCATTAATATTAGCCTGAATAGATTTAAAAAAAAA
The DNA here is from genome assembly GCA_032716605.1 of Paralithodes platypus. Taxonomy (NCBI): domain Eukaryota; kingdom Metazoa; phylum Arthropoda; class Malacostraca; order Decapoda; family Lithodidae; genus Paralithodes; species Paralithodes platypus. Next base: position 1,085,616 of record CM064520.1, read on the forward strand.
TATATCCTCGAAAACTGAAACGGCACATTCATATAATTGTCATATAACCACAAATATTTTCCATTCATTCCCATTTATTACCACTTCTCTTGCCTGATCTATAGTCATTTATCTATCTTCCAACGCTTGTACTTCACATTCTCTCCATCTCAACATCCTAATTCACCACTATTATTTGGATAGATTTACACATTTTGAGTCACCCTATGTATAAGGTGTCATCACAGTTTTTCAGCAATTTTTCTACTCTGTTGTCGATTCTGGTTATCACTTTGGGGCGCCTGCAAAGCGTCAAAACTATTCCAAGGGTGTCAGCCCTATCAATATATCAAGGGTGTCAGCCCTATCAATACATCAAGGGTGTCAGCCCTATCAATACATCAAAAACTATTCTAAGGGTGTCAGCCCTATCAATACATCAAAAACACAATCCTTTCAAAGCATCAAAAAAGTTGGACCTTTTCAATTTGACAAAAGGCTGAAACTGACTGGATGCTATCATATCATCAATTTTTGTTAACCTAACCTAACCTAACCTAACCTAACCTAACCTACCCTAACACATTGATATGATCTGAGGAAAAACTGGTTTTTGACAAATGAAGACATCTGGAAAATTTGATGTATTGATAGCTTTTTGCAGATTTGATGAAATGATAGGATCAGTTTTTGACACTTTGATGCTCCCCCATCACTTTAACCCCAATTTTCGCTAATAATGCTTTTGACTTCCAGATTTTAGGATCAAATTTAATAATAAAGCGAATCTAAGAACCTGCGTGACTTAACACAGTGTTTTATCAAAGAATCAGAGACCCTAATTCGATACTAGCTTGTAAACCCGCTGATAAATTGCCTGTGTAACACCACCTTCATGCTCACCCATTGTCATCCACATTACTTCCTTATCCCCCGTGTTATCTCCTGCACTGCTAAGGCTGCCCCTAACTTGAGGCCTCTGACAGTATCTTATAACTCGCATGGATCTATCTGGAGGGGTTTTACATCTGCTGTATAAGTGATCGGAGGTTTATTAATCCTCTTATCACCCTTGTTGTTGTTGTTGTTGTTGTTGGTAGTGTTCATCTGCATCAAGGGACAACATTAATGAATCATATATTATATACTTTTGTTTTGACAGCAAGCTAAATTTGTAAATTTTTCGATAGAAAACTGTATCCGGCGAAGCCGGTTTTCACCATACGATGCTAGATCGCTATCGCTCGCCAGGAAGAAATCGACACCTGGATGGGGATAAACGTCTTAAAACAGTTGGCTCAATGGGGCCGCATGGATACAAGCCAGGGAAAGAGGGAAAGAAAGATAAAAAAGCCGGTGACCCCCCCCCCCCTCCCCTTTAAGGGGAGATTTCCACTAGAGGGATTTTTTTCTTGACCCCTTTCTCCCTCATGGTTAGCCCCATTGCTTTTGATATTTTATGACGTTCGCCCCATTAGTTTGGCGATTTTAAGAGCTTTCGACCCATTTCTGTTAATTTTAAGACGTTTCGTGCCATTTAGGTGTCGAATTTTCCCTGGCGAGTGCTATCGCGAGCTGAAATTTAAAAGGAATCGGCCTTCGGCCGGGAAATTTTTCTATCGAAAAATTTACAAATTTATCTTGAAAGGGAGTCTAGGGTATGTAATTTCAAGATTGATGGAGGTCTAGGTAACGATCTAAAAAAAATCCCCATAATGTTATAGCACCTGACTCAAGTGTTGACTAACTTCCTTATCTATATATACTGCTGATAAAGTTACCCATGCAGGCAACCCTCCTTTACAGCATGGCCACAGGTGACAGGTGCCGGAACCATTGTTAAGGGGAGACTGGCCGTTTTTTTGGTCTATTAATTAATTTATTCATATATATAGTTTTTTAGTTTCCTCCCTAGACCTCCATCAAGCTTAGAAAAACACCCCCTAGACCCCCTTCAAGATACATTTGTATATTTTTCGGTAGAAAATTTCCCGGCCGAAGGCCGGTTCCTCTTAAAATTGCAGGCTCGCTTTCGCTCACCAGGAAATAATCGACACCTAAATGGCACGTAAGGTCTTAAAATTGACAACGAAATGGGGCGAAAGGTGTTAAAATCTCCAAACTAATGGGCCGAACGTCTTATAATCTCAAAACTAGTGGGGCTAAACATTAGGGAGAAGGGGTTCCAGAAAAACGGTCTGCCTCCCCTTAAACACAAACTGTCAACATAATTCAAGCTTGTTGGTGGCATATTTCAAGCTTGTTGGTGGCATATTTTTAATGAGTGAACCTACGAATATTTTGTCAACGTGTGTGCAACTTGTTAAAAATAAACCTTGTGCATAATTCGCTTTACCGACACATGTTTCCAGTCTCATAAAATTGGGCAGGTTATACTTTCATTAATTTTAATTTATTCAAGTTCATTGGGATTTGTAATGGAGAATTAATGTTAAGAACGGGGTGTTCCTAAATGTCCACCTCTATCATATCCTTCATTATTTTTTTCATTAATTTTCTTTAGAAGATGCATTGTTAAAAGTAAATTCAAGTTTCTTTGAGAGTTGCATCGTAACAGAGTACTCCCAACTTCCCTATACCTACACATGCATATATTTAACCCTTTGAGTACCAGCGACGTGTGCTATATAATATTCTAGCTATGTTTAGACGATATTATGCAGCTTAGGAAGGATCTGTGGTAGTTAAAAGGGTTGGTGGAGATAGTTGGAAGCCATATTATTGCCTGAGGTCCTGTATAAGTTGTATATTATTGCCTGAGGTCCTGTATAAGTTGTATATTATTGCCTGAGGTCCTGTATAAGTTGTATATTATTGCCTTAGGTCCTGTATAAGTTGTATATTATTGCCTTAGGTCCTGTATAAGTTGTATATTATTGCCTGAGGTCCTGTATAAGTTGTATATTATTGCCTGAGGTCCTGTATAAGTTGTATATTATTGCCTTAGGTCCTGTATAAGTTGTATATTATTGCCTTAGGTCCTGTATAAGTTGTATATTATTGCCTTAGGTCCTGTATAAGTTGTATATTATTGCCTTAGGTCCTGTATAAGTTGTATATTATTGCCTTAGGTCCTGTATAAGTTGTATAAAGTCGTCTAATAGTTGCCAGAATATGATGAAAATGACGTCCCTGGTACTGTACGGGTTAAAAAGGCACCAGCCAAACAATAACAAACGCCCTGGAACATGACCGAGCCACAGCCGAGTTTATTAAGGGGAGATGTCGACTTGAGGGATGTTTTTTTTATTCCTTTCTCCCTTATGTTTAGCCCCATTTTTTTTGAGATTTGAAGACGTTTGCCCCATTAGTTTGGTGAATTTTAAGCATTTCCGCCCCATTCTATCGATTTTAAGACCTTCCGTGCCATTTAGGTGTCGATTTTATCCTGGCGAGCGATAGCGAGCCTGTAATTTAATAGTAATCGGCCTTCGGCCGGGACATTTTTCTACCGAAAAATGTACAAATTTATCTTGAAAGGGGGTCAAGGGGGTGAAATTTTAAGATTGCTGGAGGAGTAGGAAACAAACTAGAAACCTCCCCTTAAGGGGAGGGGGTCGTTTTGCTAGATCCCCTGCTCCCTCGTGTTTAGCCCCATTAGTTTTCAGATTTTAAGATTTTTGCCCCATTAGTTTGTCAATTTTTAGACCTTCAGCCCCATTTCCTTGTCAATATTTAGACCTTTCGTGCTATTTAGGTGTCGATTTTTTTCCTGGCGAAGGATAGTGAGCCTGTAATTTTGGAAGAACCAACCTTCGGCAGGGACATTTTTCTACCGAAAATTTTACAAATTAATCTAGAAGGGGGATCTAATGGATGTTTCTTTTTAAGTTTGATGTAGGTCTAGGGAGGAAACTAGAAAAATAATAAATAAATGCAAATAAAAGTAACCAAGAAAAATTACAATAATGTGTCAGAAATAAATAGGTTGAAAGAAGCATCGTTAAAACATGAGAAAAGTAAGAATAGTTATGATAAAAAAGGCGTTAAGAAAAAATTGTTTAAACAGAATAGTAATGATACAAGTTACTATGAAATAACAGGCGTGTGTGTGTGCGTATGTACTTACTCTAGTTGTACTTACTCTAGTTGTATTGCGGGAGTGAGCATGCTCGTTATTTCCCGCCTCCTATATGTGTAGGTGTTACATGTATCGTTGGAATGGCTGTGGATGTGTGTGTAGTCTGTATTTTTAGCCAATTGGCGACATCGGAAACGAAGGCTTAGGGTGGATCTGTATGGTACCATTCTCACTATAGACGGTACCGTCTCGCCCGAAGGCTTAGGTAGCCATCAGCTTAGGTGAACCATATGATACCCATCTCGCCTTGTACCATTTTTGCCAACCCCAGATGGGATGTCACAACGTCGTCCACTTATTCCAGGTACCTATTTACAGCTAGGTGAACTGAGGCTAACACATGAAAGGAGACAAGCCCAATTTGTCTCCGCCCGGCCGGGGATTGAACCCCCGACCCCTGTGGTGTGTGTGTGTACGTATATGTGTGTGTATGTATGTTTGTGTATGTATGTGCGGTGTATGTCTGTGTGTGTGGTGTGTTTATTTATGTGTATGTGTGTGTGTGTACGTATGTGTATGTGTGTGTGTGTGCATGTATGTGTGTGTAGAAGCCTTACATTATAACACCATGAATTAGTATGCTCAGGTCAGCATACTGGCAATGTCAACCACTAACATTTTCACCAGCACTAACACCACCACTCATACACCTCTATCACCACTACACCTTCACCACCATCACCATCACACCTCCATCTCTACCTAGCACCACTATCACCACCACACCCTCACCACATCCTCACCATCACACCTCCATCTCTACCTACCACCACTATCACCACCACACCCTTACCATCACCACCCTGTCCCCTACTAACTTCCTAATCCTGCCACGGACATTAGTTCCAGGGCAGTAGTTCCCTTTCCAATGTTCCCTTACCCACTCTAAACCACTGTTTGGACACTTGATCCTCAGTGTTTTGGAGGACAAGCAGCCTAGAAGGGTCACTAGACCTGTTGTTGCTTGATTTCCTTTGTACCCTCACCATCACACCTCCATCTCTATCTACTACCACTTCCACCCCCACACCCTCACCATCACACCTCCATCTCTACCTACCACCACTATCACCACCACACCCTCACCATCACCACCCTCACCATCACACCTCCATCTCTACCTACCACCACTATCACCATCACAACATAACCACCATCACCATCACACCTCCATCTACTTGACATTGGCATACAAGCTTGCAGTGTGTTGTTGTATAATGTCAATAAACATATCTAGTTCTCCTTGTAATATTTTAATCATCATTTGAATAAATACGGTGGCTGGAATTTACAAGTTTTCCTTTACCCTAAAATATATGTGGTAAAGGTGGTGGCGGCATTCATATCTATCACATCTATATTATATCTACCAATATACATCTATCACATCTATATTATATCTACCAATATACATGCAACGAGAGAAGCAGGCGAGAATCGACCAGAGAATCTACCCAGTATCTTCAATCAACTTAACAGCTATATAAAACACCAAATCTATAACCCCATAAGGAACCTCCCAAAACGTTTACCTTACATTTATGTTTCCAATTTGAGCAAGTACGTCCTTCCTTATTTTCCTAATAGACCTAAGCTTGTTCAAATCAGTCTTCCTGAAATCTGGCACGTTTTGTTGACTGTTTTGTATTGAAATATTATGCAGAAAGCGACCTCACTCTAATCATTTGTGCTTAATTAATTGCTTAAGATGTCTGTTTGGACAACTTCTACAAGCTGGTTGCCTCGAATGGTAAGAACTAGGTAAAGAACATTAGCACCTTATATATATATATACTGTATATAAAGAAAGAGAGAGAGTAGTGAATAAATCATCTCTCTACCCACCACTCCTCCTAGCCTGTAACACTATACCCCTTACCACAACCTCACCTGTCAATCACCCCCATACACCCGTCACTACCACCACCACACACCCGTCACTACCAACACTACCACCACCATATACTCCCAACACTACCACCATCATCCTCATCACCACACAACCATCACCATACACCCGTCACTCCCACCACTACCACCCCCACTATCACCACACACCCGTCACTACCACCACTACCACCCGTCACTATCACCACACACCCGTCACTATCACCACACACCCGTCACTACCACCACTACCACCCGTCACTATCACCACACACCCGTCACTATCACCACACACCCGTCACTACCACCACTACCACCCGTCACTATCACCACTACCACCCCCACTATCACCACACACCCATCACTATCACCACACACCCGTCACTACCACCACTACCACCCGTCACTATCACCACACACCCGTCACTATCACCACACACCCGTCACTCCCACCACTATCACCACACACCCGTCACTACCACCACTACCACCCGTCACTATCATCACACACCCGTCACTACCACCACTACCACCCCCACTATCACCACACACCCGTCACTCCCACCACTACCAACCCCACTATCACCACACACCCGTCACTACCACCACTACCACCCGTCACTATCACCACACACCCGTCACTCCCACCACTACCACCCCCACTATCACCACACACCCATCACTCCCACCACTACCACCCCTACTATCACCACACACCCGTCACTACCACCACTACCACCCGTCACTATCACCACACACCCGTCACTCCCACCACTACCACCCCCACTATCACCACACACCCGTCACTACCACCACTACCACCCCCACTATCACCACACACCCGTCACTCCCACCACTACCACCCGTCACTATCACCACATACCCGTCACTGCCACCACTACCACCCGTCACTATCACCACATACTAACGTGTAACCAGAAACATGATGGGTGTAAAATGTAGAGTTCATGAGTGGTAATTTGTAAACCTTGAATAAAGTGAGCAGCTGGTAAAGTAAAATAAAGTAAGCAGCTGGTAAAGTAAAATAAAGTGAGCAGCTGGTAAAGTAAAATAAAGTGAACAGCTGGTAAAGTAAAATAAAGTGAGCAGCTGGTAAAGTAAAATAAAGTGAGCAGCTGGTAAAGTAAAATAAAGTGAGCAGCTGGTAAAGTAAAATAAAGTGAGCAGCTGGTAAAGTAAAGTAAAATTGTAATGGTGGAGGTAAGTGGAAATACTGCTGACGTTGAAATTACCTGTCAGGTTATATTCATATATAAATATATATATATATACTGTATATATATATATATATATAATATATATAATGTTTAGTTTACAGTATATGTAAATTAAAACTTTGAGGATCTTTCATATGCGACAACTGTAACATAAAAGGCAAAACATTTATCAATAATAATTAAAATAACAATAATAATAATATGCCAGAACGCCAGGTTGCAATAATGCCAGAATGAAGTGTTGCAACGATTGCCACCAACCAACCCAGCCCACCACTACTAGTATTACCGACGCCCTTACCATCTAGTACGCCCTTGGTGGATACCCTGCCCCTAATATATCCCCTGCCAGAGACACCAAGTAATAACGACCTCTATCACGCTAGAAATATAACAGTCTCCCTCAACCGCTATCATCAAAAAGAACGGAAGCAGAAAGTCTCCCCTCCATAACCAGCCAACAGAAAACTAGAGTCTCCACTACCTGTACCACCGCGCACTAGACCTACTATTAACACTTCCATGATAGTGGGCCTCACCTTTGGTCCTATCGTAACGACCACCTTGCCCTTCTTTCCCGAAAGCCAGTCCCTACTGACCAACACTAAAAAAGGGTAGAAGCTAGGATGTGGAAATTACTCTGCAGCTCACCTCCAGCGCTTACCCAGGTTGGAAGGGGAACGCTTACTCAGGTTCTCCATTGTTCTACACTTACTCAGGTGAAACAACCAGTGCCACTTACCCAGGGCACTGACATAGTAACGCTTACCCAGGTTACTGGGTACGTCATGGCCGAGTAGGTTAAGGTGTCAGACATCATCCTAATTGACTGCAGCTTGAATCATGACTGAGGCGCAAACATTTATTTGTGTAACTCACACGTATTTGTGTGATATTCTACATATGAAATATACTGCTATGCCTGTCATGGGAAATACTGGAAATAAATTAGTTTCCAGTTGCATAGGGCTTACTGTAAACATTCCTTGTAGTTTACCTTGAGACATGGGTCCTACAACTTGGTATGGAATTAACCTTCCCCAAGTAAGATTTCCCTTCTATATACTGTATACTGTATATGGGAAAAGGTTGTTAAGCTTTTATCAAACAGTGGCCGAGTGGGTTAAAGTGTGGAATATCTGATTGGCTGCCGTTCGAATCCTGTCTGAGGCCTAAACATATATGTAGATTTATAGAGAGATAGATAGATTAATAGATATATAACTCAATCAATCGAGCAAGGGATTTGACAATGGTTCTTTGGCATGAGCATATATTTTATATAAAACTCTACGGTCTGACAGCGCCAGACTTGGTGGATAGGGTAGAGGTGGGTGCGTCCCCTCACACTGTCCCGATATAATTCAAATGGTGCTTGAAATATTTTCTGGAACCTTCTCATTACTCACGGAAGTTTTTAGATCCCCAGCGTGAAAAATGTGGTCTTACCAATCGAACAGGGTAATACCCAGGGGAGGACTCATAGGCTTGTGATAAGGATTTGCTGGAACTTCTATATCATTTGTCTGACCTCCCTCATTTTTTCTGTTCGTGTCTCACCTACACAGAGAGTAATCCAGCCAGCTCCCACAAACATCACCTCCTATTCATTTCACTAAACTAAACAAGCACACCACACTTCTTTCCAATACACCAAAAAACAAATGTTTGCACTCGTTTAACTTCGGGAGAGACACTTGTTACAGGCCGCCTTGCCTTTTGTCTTCTTCATACACATATAAAAAAGTATATATGAACATAAACAAATATGCAAACAAACAGCCACGAAGACATGTTCAAACGCATGAGGACTGTGTAGGATGGAAAGGCATAATAGAAAGCTACTAAAATAATATCAATATGCCAGTCTTGCAAGAGATTGGTTGGCAGGGAAGAGAAAACTTGCAACTTAACTATGTTTACACCGAAACTAAATTTTATTGTATTTGTCTTCGTTTTATAACCTATCGAATGTAAATAAGTAAATAAAAGGGTTTACATGAGGCAATTTTTCCATATTATGATAACCATCATAAAACTAGAAAGAATTGAAAGATGGTAAAGTATTTGTGGAAGCGTTTTATCGCACTTGTAATGTATAAAAGTAGTGTACCATTTAATTAATCAAGGGGCTCTTAAGTTATAATCGTTTTTTCATATCATTATATCTGTCGTATAATATCTACATTTATAATGAATAGATGACAGCCAATCATACACAAAACAGGTTATTAGTTCTTTATTCGATACTTGTATTTAGCTAAGGAAGATATTTCGGAAGTCAGATGGTTAACTGAGATAGACTTAACCCAATTGATTTCTAGATGGCCTTCCCAAACTTATGAAATCGTCTATTGTTATCCAGATTGATATGAAAACAAATTTCCTCTTATACAGTATATGGGCGGGGTAGATCATGTGGAGGAAACCAGGCCATGTAGCCTATCCCTGCTTCTCCCGCACCACCACCACCACTACTACTACCATCACCATCACCACCACCACCACCAACATCAACACTAACATCACCACCACCACCAACAACACCACCACCACCACCACCACCCGTCCAGACTCTGATCCTCCAAGATATGTTGTCAGGGATCCGGGTAAATTTGTTGCAACTGTGATGAACAGCTTATCTCTTTCATCACGATCACGTAATTTTCGTCAAATCATTGTTACCATGAGATGATTTTTTTCTCTCTCTTATAAAAAAGTTCTACCTTTAAGACTGATTGGAGCAAATAATGTCAGAATACACTCAAGGAATAGCATAGGTCCTTCTTTTAAACAGCACACAATCGTTGAATGTCAGCCATAACAGGTAAAACATGTATCATTGAATGTCAGCCATAACAGGTAAAACATGTATCATTGAATGTCAGCCATAACAGGTAAAACATGTATCATTGAATGTCAGCCATAACAGGTAAAACATGTATCATTGAATGTCAGCCATAACAGGTAAAACATGTATCATTGAATGTCAGCCATAACAGGTAAAACATGTATCATTGAATGTCAGCCATAACAGGTAAAACATGTATCATTGAATGTCAGCCATAACAGGTAAAACATGTATCATTGAATGTCAGCCATAATAGGTAAAACATGTATCATTGAATGTCAGCCATAACAGGTAAAACATGTATCATTGAATGTCAGCCATAACAGGTAAAACATGTATCATTGAATGTCAGCCATAACAGGTAAAACATGTATCATTGAATGTCAGCCATAACAGGTAAAACATGTATCATTGAATGTCAGCCATAACAGGTAAAACATGTATCATTGAATGTCAGCCATAATAGGTAAAACATGTATCATTGAATGTCAGCCATAACAGGTAAAACATGTATCATTGAATGTCAGCCATAACAGGTAAAACATGTATCATTGAATGTCAGCCATAACAGGTAAAACATGTATCATTGAATGTCAGCCATAATAGGTAAAACATGTATCATTGAATGTCAGCCATAACAGGTAAAACATGTATCGTTGAATGTCAGCCATAACAGGTAAAACATGTATCATTGAATGTCAGCCATAACAGGTAAAACATGTATCATTGAATGTCAGCCATAACAGGTAAAACATGTATCATTGAATGTCAGCCATAACAGGTAAAACATGTATCGTTGAATGTCAGCCATAACAGGTAAAACATGTATCATTGAATGTCAGCCATAACAGGTAAAACATGTATCATTGCGCCGAAGGGTTAAGGGGGCCCACCTTGTTGTTTTTGTTCTCTCTCTCTCTCTCTCTCTTTCTCCCTCTCTGGGTTGTATTCATTCGGCCCCATTCAGCCTACTGGTTTAAGACGTTTATCCCCATGCAGGTGTCGATTTTATCCTGGCGAGCGGTAGTGAGCCAGTATATTTAAAAAAAAAAATTGACAGCAGGATTAATTTGTACATTTTTCGATAGAAAAATTTCTCCGGCGAAGCCGGATTTCTCCATACAATGTTGGCTCGATATCGCTAGCCAGAAAGAAATCAACACCTGGATGGGGAAAAACGTCTTAAAACAGTAGGTTGAATCGGGCCGAATGGATACAAACCAGAAACAGAGAGAAAAGGAGAGAAAACTATCAGGTCACCCCCCTTAAATGCATGTCAACACCCACATGAGTCAACGTAACCTATCCGGAATTAACCTAACGTATACAGTAGTCTATTCACAATGACTAACATGATCATTAATGACCCTAAACTTGTGTACGGTCGCGCTAATAAGTCAATACCCAGCTGCCATTACGTTTGGCTTGCTCTGTGTTGTATTAATATCTGTCAGATGTTGAATAGGTTGGGTAAGTGTAGGAACATGTTTGTATACTTCACTCGATATGAAGAAATGAAGCTTAGATATTGCTGATGCCAATTATTGATCAAAACATACTTGGTGCCGAGACATCACTTATTAGCACGACTGTACCTCAAGGAGCGATGCAGAAAACTGGCCGTAATTTTCGACAACTATTCAAAACTTGGCTCTGTCCAAATGGTCGAAATATCAGGCCGATTAATCAATGATTTTTCGAGTTATTAGAAGTTTATAGTTTAGGGAGTTGGAGATGCAAGCGAGAGGTGCAGGTGGATGAGCATAATGAAGGGGAGATGGGAAGAGGTGGTATGGGAAGGGGAAAGGTACAGTGGGAGGGGGAGAGGTATAAGGGAGAGGGGGAAGGGGTAAAGAGAAAGGTTGAAATGAAGGAAAGAGATAGGTAAAGGGAAGAAATTGGAGATAAACAAGGAAGGAGAGAGGTAGGCAGGACTGGAAAGATAAACAAGGAAGGAGAGAGGTAGGCAGGACTGGAAAGATAAGCAAGGAAGGAGAGAGGTAGGCAGGACTGGAAAGATAAACACGGAAGGAGAGAGGTAGGCAGGACTGGAAAGATAAACAAGGAAGGAGAGGTAGGCAGGACTGGAAAGATAAACACGGAAGGAGAGAGGTAGGCAGGACTGGAAAGATAAACAAGGAAGGAGAGAGGTAGGCAGGACTGGAAAGAGGTTGGATAGAGAGAACACAAGTAGTAAAACATAAGGAAGAAATACGAAACGGAGAGACAAAAGTAGACAAGAAAAGAGAGACGTATTGAGGGGAAGAAAGAAAGATAAACCAGAAAGAAGGAGAAAAGCAAAGGGAAGGAAGGATAAGGAAAGGGGGGGATAAAGAAGAGAGGATAAAGGCAGACAAGGTGGACACCACCATGATGGAGAGAGGCAGTTTGGTGGGGAAATGGTCGTGGAGTCTTGAAGAATAGTAAACACACGAGTGAGAGATGGACGCTAGGAAGAGAGGGGGGAGAGGGAGAAAGTGTGTCTGTGTTTATTTGTAAGTAAACTGCTACCCTAGAATAATTATATTGATATAACAGCAGTTACATATTTGACCTTTCCGTAAGATAATGACTTTACGCATTTTACCATTTGTGTATGACCCCATTCTTATTTAGCTCTTAGGGTATCTGGATGAGTGCTTTAAGGAGTGACATATCATCTCCAACACACACACACACACACACACACACACACACACACACACACACACACACACACACACACACACACACACACCCCGAGCGGTTGGCGTTTATCGGTACATATCAATTTGGTGCATGCTTACGAGTACATTTTTCGATTTTTAAACCTAAATTACACTAACTTAACCTAACCTACCTAACCTAACCGAAAACACTCCATTTCAACGTATTTTAAAGAGGTATGTACCGATTAACTGTCGCCCCAAACCTCATGTACCTGTAAACCTACAAATATCCAGAGATTTGTACCAATAAACACACAACCGCTCGTCCACACACACACACACACACACACACACACACACACACACACACACACACACACACACACACACACACACACACACACACACACACACACACACACACACACACACACACACACACACACACACACACACACACACACACACACACTCTCTCTCTCTTCAGGTAACGATGTCACCTTTAACAATGCACTGTAAATGTACTTCTTAATACCCTTGCACCTAATGTTTTACAGGTAGTACGTACATATGTTCAAGAAACTAAAAGGTAACATACTTAATAATCTAAACTGGGGAACATATCAGTAATGTTATCAAGGTCTCTGATTATAAGCTCTACCTAATTCACCGACTCCAGTGACTCACCATAGTTTGATTTATTGTATTTCCTTTGCTAAATCTAGCGAACTTGCCCTTGGTTCCTTTGAGCTAGAGAATTATACTTCAAGCTGATTGGCTCATGTATTAAGGGGAGGCCGACCATTTTTCTAAACCCCCTTCTCCCTAATGTTTAGCCCCACTAGTTTTGAGATTATAAGACGTTCGGCCCATTAGTTTGGCGATTTTAACACCTTTTGCCCCATTTCGTTGTCAATTTTAAGACCTTTCGTGTCATTTAGGTGTCCATTATTTCCTGGCGAGCGATAGCGAGCCTGCAATTTTAAGAGGAACCGGCCTTTGGCCGGGAAATTTGTCTACAGAAAAATTTACAAATTTATCTTGAAGGGGGGTCTAGGGGGGTGTTTTTCTAAGCTTGATGGAGGTCTAGGGAGGAAACTAAAAACAATATATGAATACATGAATTAATAGACCAAACAAACGGTATGCCTCCCCTTAAGTAGTATATTTCTTGTATTTGTGCCTGCAGCTGATACATATTATTATTACACAGTACCACTATCCAATCAGCTCGAAGTAAAGTTTTCCACAACAAAGCGACTAAGTGCAATTTCGCCATGTTAAAAGAGAAAAAAAAACCAAAGGCGCATGTTTCTTCTGAATTTATATATGTTTGCAATCGATTTATATTGGCTAAACTTCTCAATGCATTCCCAGCATGGACACCCTCGCTCAACAGCAACATATAGAGATCAAATAGACAAATTGAGAACAAACAAATATAAATAAGATCCTTCAAAGTCCTTCATTACAAAACATTACGACGAAGCATTACTTACTTGGGTCTGGAGTCATTATCTAGTAGACAAACACTTCATCCAGATATTCGGAGAGCAGCTCTTCACTAATCGTCAACACCACCATCGACTCCCCCCATCAGCCTGTACAGAAATTTGTCATATCAACACACTGGTTACTGAGGAAAGACACATCAACATAAAATTTGTCATATCAACACACTGGTTACTGAGGAAAGACACATCAACATAAAATTTGTCATATCAACACACTGGTTACTGAGGAAAGACACATCAACATAAAATTTGTCATATCAACACACTGGTTACTGAGGAAAGACACATCAACATAAAATTTGTCATATCAACACACTGGTTACTGAGGAAAGACACATCAACATAAAATTTGTCATATCAACACACTGGTTACTGAGGAAAGACACATCAACATAAAATTTGTCATATCAACACACTGGTTACTGAGGAAAGACACATCAACATAAAATTTGTCATATCAACACACTGGTTACTGAGGAAAGACACATCAACATAAAATTTGTCATATCAACACACTGGTTACTGAGGAAAGACACATCAACATAAAATTTGTCATATCAACACACTCGTTACTGAGGAAAGACACATCAACATAAAATTTGTCATATCAACACACTGGTTACTGAGGAAAGACACATCAACATAAAATTTAAATAAATAACACAGTAGAGAGATTATAGTACAACTATCTTCACACAGTCAGGAGTGCGAGCTAGAGTCACTAGGAGTAGGGGAAATTTCAGACTCGCGGGCCTATTCGCGGTGAAAATCGATGACTCATAGTGACTCTAGAGACTCCTAACGACTCCTGTTAGACTCCCACTCGCTCGCGGTGAACATCGATGACTCCTAGTGACTCTAGCGACTCATAGCGACTCCTGTTAGACTCCCACTCGCTCGCGGTGAATATCGATGACTCCTAGTGACTCTAGCGACTCCTGTTAGACTCCCACTCCTGACTGCGTGAGGGCCCCTTTAGGTGAATTCGAAAACACTTGGGGCTTAAGAAAAAGAAAGACCAGGAACAGGAGAAAATGGTCGACATGGAATGCATTACGAACGGTTAGCCGAAACCAAAAGAAATCAGATAAACCAAGAGTTAAGGGGAGATCTCCACTCGAGGGATTTTTTTCTTGACCCCTTTCTCCCTTATGTTTAGCCCCATTGCTTTTGATATTATAAAACGTTTGCCCCATTAGTTTAGCGATTTTAAGAACTGTCACCCCATATTATGACCTTTCGTGCCATTCAGGTGTCAATTTTATCCTGGCGAGCGATAGCGAGCCTGTAATTTAAGAGGAACCGGCCTTCGGCCGGGACATTTTTCTACCGAAAAATGTACAAATTTATCTTGAAAGGGACTCAAGGGGGTGTAATTTTAAGCTTGATGGAGGTCTAGGGACCAAACTAAATACCTCCCCTTAAGGAAATTGTGGAGAATGTCATATCAAGATAAGAAATAAATTAAATTCCATATCTAGATACATTATCAATTGCAATGAATAACAAATACTAATTAATACAACTGAAAGATTAATACAACTGAAAGATTAATACAACTGAAAGATTAATAGAGAGCACATCAAATAAAACACGAAGATACTGAAAACGCAATAGAATAGTGCATCAAAAAGGAAGTAACCCGCACATGTGTTCATATAGGAAGGGCGTAAGGTTTAGGGGTAGGGCTTGTTTTTGGTCTATGTATTTAGGGGTAGGGCTTGTTTTTGGTCTGTGTATTTAGGGGTAGGGCTTGTTTTTGGTCTGTATTTAGGGGTAGGGCTTGTTTTTGGTCTATGTATTTAGGGGTAGGGCTTGTTTTTGGTCTATGTATTTAGGGGTAGGGCTTGTTTTTGGTCTATGTATTTAGGGGTAGGGCTTGTTTTTGGTCTGTATTTAGGGGTAGGGCTTGTTTTTGGTCTATGTATTTAGGGGTAGGGCTTGTTTTTGGTCTATGTATTTAGGGGTAGGGCTTGTTTTGGTCTATGTATTTAGGGGTAGGGCTTGTTTTTGGTCTGTATTTAGGGGTAGGGCTTGTTTTTGGTCTATGTATTTAGGGGTAGGGCTTGTTTTTGGTCTATGTATTTAGGGGTAGGGCTTGTTTTTGGTCTGTATTTAGGGGTAGGGCTTGTTTTTGGTCTATGTATTTAGGGGTAGGGCTTGTTTTTGGTCTGTGTATTTAGGGGTAGGGCTTGTTTTTGGTCTATGTATTTAGGGGTAGGGCTTGTTTTTGGTCTATGTATTTAGGGGTAGGGCTTGTTTTTGGTATATGTATTTAGGGGAAGGGCTTGTTTTTGGTCTATGTATTTCTGTATTCATTGATTTTTTAAGTTTCCTCGCTAGACCTCCATCAAGCTTAGAAAAATACGCCCTAAACCCCCTTTCAAGATAAATTTGTACATTTTTCGGTAGAAAAATGTACCAGCCGAAGGCGGATTCCTTTTTAAATTAAAGGCTCGCTATTGCTCGCCAGGAATAAATCGACACCTAAACCGCACGAAAGGTCTTGATGTTGAAACAAAAAAGGAGGCGAAAGGTCTCAAAATCGCCAAACTAACGGAACGAACGTCTTAAAACCTCAAAACAAATATGCTAAACATGAGGGAGAAGGGGGTCCATAAAAAGCGAGTATTACCCCTTTAAACAAGCGGGGGAAACACGAGGAAAGAAAACAAAGAAAGTCCCGCGTCAAAACCCTGGGACGACCACATATGTTTCAGGACAGAAGCCAGACACTAGATAACCTCAGTAGAAGAGAACGGCCATCTTTTCTTGTGGACGCCATTTTGGTGCCTTAACCCCTTCTGTACCGGCAACGTCTTTCTCATTTTATTTTGGCTACTACCAATCGATTTTATTCAGTTTCGGAATGATCTCTAGCAATTAAAAGGCTTCGAACCATATCAATCGACCATTTTAACGACCATAGATCCTTTCTAAGCTTCATAAAATTGTCTAAATATAGCTAGAAGAAAATTCAAAGACGTCTCCGGTACAGGAGTTGATTATCAAACAACGAGGGATATTATCTATTCAAAGACGTCTCCGGTACAGGAGTTGATTATCAAACAACGGGGGATATTATCTATTCAAAGACGTCTCCGGTACAGGAGGAGTTGATTATCAAACAACGGGGGATATTATCTATTTGAATATGTAGAATTTATAGAGCCATAGACTAATCTCAAATTCCTGTACCAATATTACCGAATGTTTATTGTGGGTATGGGCATATTTAAGGGGAGGTATTTAGTTTGTTTCCTAGACCTCCATCAAGCTTATAATTACACCCCTTTGAGTCCCTTTCAAGATAAATTTGTAAATTTTTCGGTAGAAAAATTTCCCGGCCGAAGGCCGGTTCCTCTTAAATTACAGGCTCGCTATCGCTCGCCAGGATAAAATCGACACCTGAATTGCACGAAAGGTCTTAATATGGGGTGAAAGTTCCTAAAATCGCTAAACTAATGGGGCAAACGTTTTAGAATATCAAAAGCAATGGGGCTAAACATGAGGGAGAAAGGGGCCAAGAAAACAATCCCTCAAGTGGAGATCTCCCCTTAAGTGTGGCGAGAGGCTAATGACACCAGTGGTACCAATATGGCGGAGGTTGGCCGATCTCTGATACTATAATGGCCTTGAGGGACCCCACCTTGCTTTTTTTTCTCTTTCTCTCCCTCTCTCTTTGGCTTGTATCCATTCGGCCCCATTCACCCTACTGTTTTAAGACGTTTACCTTCATCCAGGCGTCAATATTTTCCTGGTGAGCGGTAGCGAGCCAGCATATAAATATTTTTGTTTTGACAGCAAGCTAAATTTGTACATTTTTCGATAGAAAAATTTCTCCGGCGAAGCCGGATCTCTCCATACAATGCTGGCTTGCTATCGCTCGCCAGGAAGAAATCGACACCTGGATGGGGATAAACGTCTTAAAACAGTTGGCTGAATGGGGCCGAATGGATACAAGCCAGGGAAAGAGAGAAAAGGAGAGAAAAAAAAATAAAAGATAAAGAAAAAAGATAAAACAAAATCCGGTGGCCCCCCTTAACCAGACACCAGCCCCTACCTCACTTTATACAAGGGATGTGCGTGTTTGGAGCAGGAACGGCTGCTCTATTACGGTATTTACTCCTACATTTATATATAGGTTATGTTTTCAAGACGAATGGAAATGTGTGTTGGAGAGTGATTGTCTGTCTTCTTAACCACGTCCACAACAGTCATCGCGAGTGTAAGAATATTTACGGTGTGTGTGTGTGTGTGTGTGTGTGTGTGTGTGTGTGTGTGTGTGTGTGTGTTTAAAGGTACTAAATTCACGAAATATGTAGGTTTGCAGGTACATGAGGTTTAAGGCGACAGTTTAAGTGTACACACCTCTTTAAAATACGTTGAAATGGAGTGTTTTCGGTTAGGTTAGGTAAGTTAGGTTAGGTTAGGTAGGTTATGGACTCGTAAGCATGCAAAAATAACGTGTGTACCGATAAACACACCACCGCTTGGGTGTACGTGTGTGTGTGTGTGTGTGTGTGTGTGTGTGGAAGAGAGGTGGTAATAGTTTTAATAGCCGAATATGTAGGCCTATATTTATTACCGGTGCTACTGAGTATTCCCATATATAATGCGCTGGCATATATGGATTGTCTTATAAATTTACCCCATACCAGGATCCGAAAGAAGGGCCTCTGGTTAGAAGACCTTAACCCTATCTGGTGCGAGGATTTTTTTTTTTTTTTTTTTTTTAACTTGGCCAGTTTCACTTCTTTAGTTTAGATATTTTGAGACATTACACCTCATTATCTACAGGCGAGACATAGTGAGCCTGCATTTGGGAGAAACCTGCCTTCGGCCCGCCCATCTTTTTAAGACATTGTTTTACATTAATTTTGTAGCTTGCAGGGGGATTGGGAGCGTTTCTTAGTTTGAAGGGGGTCTCTCTCTCTCTCGCTCTCGCTCTCTCTCTCTCTCTCTCTCTCTCTCTCTCTCTCTCTCTCTCTCCCAGGCGTCCAATTGACAGGGAACCCAACTCTTGATAAAGTTAAAACAGACGTGTTGAGATACTTACTGTCGCCCGCTAGTCACTCATTCCAGGAGAGAGAGAGAGAGAGAGAGAGAGAGAGAGAGAGAGAGAGAGAGAGAGAGAGAGAGAGAGAGAGAATGGGTGTGTTTGTGTTAGAGAATGTGCGAGAGAGAATTAAAGTTTGATAAGGGAGAGAGAAAAAAATCGGTGGAAAATTAGAAGACGAAGAAGTAATGAGAGAAGAAGAAAGGGAGAAGAAGAATTGGAAAGTAAATGAGATTAAGGGGAGATGGGCCGTTTTTTCTGGTCCCCCTTCTTCCTCGGGTTAAGCCCCATTAGTTTTCAGATTTTAAGATAGTTGCCCCATTATTTTGACGATTTTAAGACATTTCGCCCTATTTCCTTGTCAATATTAAAACTTTTCGTGCTATTTAGGTGTCGATTTTTTCCCTGGGGAACGGTAGTGAGCCTGTAATTTTGGAAGAACCGGCCTTCGGACGGTATATCCATATATATATCCTTGAAAACTCAAACAAATAAAAAATAAAAAATAGGTCTAATGGGCCCAAAAAATAAGTATATTGGGCCTAAATATGGTCTAAATCAAAACAAAATACATAAATATACCGTTGGAATCGCAACGACGAGAGGAATCCATGCATACCCTTGAAAACACCAACAATTCAAAATATAAAATCGGTCTTTTGGATCTAAAAATGGTCTAGATAAATACAAAACAATATATACCGTTTGAATCGCAACGACGAGTGGAATCCATATAATTATACCCTTGAAAGCACTAACATTTCAAAATAAAAAATAGGTCTTTTGGGCCTACAAATGGTCTAAATAAATAAACCAAATATACCGTTGGACTCTCAACGACGAGAGCAATCCATATATACCCTTGAAAACACAAAATTCGAACATGACCTGCCAAGGTACTTGGCTTCGCCTGGACTAAAACCCAGGTGTCTTAAAAAAATAATGTTTGATTCTGGGCGAATGGCTTTTCGAAAATGGAATCTACGTCCATGTATGGAAGGTGTTGGGCGAAAGAAATCGAATGGCACCAGGTATAGTTCTTTTCGACTTTTAGTTTGGGCTACACAAAACTTTTAAAGTTGAAAAAGTGCTCATTTCGGGCGTATCTGTCCTGCTCCACTCTTCCACTATACCCAACCTGGCATTTGGTTCTCCTCGCTCCCTTCCCCACTCCACTTTTTCCGGTCAGCACTGGTTGAATAGCCTGGAGGGGGGGGGGGGGGATAAGTGTTTTCTTTTGTTCTAATCTAATGTTCGTAGTTTAACAAAAAAAATATAATCATTGGAACACTCGTGAGGTTATTTGATCTCTTTTTGTTTGGTTGCCCTAAAACTCGAAAAATTATAGCCAAAATATTCGGAATTATGACGTCATAGCGTACCGTACTGCAAGATTTTATATATATACAATTATACAATATATATATATATATATATATATATATATATATATATATATATATATACCCGGTATATATATATATATATATATATATTGTATATGTGCAATTTTTGTATACGCGTACAATCACGCAAAAAAAAAATCTCCCACCTTGCATAATTCTAACTTTATATTTCGCGTGATACAATGCAAAATCCTTGACAAAATAGAGGTCCTTCTGAAGATGTGAGATCAAAGAGTTACAAACTACCTTAATTAACCCTTTCACTCTACATTTCCTCTCTATAGTCTTTAGTAGTAGGCCAGAAAGCGTGACCCTCTGTAACTAAAAAAGCTCTAGAGCAAATGAGCTGTAATATTACACACTTATTCGCTGGCTGACTCTTCCCAAATGGTATTAATATTAGCTTGATTATTCGAGACATTTGTGGAGCTATAGAGGTTAGTGGTTAAAATGTTGGGCCTAACTATTTTGAACTGACTATACACTGAACAAAATAGTATGATAATAGTAGTAGTGAAGGATTTAACATGGAAACATTGAATTTAGGTTCCTGAGAGAGAGAGAGAGAGAGAGAGAGAGAGAGAGAGAGAGAGAGAGAGAGAGAGAGAGAGAGAGAGAGAGAGAGAATAAGATAGAGAGAGAGAGAGACCTTAAGTGCCGAAAATATTGCAAGATAAAGTTGAAATAATTAAGAGGCAAGACCGAGGAAGGAGTATTGATGTATTGATCGGTAGTGGTGGAGAGAGAAAGAGAGAGAGTGTGTGGGTGTGTTTGTGTGTGGGTGGGTGTGCATGTGTGTGTGCGAGAGAGAGAGAGTGTGTGAGTGTGAGAGTTCGGAAAACAGTAAAAACAATATTCAAACCTGTTTTTATTCAAAGCCAAGCATCTTATTATATGCAAGGATGACACAGTTACTTGGTACGTAAAACAAAAGCTCTCTATGCAAAATATACATTTTGTCAGTCCACAATCTAGAGAGTTGCTAGACCTTACTTTAAAGCAGGCTTGGATGGTTTGGACATGTGGAGAGTATGGATGAACTAAGTTGGGTGAAAAGATGCAAGTCCATGAACATGGAGGGAGCTGCACCAATGGGTAGACCAAGAGAGACGTGGGATCAGATCTTGAAGTATAATCTTAAATCGAAGAGCCTGACAAGTGAGGCAGCTTTGAACAGGGCTGCCTGAAACGCCGCCATTAGGACATGTGACCGGAACCACATTTCATGTGGAGCACTCGGTCTTTAAATTTGTGTAGGCTATGTATGTATGACACGCAGTACGATGCATGAGTCACATTTGTTGGTCAATATTTAGTTTATGTAATTAAATTGCAAAAAAATGGTTTTGCTTTTAAAACACGCCCCCCCCCCCCACCAGCGAAAAATAACTATTTGACCATAACAGTTTGCCTTCACCATTCCCCCCCCCCCCCCCCGGATGTATTGAAATACTCATATATTTCAACAGTAATCTCATTTTCCTCAACGCGAGTCGCCAAGGCTACACTCGCGGCGGATGTAAACAAACCCACCCGCCTATTGCGAGGTAGGCGATATAGAGGATTTTTTTGTTTTTCCAGGATCAGTAATTAATGTTTACACACATTTTAGACACTTATAAGAATAAAGTACATGGTATAAAAAACCTATAGGCCACGATAAAATAACTGGCTGAATTACATTACATAAACTTTTTGTTTTCCTACACCATGAGGTGAAGGTCCCATTACCCCCTTGGGAGGGGAAGTGTAAGTATTATTGACATCAATATATTTATGTGAAATAGCGTACTGTACCTGTGCTGATGTGATGGCTTAATTTGAATATACATTTATTTGTAAATATACGAGAATTGAATAATGTACTACAAATAGGTATTAAATCGTGGTTATACTTTCCTTGAACAACCATAGCAAACACATATTAACAACAATCAGGAAAAGTGTTTTATAGCCAAAGCAAATCTCGTATAAGAGAATGTTTTTAATACCTGTATTTGCCAAACCCCGACTGCAAAATAATAAATATATTCGGTTAAAGAAAAAGAAATAATTAAAAAAGTAATGAAAACAAACAAAAATACATAAACAATGGAGAAAGAGAAAATATTGAAAAATATAATAGAGAGAGAGAGAAAGAGAGAGAGGGGGGGGGGGGGAGAGAACCAAAGAGATGAAATACTTGAAAGTCATCAATAATGCTAGCGAAGTAAACCGGCCAGAAATTAGTTTAAAAGTTGTGTGTGTGTGTGTGTGTGTGTGTGTGTGTGTGTGTGTGTGTGTGTGTGTGTGTGTACAAGGTATATTGCATGTATGGTTATAAATATTGTAATTGAATAAAATTAGCAATTCTGCATTAAATAATTAATTTTGCAATATGTGCACACGTAGCTTAGCATTAAGCATTCACATCACTACATGCATTTATACTGTATACTGTATATCACAAATACACGTGGGCTATTTAATGTTTTTACTCTCAACTGGGCTTGAACCACCCACCGACAGTCAGGACGAAACTACATGCTTTGACCAACTCTACCACAGCGTGATAAAGTATATTCAATTTTAACCTTTGCCTATATATATTAAGGAGAAGGGAAACCCTACTTGGAGAAAGTATTCCATTTCACACACAAGTCGTAGGACCCAAGTTGCATGGGAATATTATTTTGTAAAAATCCTTGAGTAGAATCTCGCATCCCACGATTTATTGGTACCGAAATATTACCGTGGGACCGGAATTCGTGGGATGCAGAGTATTAAAGTAATGGGGAAAATTACAAAAGTACTGGAGGCTATCGTCGGGCGACTATTGACCATCACTTTACATGCCAATAATCCAAAGTAAGTTGCTTTAACCCTCCAGCCTCGGCTACGCATTCTATAATACCGGTATATCGCCAAAACCTGGGGGATTTGGCCGAAAAAACGTCTCGCCTAGGCTACCGTATCTTTGTTATTTTGACTGCTTCCGCATTCCCGCGCATCCCCAAGCGTAGATGTGTTTCGTACCTGTAGAATGGCGTTGAGTAGAGCTCTCTAAGTCAACTGGTTCAGTTGTGATGATGATTTCCGTGGAGAGAACTTTGTGGCGATGTCAGCCACTTTTCACTACTTTTCACTACTTAACAATAACACAGCCACACACGAACAAGCGACGCCTTTCCGGCTGTTGTTTACATGCGTCGGACGGACGCCTTTCAAAACAAGCTTACAGGCTTTCAAGCTGCTATGAACAGAAAGGTAAGTAAAACACAAACAAAAAACTTAGAAAAGTTGATGAGGTGCTTATTGTGATGGATGTGGTGATAGACGGGAGGCGGATGTTAGTTACCACCCTCCGTGGCCCCACTCTCGTTCTCCGTCACCCCACCGTCGCCGCCAAAGCCCGTGAATCATCGTCCATGGCATCAAGTTCGGCGTCCTGTAGAGCTTCCATTAGCTCTGCATCCGTGGGAATCGTGTGGTTTTTCGTGGAATGAGAATTCAGGTAGGCATTGGATAGTACCGTGGGATGCGTAATCGTGGGATCGAAATGCGTGAGATGCGTGACTCTACTATGTGTAATAAGATGGAAAGATTATTGGTCCCCAAATAGCAGAGCTCCCCTGACCGCACCCTCCCTTTATTGACAACAAACTCCTGCTTAGGTTATAAAAACAATAAATTCACAGAATAATTATTATATACTAATTTATGAGAATAGTTACAGTAGGCAGACTGTACATTGGCATCATACTAAAAATAATTGTAGAATCATAGTGGTGGAAACAATGGTGAAAAATAAAGAAATATTAGCAATGTGAAGAAATAACCTTTAAATCAGTACCGTACCAGCAGGACCCAGATTCACTAACGGTCGTACGATCCGAAAACTCCCTTACCGTTCCCTTACGTCTTAACGCTGGTATTCACGAAGCGTCGTAGCGGCCATCTTTGATCGTAGGAAGCCTCTAAAATCCCCTTTCGCAAAGGGTGGTCCAGACCACCCTTACATGAATTTGACCCGGATATAGGTACACAAATATCGATAACACAACCCGCGACCATAACAAATTCGTCTGCAGTATAGCTCTTTATGACACACTAAGTCATTATTGAGGCAATAATAGCGCAATATGACTGTTAACTTGTGTTTACAACACCATTAAGGCATTTAATACAAAGTATGAATATATTTGTATCCTTAATGTCTTATGACAGGCCGAATTAAGCTATGAATAGCCTACATATGCCAGCCTAGACCTAGTCAAGGTTAATTGATGCACAAATTCATGTGCTGCGACAACACGTAGCCTACCATTAGTAGATTTTAACCCTCATTTATTGCGGAAATGTTTTATTCCAACTCCCCACCACCTCTGAGTTAGATTAGGGTAGCCTATTCCTCAACAAATTTGAAAGTATCACAGGAACAAAATGATGAAAAGAATTACCCTAGGCCTAGCCTAAAAAATGAATAAATTATAAACGCTGTGTGAATAATTTTGTTTAGCATAGCCTAGGCTATAACCTAGGTTTATTTTGAAAAAGTTAGGGCTATTTAGGCTAGACAAGTTAGGCCTATGTATGGTATTTTGGTTAGGCTAGCAATGCCTAGCTGGGTTAGATTAGGGTAGCCTATTTCCTCAACAAATTTGAAAGTATCACAGGAAAAGAATTATGAAAACAATTACCCTAGGCCTATCCTAAAAAATGAATAAATAATAAACGCTGTGTGAATAATTTTGTTTAGCCTAGGTTTATTTTGAAAAAGTTAGGGCTATTTAGGCTAGACAAGTTAGGCCTATGTATGGTATTTTGGTTAGGCTAGCAATGCCTAGCTGGGTTAGATTAGGGTAGCCTATTTCCTCAACAAATTTGAAAGTATCACAGGAAAAAAAGTATGAAAAAAATTACCCTAGGCATAGTCTAAACAAAAAATAATAGGCTAGCCTATATGGTGTTGTGAATATTTTTGTTTAGCCTAGCCTAGGATATAACCTAGGTTTATTTTGAAAAAGTTAGGGCTATTTAGGCTAGAAAAGTTAGGCCTACGTATGGTATTTTGGTTAGGCTAGCAATGCCTAGCTTGGTGTAGCCTAAGCATGGTAAAGTAGAAGCCTAGCAGGTTAAGATGGTGTTTGCAGGCGTACCGTCCTCATTGTTAACTAGCTGTTATTAGTCCCATGCTGGTAATATATTTGATGATGGCAATAAGTCATGGGAGGTGAGGGGGACAAAGCCCCCCTCAACCTATCATTATTTCCCATGGCCAACTGTTGGATAATAGATTGAGGAGGCCTATGCTAGGCCTATTTTGAAAAGGTAGATAGGCCTTGAGGTGTTGTGAATACAAAAAAATTACCCTAGGCCTATTTTGAAAAATTAGGCCTAGGCTAAGTCTGGCATTTTGGCTTGGCTAGAACTGCCTGTGTAGGCATAGACATAGTAAAGTCTGGCATTTTGGTTTGGCTCGCCCTGTCTAGGTGTAGACATGGTAAAGTAGAACAATATACTGTGGTTAAGGTATAAATAATACACTCCCAACTAGCCTAACATATGATTATCAATTATCAATCCGTCGAAAATCCTTTAACTTGGGCCACTAACAGGCTTCCCTGTAGCCTAGCTAGGCTAATTTCTTATCATCAATTCACAAGATACTCTATTCTTCTTCCTGCTGGCCGTGGTGGATCGAATTAGCCATGCTAAACAATGACAAGCTCATAAATTAAAGTAGATTAGGTTCTTCTTGGCGCTTCAGTCATGTGGGTGACATATTGTTTATTTACAAAGGCCAATCGCCTGATTGGTCAAGAGAAGCCTCGGTGAAAATAACCGAAAGGGAGCCGTAAGGGAGCTCAACGATGCGTTCGTGAATACACCTTCCGCACTCCCTTAGGAACGATCGTAGGTTGCTGTACGACATCGCACGCTACGACCGTTAGTGAATCTGGGTCCAGAGGATTGCCTATACACAGTGACATAACATTATCATCATACAGGGACACAGGGTTATATAATATTAGCAATAAATAAACTTTGCTTTAGCCACTACCACCACCACACCAGGCTAGGCCTAGGTCCTATAACATAATAAGCATATGAAAGGCAAAACAAATAGAAACAATAGAAAAAAACAGTAGTAACGATAATAAAAATAGCAGTAGTAAAAATAATAACTGGGAAAATGATCACCTCTTAATCAGACTTATCAGAAATTCAAACTGTACCAGTAGGCTATAGCCTATAACCAAGGACTTACCATATAACCATAAACCATTACTGTCATTATTTATACGGGGTTACCATATCATATTCGCTGTAGATAAATATTTTTGTCCCAAAACCACCACACCAGTCACTCACTGAGTCCCAAGAAAGTTGCAAGAATAAAAACCTGACAGCTCACAGTAGGCCTAGCCTATAATACCACACCCAACTGCCCCCTCTGTCCAGTCCCACCCGAATACAACCTCTTCCAGCCGGTTGTCACTTGCTATACCCGTTGACTGCTCCTTGGACCTTGGTTCTTTTACACCTCTCCACAGTTCAGGTCAACCTCCACAACCAGCTAGGCTAGGTGCCATCCAGCTCTGATGATGCCCTGGCAGCTAGGCTAGCACACTGGACACTGCTGCAAATTATTCCCTCCACCCACAACCAGACTCTTGTCAACAAAACATACCACCACTCAATGGCAATGCTTCATTCCCTACCTTGTTATAACCTATGATACGAAACTAACCCAAAAATCTCAACAACTGCTGTAAATACACACCTGCTTCCGAATTGATGGAACAAGTTAGGCAGTGTCACCGAATTCCCGCCAGAATTGTCTAACGCCCTCCCTGCTCGATCCAATAAACCCCACCGGACCGCAAGTAGATGGAGTAGAACACACTCCCCTCTCATTACATATGGTACTCTGGAATATGGATCCTACGACTTGTATATGAAATGGAATAATTTCCCCAAGTCGGATTTTCCCTTCTCCTTTATATAACATAATATATAAAAAAGGAAAATGCGAGCGATAGCAAGCCTGCAGTTTAGGAGAAACGTAGGCCAGGATACTTAACGGAAAATGTACAAATATAATTCGATGGGTGAAATTTTTTTGTTCTTGTTTTTATCGTTGGGAGGAGGGGGAAACTTGATGGAGGTCTAGGGAGCAAACTAAGAAAAATAATAATAATAATTAAACAAATGCCTCGTGCACCCAAAGCCGCCATCATCCTCGTAAACATAATAATTGATATTGGTTCAGGAGTAATTTATCGAGAGGACTTCCCTAAGTGGTTAAGGCCCCATTAATTGCTCTTTCCATTCACATATGCATAGCCTACGTGAGTTGCAGTTGGGATGTGTGTACATGCTTAGATTGATATGCAGGATTCGAAGTTGCATAATAAATCGTAGGCAGTGTCCACCAACCTTTAACTGTCTTCGTGGTGCGATGTATAATTTTGGTGTCCTTATTACAGAATGGACATAGATTCATTGGAGAGAGTACAACGTAGAATGACAAAAATGATTCATAATATTAGAAATCTTCCGTATAAAGAAAGGTTGAAGAAATTAGGCTTACATTCGTTAGAGAGACGCAGAGTTAGAGGGGATATGATAGAGGTGTTCAAGTGGGTTAGTGGGATTAACAAAGGGGACATGACAAATGTACTAAAGCTCAGTGATAGCGAAAGAACTCGTACCAATGGTTTCAAATTAGATAAATTTCGTTTCAGAAAAGATATAGGCAAATATTGGTTTGGTAACAGAGTTGTAGATGGGTGGAATGGACTACCAAGTGCTATAGTGGGATTAAAAACGATAGGGAGCTTTAAGATAAAATTGGATAAGCATATGGACGAGAAGGGTTGGGTGTGAAGGGGGATCAGCAGGGTTGGGCCAATCAGCGCTCTGCAGACCCCCGTAATCCTGCGTTAATCTCTAACCGTTTTGGTAAGATGATCCTCAGGGTATTAGAGTGTTGAGCCTATAATTGGGATTTGTAATTGGGGTTGTGTGGGACAGGGATCTGCCTTGCTTAGGCCAATCGGCTTTCTGCAGACTCCCATTTTCTAATGTTCTTATGTTCTTATAAGGTGTTGATTTTCGGTGTGAGCATCCTGGGTTCGAGTCCACGGACTGCCACATGTGTTTGTAAATTTCATTAATCGATTTTAGGAGTATGGTTGGTTGTTGGAAGGAACATAATAATTGATATTGGTTCAGGAGTAATTTATCGAGAGGACTTCCCTAAGTGGTTAAGGCCCCATTAATTGCTCTTTCCATTCACATATGCATAGCCTACGTGAGTTGCAGTTGGGATGTGTGTACATGCTTAGATTGATATGCAGGATTCGAAGTTGCATAATAAATCGTAGGCAGTGTCCACCGACCTTTAACTGTCTTCGTGGTGCGATGTATAAGGTGTTGATTTTCGGTGTGAGCATCCTGGGTTCGAGTCCACGGACTGCCACATGTGTTTGTAAATTTCATTAATCGATTTTAGGAGTATGGTTGGTTGTTGGAAGGAACATAATAATTGATATTGGTTCAGGAGTAATTTATCGAGAGGACTTCCCTAAGTGGTTAAGGCCCCATTAATTGCTCTTTCCATTCACATATGCATAGCCTACGTGAGTTGCAGTTGGGATGTGTGTACATGCTTAGATTGATATGCAGGATTCGAAGTTGCATAATAAATCGTAGGCAGTGTCCACCAACCTTTAACTGTCTTCGTGGTGCGATGTATAAGGTGCTGATTTTCGGTGTGAGCATCCTGGGTTCGAGTCCACGGACTGCCACATGTGTTTGTAAATTTCATTAATCGATTTTAGGAGTATGGTTGGTTGTTGGAAGGAACATAATAATATCAGGGTTGGACAGACAAACACCCACACACTATAGCCTAGTCGGTTTTATAGCAGCTGGCGGTATGTTCAACCCTTTACCAACTCAGTTATCGATACTTAACCCTGTCAGTGCTGGTTATGTCTTTTATTTTATTTTAGCTACATTTAGACGATTTTATGAATTTCAGATGGATATATGGTCGCTTATAAGATTAATTGGGACAGTTTACAGCCTACGTACAAGTCACGAGCATAAATACTGTGACACCAACCAGATTATGTTCGCCCTTTCGTCTCCAAAGGTATTGCTAAACTTTATATTCAAACTCAATGATTTCTTTATTTCATTCTAGCTACCGTCAGACGACTTTATTCAGCTCAATATAAACCTCTCGTGATGAAGGAGTTGACATTATCTGGTTGTTGTCTCAGCATTTATGCTCGTGACTGTACCTCAGTATCAGAAGCCATGTCCGTAGATATATACTCGGTATTGTGGCTACTGTCCATGTGTTATGCTCGTGACTGTACCTCAGTATCAGAAGCCATGTCCGTAGACATATACTCGGTATTGTGGCTGCTGTCCATGGTCGACACTGAAGGTCTTATCATGTCATTATCAGTGAGGAATGACAGATCCTGAAAACATCATGATTTAGGGATATAAACATAGCTCCCTCCCAGCTCCCAACTTATTTGAAAGCTTCATATTCTTGGCTTCACACCTATGCTGGTTTCATAGCGTGTCTATTTCCTTTTTAATGTCATCCGTCGTAACGTAAGCACCATGTCCCCTTATCTCCACAGCAATGGCCTTCATTGCTGCTATTTGTTTATCTCCGTTCTTATAACACTCAAGTGTAACGTTCCATAAGTATGGATTTTGGCGATAAAGTTGAATCAACTTATTTGTAAGTAGTTTAGACTAGCAAATACTAGGTGGCTCACTGTAGGACTCCTGGCTAGGTATCGCAAGTTTCTGAAGTGAACCGTGTTACAACGAAGTGAGATTTGTGAGAAGTGGGAGGCAATTAAGCCTACTATAAATCTCCAATGTTATCTTACGCCTGGCAGCGTCGTAGCTCCTCAAGCCACCGGGCACACCCTGGTGATTTCGCTATATAATACGGAGGCTCGGGCTTTTTGATGGTTTGCCCGTCAAGTGTGCCCGATGACGAGCATGCCCGCCGATCAGGCCCGCTCGTCTGAACATACCTTAAGACACAATTCCGGGAACAAAATGAATCCTTGAAGAGCATAAACGAACCTCCGAAATATAAACACTGCGTAAAGAATTAACAAGAAGATTCGTTTCAGTTCGGGATATATTTGAAACCCTAATGTCACTAGTTATGTCCTAGACCTAGAGTGTACTAAATATATCCTTAACTTGATAAATTTAAGAGCACTGCAGACTAAATATTATATCCAGTCTTAATTTGTTCGTAAAGGCCATGCGACATAACCTTATCCTAAAATAGGACGATGCATATTATGTTGGGTGAAATCGATGCTGAATACCAGGCTGGCTGACGTAAGACTTTTCGTATCCAGTCTCAAAACTAAGTTCCTTTTTTAGGTCATTATTATTATATATATACAAAGTTAAAATGATGCTTCCTAGTTCCCACGATGCCACTCGAAATTAAATGGCCAAAACTATCTAACTTCATGCATTCCCTCTCACAATCAGCTTCATCTTAGAACACCATTGTCCCGGTTTGCCACACTGCTGAACACACGGATGATCACTATCGCCACCTGCGGCTGCTTGGTGTCTTCTACATTGTTAGCCGAGGAAGGGTAATCTCGAAACAAAGTAGCACTTCCTACGTGCAATATCATCAATGAAGTTTTGAGAGAACATTAGGAAAATAACAATGCGAAATAGTTCTTGAAAATTACGATAAATTATGCACTTCCACCAAACAAAAGGACTGGCCATATTCAGAATATGAGAAAGCAACAAGGTAGGCTAAGCGGCAACAATTTAACAACTACTGCCATATCTTATGCCTCACACAGGTAATCTCTTAAGTAAGCAAAGCAATATGCCTTTGTTTATGCATTATCAGTGAGAATCGGGGTGTTGTTTACGGATTGAGGCGAGTGCCAGAGGGAATACAGGAAAATGGGCATGAAATTGCCCAGAAAAATTCCAGAAAAAAGTCCCTCAAGTGGATATCTCCCCTTAAGTGTACACATGTCTTTAAAAAATTCTTTGAAAAAGAGTGTTATTGGTTAGGTTAGCTTAGGTTAAGTTTGATCTAGACATATTATTTATGTTTAGAAATCGAAATACTTACTCATAAGCATAATTAGAGTTTGCACTGATAAACACACCTTTAATTGGTTGTGTGTGTGTGTGTAGTTGATTGATATGAAGGTGAGAGTGTGTATACTGTATGTGTCAGTGTACGAGTGTCTCAGTATATATGTGTGTCACTGTGCTTGTAAGTGTAGTATGATTTACTGATATGTAGGTGAAGGGGGGGGTGGGAGTGTGTGTGTGGGTGTGTGAGTATGTGTGTATGTACGTGTGTGGTATGATTGGCGATGATGATAATGTCGCAAATCATTATGCACGTGACTGACATGGAGTTGCAATCGTGTATGTGTGTGTGTGTGTGTGTGTGTGTATGAAAATGGTAAAGGCAGCACTTGGCATATCTGGCCGGGTGACAGATTATGACACGTGCTCTGGGTGTGAGAGAGAGAGAGAGAGAGTAACGAGGAAAGGAGGAAGGAAGCCGAGATTAATGTTAACCAATGCAGTACCGGTGACATCCTTTTCAGTATATTTTTGGCAAGAATTAGACGGTTTTATTGAGCGTAGGAAGGACGTCTGACCATTACAAGATTACAGACTATCACAATTAAGACTTTTAGCTAGCATATATGTTTCTTAGGCTTCATAAAGTCGTCTAAATGTAGCTGAAATCATATAAAAACAGACATCTCCGGTACTGAAAAGATTGAGTAATGGAAGAAACAAGAAGGAGGGG
Source organism: Paralithodes platypus (assembly GCA_032716605.1). Classification (NCBI taxonomy): domain Eukaryota; kingdom Metazoa; phylum Arthropoda; class Malacostraca; order Decapoda; family Lithodidae; genus Paralithodes; species Paralithodes platypus. The sequence goes on from CM064520.1 coordinate 1,118,148, forward strand.
ATAAAGAGGAGTGATAATAAATGGGGGGGGGTAGGAAATATATGGGGGGGTAGGAAATATATGGGGGGGTAGGAAATATATGGGGGGGGGTAGGAAATATATGGGGGGGGTAGGAAATATATGGGGAGGGTAGGAAATAAATGGGTGGGGGGGGTAGGAAATATATGGGGGGGGGAGGAAGGGAATATTAATGGGAGATCTCCACTTGAGGGATTTTTTTCTTGACCCCTTTCTCCCTCATGTTTAGCCCCATTGCTTTTGATATTATAAAACGTTTGCCCCATTAGTTTAGCGATTTTAAGAACTTTCACCCCATATTAAGACCTTTCGTGCAATTCAGGTGTCGATTTTATCCTGGCGAGTGATAGCGAGCCTGTAATTTAAGAGGAACCGGCCTTCGGCCGGGACATTTTTCTACCGAAAAATGTACAAATTTATCTTGAAAGGGGGTCAAGGGGGTTTAATTTTAAGCTTGATGGAGGTCTAGGGAATAAACTAGATACCTCCCCTTAATGCAGGAGGTGGAAGAAGGAATATTTGGAGGATCACCCTTTCAGTACCGGTGACGTTTTTTTGTTTTAAGTAGATTTCAGGTACATTAACCCTTTCTGTACCGCGACGTCTATTTATCTTTATTCTGACTACTATTAGACAATTCTATTCAGTTTAAAAAGGGCCCACACCAATCAACAGGCTTCGAACTATCTCCCTTGACCCTTTTTCCTACCACAGATCCTTCTTAAACTGCATATAAGCGTCTAAATATAGCTAGAAGAAAATGTAAAAGACGTTAGAAGGGGTTAAGACCATTTTAAGAAGCTTAGGAAATACAAATGGTAGTTAAAAGGATTAATTGTGATAGTCTGTAATCTTTTAATCGGCAGGCGTCCTTTTTAATCTGAATAAAATCGTCTAGTAGTTGCCAGATCATAATGACAAGGTCGGCACCGGTACTGTATGGGTTCAAAGCAGTTGGTTTAACTCCTGTACCGAGCGTCTTTTTAAGTTTATTCTAGCTTTATTTAGACGATTGTAGGCAGTTTAAGAAGGATCTGTGGTAGTAAAAATTGTTGTTGTTGTTGTTGTTGTTGTTGTTGTTTTTCCCCAAGCTGCCTCGCCGAACAGCCCCAAGGCCCGAGCAAGGCCAAGGCCACAGTAAAAATGGTTAAGTGAGATAGTTCGAAGCCTGTTAATTGCTAGAGGCCCTATTTAAAATGAATAAAATCGTCTAATATTAGCCAGACTAAAATAAACAAGACGTCACCGATACAAAAGGGGTTAAAAGATAACAAGACGAAGCGAGAGAATGAAGAAAGGAGGGAGGAAAGAAGAAATATTGAATATAGGAATTGGGCGAAACGTGACGAAGGGGATCATATGAAGAGAAATGAAATATGGTTTAAATGTGTGAAAAGGAAGATGAAATAAAGCCAGAGGAGAGAAAACCGTATGATAATTAATGGGAAATGGAATGAATGTGATAATTAATAGGAAATGGAATGAATGTGATAAGAGAGATGGGTCTGCATTAGGAAGACGGAAGAAGTGACAAAGAAAGAAGAACGAATAGAAAGTAACGATAGAGGAAGGAAGGAAGGAATGAAGGATGGAAGGATGAAAGAAAGACGAAGAGAAAGGAAGGAAGGGAGGAAAGATGAAAGAAAGACGAAGAGAAAGGAACGAAAGAGAAAGTAAGGAAGGAAGGTAAATAAGTTGGAAGGAAGTAAGGGTGGATCGAAGGAAGGAAGGAAGGAAGGTAGGAAGATAAGAAGGAAGGAAGAAGCAATCATCAACTCAGGGTACGTGACAAATTATAACAGGCGATTTATAAGGGGTAGGAAGAGGGGAGGGGCAGGAGAGGAAACCAATGATGACACTGAGGGAAGAGGAGAGAGAGGGTGTGTGTGTGTGTGTGTGTGTGTGTGTGTGTGTGTGTGTGTGTGTGTGTGTGTGTGTAATATAATATACAGTACATATAACGCATGTGCTTCATTAGATGTTAAGTCAAATGTAAAAGAAAATATAATGTATAAAATCTTTACTTCAGTTTGCTTTATTTCCATTATACACGAAGCGCACTGAAGAAAGCAAGCTTAACAATCTTATAATATGAATACATGCAAACATGAATATCAAAAGCAAATGAGTATCACGTATATACTTTGGATTAAGTGGTTGCACACACACACACACACACACACACACACACACACACACACACACACACACACACACACACACACACACACACACACACACACACACACGACACACTTGGCACTCATAAATGTTGAATGTATTAGATTATCCTCTAGAGAACAAAACAAATACGGTGTAGGTTCATGCACTAGCTAAGCTATTGCTGCATAGACAATCGAGATAACTGAATACATGAACAATAAAATAAAACAAATGAAGACACAACAATAAAATAAAACAAATGAAGACACAACAATAAAGTAAAACAAATGAAGACACAACAATAAATAACACGTTAAGGTTCTTGAGGTCGCAGGTACAGCAAGGAATTCAGACAAGGAAAATAAAACGGACAATAATTAATTACAAATAATTCAAGAACGTGACATGTCATCTATAAAGAGACTGGTCGATATCTACACACTTATATATAATCGAACATAGAAATACATATACTGTAGATAGATTAATTTTTAAAAACTAGTATATATGAGAAAGACATACAGTTTAGCTCACAGATAGAAGTCAAAATCATAGGCACAAATTAACCCTATCTTTTGCAAGGTGGGTCTGTTTGCACCAGCCCTGCTTCATTCACTTATAAAGTCTCTTAACCCCTTGAGGATCATGACGCGTTGTACCAGTTAATTCTGGCTATCATTAGACGATTATATACAGCTTAGGAAGGATATGTGGGAAATAAATGGGTAAAGTATACTTCAATTAACCCTCTGATTTCCAAATACCCTTCCGAATCTGAATAATATCGTCTAATAATATTTAAACTGTCAGAATGCGTCATGATCCTTAAGGGGAGGTATTTAGTTTGTTCCCTAGACCTCCATCAAGCTTAAAATTACACCCCCTTGAGTCTCTTTCAAGATAAATTTGTAAATTTTTCGGTAGAAAAATTTCCCGGCCGAAGGCCGGTTCCTCTTAAATTACAGGCTCGCTATCGCTCGCCAGGATAAAATCGACACCTGAATTGCACGAAAGGTCTTAATATGGGGTGAAAGTTCTTAAAATCGCTAAACTAATGGGGCGAACGTTTTATAATATCAAAAGCAATGGGGCTAAACATGAGGGAGAAAGGGGTCAAGAAAAAAGTCCCTCAAGTGGAAATCTCCCCTTAAGTACTGTTTGATACGGCTTGCTACTATTAAATATTAATTGTTACTAATTGATAATATATATCATTTTCTATACTACTTGATACTACTTGATACTACTTGATACTACTTGATACTACTTGATACTACTTGATACTATTTGATACTACTTGATACTACTTGATACTACTTGATACTATTTGATACTCATTGATAGAGAAGTGGATTGTGGACTTTGTTAAGACAGAAGTAGTGGGAATTGGCAAGAGATAGTTTAATAGAGTTAAAGTTGGCAGCACGGAGAGGTAACAAGAATTTGAGAGACAACATATGTAAGGATTTAAGGAAAAGGTAGTAGAGTGAACAAATGGTTTTAATGGGATGGAAGGAGTTAAGTAGTTAGGTAGATAGATAGACATGAAAATAGTCAGACAGGTGGATAAAGAGAGAGAACATGTTTGTATGTGTACTTACACTAGTTGTACTTATACTAGTTGTATTTACGGGAGTGAGCATGCTCGTTAATTCCCGCCTCCTAAGATATGTGTGTCATACCGTGCTTTGAAACTATGCACTGATGGTGCAGACACTACTTCGGCTGGCAATTTGTTCCACCCACTAATCGAGTTGGTAGGAAATCTTTTACTTTTCAGATCAGATTTACTATTAGGCACTTTCAGTTTGTAGCTGTGACCTCTTGTTCTCTCACCTCCATCCCTCCCTATGAAGTTTTCTTGGTCGATTTTGTCAATACCTCTAACACATTTGTATATCTGAATTTGCTGTCCTCGTTTCCTTCTCTGTTCCAGTGTAGGTAGATTCAATCTCTCGAGCCTCTCTTGGTACTCCAAATTCTCCAAACCTGGGATCATCCTCGTAGCTGCTCTCTGTACCCTCTCAATTTTGTGGATATGTTTCTTCATGTGAGGGGACCACACTACAGATGCATATTCCATCCTGGCTCTTATTATTGCCGTTATTATTTGTTTCATGGTGTTTTCATTAAGATAATTGAAAGACATCCTGATATTTGCCAATAGTGCTAGTGATTCTCTTACTATCTTATTTACGTGGCTTTCCGGAGACATGTTATCCTTAAATTCTATCCCCAAGTCTTTTTCTTTTTCTGCTTTGGGAATCACTTCGTTTCCTAGTTTATAATCTTTTCTAGGTCTGTACTTGCTTTTACCCATTTCTAGAGTCTTACATTTTCCTGCATTGAACTCCATATTCCATTTGATGCTCCATTCATGGATCTTTTGCAAATCTGCTTGGAGCTCAAGGCAATCCTCCTGGGTTCTGATCGTTTTAAGCAGCTTAGCATCGTCCGCAAACATGCTCATGTAGCTTGTTAGTCCCTCAGGTAAGTCATTTACAAATATTAAAAACATGATTGGGGCTAGGACAGATCCTTGTGGTACTCCACTCATAATTTGAGTCCAGTTTGACGATTTCCCCCTTACTGTTGTTCTCATCTGGCTTTCGCTAAGGTAGCTCTCCATCCATTTCAGCAGTTTGTCTCCTACTTTTCCCTCATGTTTTAATTTCCACAGCAATCTCTTGTGTGGAACTTTGTCAAATGCCTTTTTAAAGTCTAAGTAGGCACAGTCTACCCATCCTTCCCTCTGGTCCACTGTGTTTATTACTCTAGAGTAAAAACTCAACAAGTTGCTTACACATGATCTGCCTTCTCTGAATCCAAATTGTCGGTCAGTAATTAATCTTTTGGATTCCAGGTAGTTCACCCATTTGTCCCTTATTAATCCTTCCAGAATCTTCATGAGGATGCTCAATAGTGATACAGATCTATAATTCAGTGGTTTATCTCTGCTTCCTCCCTTAAATATAGGAATAATGTTTGCTCTTTTCCATTCTGTAGGTACTATCCCTGTGTCCAATGATTTGGTCATTATATCATATATTGGTATACTCAGTTCCTTAGCATTTTCTTTAATAATCCAGCCTGATACTCCGTCCGGTCCAACGGCTTTGTTTGGATCCACCTTACTCATTTTGTCTATGAGCTCTTCTCTGTTAAATGTGACTTCCGGCATTTCCTCTATACCTATCTCATTGGTTTCTGGTGCAATGAAATCTCCTTCTTTTGTAAATACTGATTCAAAATTTCTATTTAGTTCTTCCGCAATTTCTGTATCATTTTCTATGATTCTGTTTCCACTTTTAATTATTAGGATTGTGGCTTTTATCTTCCTTTTGCCGTTTACAAACTTGAACAACATTTTTGGATTCTTTTCATAGTTCTCCACTATCCCTTTCTCATGGTTTGCCTCTGACCTCCTCATTTCTGTGTATTTGTTTCTCTCCTCTTTATACTTTTGCCTGTTTTCTTCTGAATCCCAGTTTTTCATCTTTTTCCAGGCTTTGTTTTTTGCTTCCTATGCTTGCCTACATTCACGATTAAACCATTCTTTGCGATTTCCTTTTTTTATGTTATTAATGTACTTTGGGACAAAAGTTTTTATACCAGTATCATAGATCTCCATGAATGCCTTGAGTTTTTTGTCTACCTCACTTTCAGATAACACTTGATCCCAATTTTGTGACTTGAAAAAATCCCGTAGTCCTGCGAAATCGGTTCTGGAATACATCCAGTGATTTTCCTTGTGCTTTTCCCTTTCCTTGGGTAGTTTATGCTTCAATAGTAGGTCTATGTGTGTATGTATATATATATATATATATATATATGTGTGTGGGTGTATGTGGGTGTGTGTATATGTGCGTGTGTGTGTGTGTGCGTGCGCTACAATGAGTCACAGATAGAATTAGTATCTCAATGACCTTAAGCTCCATTCCAAGGCGATACCATAAGTGGAAGGAAAGTAACGTAATGAGTTACACACTCATTGAGGGAAAGACAAACGCTCTCACGCTCTCTCTCTCTCTCTCTCTCTCTCTCTCTCTCTCTCTCTCTCTCTCTCTCTCTCTCTCTGTTACATCCATTGCAATACGATAATTGTGCCTATGCACATAAAAAGAGGTATAACAAGAAATTTAAATCTAACGGATATATTATATCCAACTTAACTTGACCTAATCTATCCTAACCAGACTAACATAACCTAACTTAGCCTAATCTATATGACTTAACCTAACCAAACCAAGCCTCGTTCAGATAGTGGCCATTTAGGTTGTTGTCATTTAGGACTTCAACCTTTTTGACCCGCTTGCATTGATATACTCTATAATCTATATGGAAATGAAATTGCAAAGTACGCCACGAACTCCATAATATTTGCATAGTCTGATATACTAGAGTAGGCCTACTACTTACATCTTTTGCAGGAAAAATTTTCTAGATAGAGGAGATAAAATAAAAAAAATCCACATACAGCAGTTTCTTTTATCGAAATGTATTTTTTAAATATAGATAACAAAAAAATTAGTTGAATACTAAGCCTCTTCAATTGACCACTTGCGAGTTTCAGGCTATAAGGAAGTTGGAGCTGTAGACGTCGATATTTAGCATAATTACCAGCTAAAATGGGGCTTTAGTGCATTTATAAATACATAAAATCGAATTCAATATACTTTCCACCCATCAGACACCTAGATTAGTATGGTATTTCTGTTCTATATCGATGTTTACGGCTCCAACTTCTTCATAGTCTGAAACTCGCAAGTGGTCCATTCACACGTACAGCCTGTGTCTAGTATCCATAGTGCACCTTTGTATCTAATTATAATCTACATTATTTATATATCACTTAGACTCGAGCTATAAACACTACATTTATAATTATAATCTACATTATTTATATATCACTTAGACTCGAGCTGTAAACACTACATTTCGCCTTTTAGTCTATGAGTCTCCAATAAAAATATACCTAAATATATAAACCATTCTCCTATCTAGTCTCTTAAGGGCAGATGGGTAGTTTTTCTGGTCCCCCTTCTGCATCATGTTTAGCCCCATTAGTTTTCATATTTTAAGATGTTTGCCCCATTAGTTTGTCGATTTTAAGACCTTTCGCCCCATTTATATGTCAATATTAAGACCTTTCGTGCTATTTAGGTGTCGAGTTTTTCCTGGCGAACGATAGTGAGCCTGTAAATTTAAAAAAGACGGCCTTCGGCCGAGAAATGTTTATGCCGAAACATTTACAAATTTATCTAGAAGGGGGATCTAATGGATGTTATTTTTGTTCAAGTTTGATGGAGGTCTAGGGAGGAAACTAAATACAAAATAAATACATGAACAAATCAACCAAAAAAAAAACCCATCTCCCCTCAACAGTTACTCTTTTCGGATATCAGCAGGCGATGCTTCATCATACTCTGGTTATTATTAGACGATTCTATTCAGCTTAGGAAGGATCTATAGGAATCAAAGGAGTAAGAACTCTAAATTAACCCTCTGACTTTCAAAAGTCCTTTCCAAGCAGAATAAAATTGTATAATGATAGCCATAGCAAAATGACAAAAGCGACCCCGAACACAAAAGGGGATCGCTGACTTATTTTATGTTTTTTCTTTTTTTAGCCCTAGATGGGTCTAAGAGGAGAAAGAAGAGGGTTGGAGAGGGGAAGATAAAAGGGGGAGGAAATTATGAAAGAAACTAGTAGGTTAAATTAAAGTTGTTGGGCATGAAATATGTAGCCCTTGATTGGAATCTCCCTAATATAGTATTTTGTTTTTTAGCGTATACGATCAGAATTGAGCAACGTCTTTTTTAACACTGGCAGTATAAAATGATTAGAAAGCGTAAAGAGAGAGAGAGAGAGAGAGAGAGAGAGAGAGAGAGAGAGAGAGAGAGAGAGAGAGAGAGAGAGAGAGAGAGAGAGATACCCTGTAGGACTGTGCCAAATGGTCGGTAATCCCTAATTTTAGCGCGTCTATGTTGGGCTAGGAGGCAGCGGCGAGGGAACAGTCTAGTCTCTCTCTCTCTCTCTCTCTCTCTCTCTCTCTCTCTCTCTCTCTTCATCTATCCAGGTGCCTATCCTAATATATAATTTACCTTTATTAAGATAGTATTATATTCAGCAAAACACACACACACACACACACACTTCAACACACAACGGAGGTGTGGTGGAGTGGTCTTGCCACTGGACTGGTAATCCAATGGACCCGGGCTCAAATCCCAATATGTCAATGGGAAGATATTATTGGGATGGAATATGTGTTGTAGCTACTAGTATCAGTGCATTACCACAAAGCCCACCGAAACGCCAAATAAATACCCTCATTGTTCCCTGATTAAATAGCGCGTATGAATATTTCTATATTCAAAATATGCTACAAGGGGACAATGCATAGTGAGTTCATTGCTCAATAGGTGGCGTTCTGAGAGTGAGGGTCCGAGCGTAGGAAGTAAGACAGTGAAGCACTGGAGCGAGGCAGCTTCAGAGATCGGGCTGCTTCGAGCCATGAGTGAAAAACTAAGCCCCATGCATCCTGTAAAGGCAAAATGGCAGGGGCTGGTTGCAGCTAAAAGTGCTTCACATGTCTTACCCCCTAGACTCGAACGAGACCTCACAGGCTTCACCGTTCATAACGGTTGAATGCACAAGCTCTCAGCCTATGCCCGAGAGGGATTAGTTGGAATATAGAAAACAAAAAAATAAAACATATACACATACATGAGATACATACTTCACCAACCATCACCCAAGTCTGAAACTGGGTAATAATTATAATTATATAAAATGCCACACACAACTCAGCCTTAACCCCTTCAATATACACTCTAAAAATATATGGGTATGACAAGGGTATATAAAGAGTCCATGATAATATGCCCAATCAATTAGGAATAAAAATGTGTACCAGTATCACTGTACCCAATTATCTTATATAACATTATTATACCTTGTCTAGAGAATATTTTTCATTTTTTTTGTTTATGTATAAACTTAAATATATTACAATGGTCAGAAACAGAAACTACTTTGCAAGAGTCAACAAGTAATCTGTACATCTTCACACACACACACACACACACACACACACACACACACACACACACACACACACACACACACACACACACACACACACACACACACACACACACACACATACACACACTTGAGTAGGAAAGGTAGTACTGTGTGTATAAATCTGTGGGTTGTTGTGTATGTGAGAGAGAGAGTTGGTGTATACAATATGAGTATGTGTGTACTCATTGAGGGGCGATGTGTGTGTGAAGATGAAAGGTGGTTGTACCAGTAGTAGATGAAAGGTGGTTGTACCAGTAGTAGATGAAAGGTGGTTGTACCAGTAGTAGATGAAAGGTGGTTGTACCAGTAGTAGAGTTCGTAAACAAAGGTGGCAGTACAGGGACAAACTGAGATATTACAAGGTGACTGAAAATAGCCTCTCGAGGATTATGACGCATTTTGACAGTTTATTCTGAGCTAATATAAAGCTGATAATAATAAAGTCTCCCCATATCCTCCTCAAACATAAATACGCCCCCCAGACCCCGTTGAAACTTTGTATAGACATTTTCGGTAGAAATTGTCCCGACCAGTGGCCCCTTTCTCCTAAATTGCAAGCTTGCTAAGGCTCGGCAAAAACAAATATATATACCGGTATATAATAATAATAATAATTGCAATACAAAAAAATATAGAAAATAAATAAATAACATCGTCACGTGAATGGGGTGAAGTGTCTCATAATCGCCAAACAACTGAGGTAAAACGACTTAAAATGTCCAAACTGTCTCAATGCAATTTTCAATAACTGGCTAATATCACGAATATGTAAATTTAATAAATAAAGTAAATACCAAGCCACAAGAAAAGTTATATATATATATATATATATATATATATATATATATATATATATATATATATATATATATATTATACAGTATATATATATATATATATATACTGTATATACCACCGTGTGATTAAAAGAATTTGTGGAAACGTTTTAAATTTCTTAATTTTGCTAAGTCGCAATATTCCTTGCGAAAATAAAGGAAAAGTTTGTGAATATACTAAAATATGAACTGCATTTCTTTCCAACACGTTGAATGAAGTTATAATGGGTTTTCCGATTCAGATAACTTTAAATAAGGTACGAGAGAGAGAGAGAGAGAGAGAGAGAGAGAGAGAGAGAGAGAGAGAGAGAGAGAGAGAGAGAGAGAGAGAGAGAGAGAGAGAGAGAGAGAGAGGGGGGGGATGGAGGGGGCTTATCAAGGAAAGATGATATTATGTATATCTTGTAGCATACATTTAGATTGATCATATTAACTAAATTAATACCTCAAGTTCAGTTTAATTCATGCATTATTTTTGTGTTTACATTGGAATTAAATGTTTCAGTATTAAGATGCTCCCTTTCACTATATTCAAGTTAACATTAGACAATGTTATGAAGCTTAGGAAGTACCTCTAGCTATCAAAAGGGTCTATCTCAATTAACCCTCTGACTACCACAATTTCGTCCTGAATAAACTGGATCCAGGACCCTTTCTGCTAGTCCTGCCGGTACTTCCCTCTCACTGGAGTCAGTTCGCTGGATTTCCTATAGTCCGTTCATTCTAGGTTGGGCAGAAATCGTAACCTCGAACCTCTGTAACTCAAAAAGGGCTAGAACAAATGAGCTTACAATCTCCACACCTATTCCCTGGCCAAGTCTTCCTATTTGGTAGACATTTTAGCTCGATTACTCTAGTACTTTTTGAGTTACAGAGGTTAGCGGTTACGATTTCTGCCTAACCTAGAATGAACAGACTTTAGTTTGGACCGCTCCGAAGTTCCCAAGTATAACCCCTTGATGATTATGACGGGTATTGACAGTTCATTCTGGTTATTACGAGATTTGTATATCCATCATGAGAAGAACGTGTGGGAGCTACTAGAGAGTTCGTTGTACATTGCTTTTACCATCTATATTCGTAAAGGTCCCTCCTACCTTACATAAAATTGTCTATTGATAGCCAGAATAAAGTGTAATAATGCGGCGTCATATTTTGAAAGGGTTAATATTCCCAGGACTCTCTGGGTGCTTCTCTTGAGTCTCCTATCTCATCCAGTACCAAATATCGCTACAACTCCGCCTCCCCATGGTCCACATTATACTCATAATATTATCCCTTTCTATACCCCCTGTGGTTCCTCTTATGGGGCCCCTTTTAACCCTCTCCGACATATGACGCGATTTCGAGCCTATTGGGGATACTTTAAAGCCTTTGTTACCATCAGGGGTATTTAGAAACCTTTAGTTTAGTTACTTCAACATCTGCAGTTGTCTTTAAGTTAGCTGTGGGCAGAAAACTAATTTTGGAGAGGTAATTATAAGAGTGAGAGAACTCTATTTCTTATTGCTAATCTGAAAACCTCTGCGTCATATGTGCGTGAAAGGGTTTTAAGAGTAGTCCTAATTCCACCCTCCTCTCCTCTTCCACATACCTCCAGCCCCAACATTCAACCCCCATATCTCACTCATCCTATGTGTATAGCCTATTCATAATATATAGACCAAAAATCTTGGCCACCAACCCAAAATATTACTAAATAATTTCTACCATTTGGAAATATATAACCCATTGGCTCTAGCCCTTTCTGAGTTAAAAGAAAAGTTAGGGGTTAACATTGCTGGCCTTCTTATTGTAAAAAATAAACAGAATAATCAACGCCTAATACCGAACAAATATTGTGAGACTAAGTGTTGTTTACGAAGAGGACATAGATTACCATTCCAATTTGTAAAGGTAACGTCATTGTTGATAACGTCATTGTTGATGATATATCGTCCGTTAACGGCGTTGTGAAGGGAAAGAATTGTTTAAGGGGACAGTGGCTATTTATATGGGTCTATTTATTCATATATTAATTTTTTTTTTTTTTAGTTTCCTTCCTAGACCTCCATCAAACTTTATATAAACATCCATTAGATCCCCCTTCAAGATTAATTTATAAATTTTTCGGTAGAAAAATGTCAAGGCCGAAGGCCGGTTCCTCCACAATTACAGGCTCGCTATCGCTCATCAGGAAAAAAATAGACACCTAAGGGACACGAAAGGTGTTAATATTGACAACAACAAAATAGACACCTAAGGGACACGAAAGGTGTTAATATTGACAACAACAAAATAGACACCTAAGGGACACGAAAGGTGTTAATATTGACAACAACAAAATAGACACCTAAGGGACACGAAAGGTGTTAATATTGACAACAACAAAATAGACACCTAAGGGACACGAAAGGTGTTAATATTGACAACAACAAAATAGACACCTAAGGGACACGAAAGGTGTTAATATTGACAACAACAAAATAGACACCTAAGGGACACGAAAGGTGTTAATATTGACAAACAAAAATAGGCGAAAGGTCTTAAAATCGACAAACTAATGGAGCGTACGTCTTAAGGTCTAAAAACTAATGGGGCTAAACACGAGGGAGAAGGGGGCCACCAAAACCAGCCCATCCCCCCTTAAGAATACAAAACATCTGTGTCACCTGTCTCCTCTGTCAAGGCTCAACGAGACGTGCCCCTGATAACATGCCTGGGGCGATAGGTCAGGTCAGGTGTCTATAGTAAAGTAGGAGAGTAGAGAGTTTTGGATAGAGGAAGAATAAGTTGAAAAATGGGAAGTACAGTAAAAGATACCGGAGATAAACTGCATTTTTACATAGATACACTGGCCACACAGACCTTACGATCCAAACGAGGTGGTCAGGACTTAATTCTAGTAGAGACGCGCAGCAAATACGGCTGAGAATACGGGACGCAGTTGAGGGAGGGTGAAATGGTGCAGGACAAACAGGGGGTAACACACGAGAGCATCTGTCGTCAATTTTCGAGAGACCGCATTCTTTTCTGACATTGCTTCAGGAATCTTTTGCACGGATATTGGAAACTAGAATGAAGGTAGATTAATTTTGAGTCTAAAATTATTTCAAAGGTTATCTCGTACGAGCCCCAGATCAGTGTTGACGATAAATGTTGAGGGATAAAATTGGCCATGGGAATTATTACGATACAGACTGAATACCTAGACAAGCAAAGTGTTCATCTATCTATCTATCTATTGCCTGACGCCGTGATCCCCGAAGGGGTGGCCACGAACGAACCGCCCCCATGCACCTCTGTCCGCAGTCAGTCGACGCCCCTCCCCCCAACCAGCACCGCCTTCGTTCATGTAGTTCCTCACTCCATCCTTCCACCTCATATTCAAAGTTTTCATGCATTGTTTAATATGCTTGTCTTTGTGCTATATGCGATCTCTCTCTCTCTCTCTCTCTCTCTCTCTCTCTCTCTCTCTCTCTCTCTCTCTCTCTCTCTCTCTCTCTCTCTCTCTCTCTCTCTCTCTCTCTCTCTCTCTCTCTCTCTCTCTCTCTCTCTCTCTCTCTCTCTCTCTCTCTCTCTCTCTCTCTCTCTCTCTCTCTCTCTCTCTCTCTCTCTCTCTCCGCAGCATACATAAACACACACACACACACACACCCGAGCGGTTGGCGTTTATCGGTACATATCAATTTGGTGCATGCTTACGAGTACATTTTTCGATTTTTAAACCTAATTTACACTAACCTAACCTAACCTAACCTAACCTAACCTAACCTAACTTAACCGAAAACACTCCATTTCAACGTATTTTAAAGAGGTGTGTACCGATTAACTGTCGCCCCAAACCTCATGTACCTGTAAACCTACAAATATCCAGAGATTTGTACCAATAAACACACAACCGCTCGTCCACACACACACACACACACACACACTAAGAGATATATGTGGTAAGAGATATGGAGGCTATCGTGTATCTTTGAGCTGGTGTAAACTTAAGATAGAAATCAGTTCGCTAAGAATCTGTGGTAAATACAGAGTGAGCTGGCGAGGTCGTTGGAGGTTAAGCTAAAATTATCGTGTAAAAGCTTGGATTTAGAGCTGTTTATTTCTGTCTGCGTTGGAACGACGTAAAGCAAAGAGATTGTTGTGTTTAGGGATTGAGATCTGGGGGTTAAGGCATATTTTATTCGTCGTTTGGTTTGTTGAGATACCAGATTGAATTTTCGAAGGTATCCACGCTTGTAATATTAAGCAATTATTTCCCTTCGCAGCGCCGTTAATGGACTAAAGTCCTTAAATAATGAGAATGCTATTCTGTGTACTTTCTGTGAACAATACTCATTCCCACTGTATTCGTTCGGTAAGAGGCCCTGTGAAGGAAAATATATTGTGTAACCTTTCTGGTTACCATTAAGGGGGGGTATGGGCTTGGGTTTGGGTCTATATATTTATATATTTATTTAGTTTTTAGTTGCCTTGCTAGACCTCCATCAAGCTTAAAAATACACCCCCTAGACCCCCTTTCAAGATAAATGTGTACATTTTTCAGTAGAAAAAATTTCCGGCTGTTCCTTCTAAAATTAGAGGCTCGTTATCGCTCGCCAGGAAAAATTCGACACCTAAAGGGCACGAAAGGTTTTAATATTGACAAACAAATGAGGCGAAAGGTCTCAAAATCGCCAAACTAACGGAACGAACGTCTTAAAACCTCAACACTAATATGCGTAACATGAGGGAGAAGGGAGTCCAGAATAAGCTAGTAGTACCCCCTTAAACCATTTCTTTAGCTCCTGATCTACCTTCATATCATCTGCCTATAGCTCTCTCTGGGAGTACAGTCGCGCTCAGAAATGCTGTCCTACCTTTATCCTTTTTCAAGCCAAGGAAAATTACCCACACGCCTAGGAACAAAGACAAATAATCAAGTCTCATTCAGTGAGGTTGACATATGATTTAAGTTAATCATTTATAAATACAGTATACATCTACTTTTGAACATAACATTGCTAATTAATATTATATATAGTTTTGTATTTGATTTATAGACAATTATATTCATAAATTCGTTTCCAGAGATATACTTCCATAATTAGAAATAGGTGAGGTCCACGAATGTGTATGAGTGGGTTAGAGACTATGGCATCCGAGTGTACCATTTTATACCCCAAAATGTTCACTTTGCAATAATTGAGAGATAATTGGGACGAATAATGTTAGAATGTGCAATTAATCGAAATATATTGTAAACAAAACAAAATTATTGTTTTCTGACCATTTTCAGTTTCATTATGACGTTATTCAGTATCTTGTAACTCATAATTGTGCATACTCATGTTTAACCCTTTGGAGATATGACGCATTGTGACAAGTTTGTTCTGGCTACCATTAGACGATTTTATATAGCTTATGAAGGATCTGTGGGAATTAGGTGGGTAAAGAATAATCTCAATCAACCCTCTGACTTCCATATACCCTTTTTAATATTTGTTTTCCCTGTGTGTCTGAGACGTATTTAAAAATAAAAATAAATCTTTCTTTGTGTGTGTGTGTGTGTGTGTCTTCTTTTTCTTTTTTTTTTTTTTTTGCATTGGATAGAAGAGGAGTGGTGTGCTTGTTTAGTGTAGTGAAATGGATAGGAGGAGGATGGTTGGGTGTGTGATGACAAAGTGTAGTGATGATTAAGTGGTGACAATTAGTTGTGTTAATATTAGCGTGTGTGGTGATATAATAAGAATTAAGTGTGATGTTAGAGTGTGTGATGACAAGCCAGGTAGTAATGTTAGAGTGTGTGGTGATATAATAAGAATGAAGTGTTATGTTAGAGTGTGTTATGACAAGCCAGGTAGATGTTGGAGTGTGTGGTGGTAAGTACTAATATGTGTTATTTGAGAGTGTGGTGACAGGAGGACAAATAGTAAAGATAGTATGATGGTAAGGTGTGTGATGACAAAACAAGTAGTGATGAGTAATGTTAGAGAGTGTGATGCCAAGTAGTAGAATGTGTGATGTTACAGGACAAGTAATGAAGACAGAAAGTATGACGTTAGGATGTGTGATGACAGGGATGGGGTAGAGGGGTCTGGGTTTGGAGAAAGGGTACTAGGAAAGGGAGGGGGTGAGGGAGGGGGGGGGGGGGGTAATCTTTGGCCACTGTTACGCTGATACTCTGGGACCTGCCATCCACATTCTTTCTTTCCCTAAAAACAGCTGAAGTAGTGGAAATTCATGTGTTTGTGTCTGTTTATGTGTGTGTTTGTGTCTGAGTGTCGTTGTTTGTGGGTCAGTGTGTGTGTGTGTGTGTGCGCGCGCCTATGATTTAGTGCTAGATTTTGTATATTTACAATATAATATCTCTCGTACAAATATATGTGGTACTTTGGCATACTGTGATATGTATACGTTAGGTTGCATGAGTCATTGCAGGCGTGCACCTGTCTGATTGTGTGACTAAACTCTTGTGTTATTTTAAACTTGTATATATATTGCAAGTTATATTGCACACATACATTATAGCCTACTAATATCTATGCCAGTGATGTCATGATAATTATACAAACATCAATCTTTATGGCCCGGCAGCAATAAATGAGAAAATCACGGCGAACAACAGGAATCAACAGAACACCACGTGAACAAAGATTATGAACAAAGAACACAGCTTCATTCTTAAAATCAATAACCCCCAAATAACATTAATATAAATATAAGCATGTGATCCTCCCTACATCAACGTTTACCACATCAACATCTAAGCCAAAATATACTGTATATATATAATACAACTCCTCCGTTTATCCCTGCAGGTGGCTCAGCATCAGTCACAGGATATATTATACCTCATATTCTCAAGTTTTAACCCTAGAAAATTAAGATGTCTTCATAATTTACCTCTGGCTTTATGCTTAACTTTTCTACATTGCGCATTCATTGTATCACTCCCTGCATTCGCTTTTATGTGTCCTCTCTTTATCGATATCGCACTTCCACTAAACATTCACACCCATACACATTTATATATATACACACACGTACACAAACACATAAACTCGTAAACACAAAACGACCACATTTTTAGTTATGCGACAAGCACAAGCATACACACACCCACCCACCCACCCACACACACACACCACACATACACGGATAAACAACGCACACAAGCACATGTGCTAAATTGTGCCAACAGTCTTGCCCTACTTTCGACTACATTATTTTCACAAAACAAAAAAATACACACTCGCTTGCTTGCTTGCTCGCTCTCTCTCTCTCTCTCTCTCTCTCTCTCTCTCTCTCTCTCTCTCTCTCTCTCTCTCTCTCTCTCTCTCTCTCTCTCTCTCTCTCTCTCTCTCTCTCTCACACACACACACACACACACAGTCACCCACAGTCATCCACATTCCCCAAATAGCTTCACCTGGTGTGTTTTTTTCGTGTTTCTTTTGTTTTCGCCACATTTCAGGAGGTAAGGGTCGAGTTACAGGTATTAGTGTGTATTATTAGCAGGGCATGGTGGAGGATCGCCAACCCCTCACCTCTCTATCTATCTGTATATCTATCTATCTGCGCCTCTCTCTCTCTCTCTCTTCGGTGGACACGCGTAGACTATGAGGTCAACTCATTGAAGTTTTTAAACTATTAAAGGGGTGTGAGAATGTGGATTATATCAAAATTATATGCTGTTATGACTGTCATGTACAGAATGTTATGCAACCCTATTCTCGTGACATTTTGTGATCGACAGTGCCAATTCCGTAGATTGTATATGGCAAGGGGTAATTTCTGTAGCATTTTGTTGTTCTATTCCATGTAAGAGAGTGTGTAGCACTTGGAGATCCCTGTCGGCTTTCTTAAACCTTAGCTATTTATCTTTAGAAAGAGATAATTAGTTTATTTGTGATACCAGATATTAACTTTTCTAAATTATGAGGTTAATGTAATGCAAAGATCCTGAATTCTTTATATTGATTACGTAAGCATTTTGAAATAAAACATTAACTTTGTATTAACTCTCGTAAATGTAATTGAGTCTCAAAGTCTTATTTCGACTTAAAAAGAACAGTTTCAAGAATTCTATCCAACGATATGAATATTATTCACTCTGATCCCTATAACTGAGTTGCATTTTATATATATATATACAGTTTTATATATATATTAGCAAATAATATACACACATGCATAAAGACACCCCTATTATGGATATCCGTCTTACCCAGCATGCCCTGTAATATCGTCCTATGTATATCCTCTCATGTAACTTACATGATAATATGTAATTGTTCATGTTTTCATATCTCTGTCTAATTTTTGGTTTGCTCCCAATCTCATAGTTAACGTTTTTAATTATGTTCACTCTATTTGCTTAGTTTTTTTGTTTTAGCAAAACCGTGTGCCATTCATTATATCGCGTCCCTAATCCACACACACACACACACACACACACACACACACACACACACACACACACACACACACACACACACACAGTACTCTCTCCAGGTTTTGTGTATTCAAGATGATCCTCGCCAATCCTTATCTTTATCCGCTCAATATCTTCAGTTCCTCCTTCCAATCCGTACCCTACCCCTTCCTAACTCTTTCCTCTCACATATCTCGTATTCTCAAGGTTTTGTATTTTAGTGTTATTATACAATTGTCCCATGATTTCCAAGATGGCCGCCATTTGACCTCATGTTCATTCCATTCAAAATTATGTTGTCCTATTTTTCATTAATTCAAGGTACGATTTGGATAAATTACCTTAGCCTAATTTAGGTTAGATTTGGTAAAGTAAGTTAAGTTAGGTTCCGTAAATTAGGACTATATGTTTGGTTAGGTAAATTCAGTTTCAGTTTACTTACGTCATTAGTGACTTCCAAAATAAGTGAACGTCAAATTCAAGCGCGTCACATTATAAATCATCAGAAATACCTAGTTTACACGTCTTCACTTGTAAAAATGTCCTACTATATTGCAATCTCTCTAATTATGTGACATATTATTTTCATACCAGTTCAGTTCTTCGGTGGATCGGCAGAGGACTGTTCTTGGATATCATTGGGTGCGGGGGTGATGGAAATATTGGGGACACCATAATAATAAAGTACAAATTAACTATATATTGAAAGTATATAACTGGAACCCATCAATGTCATCTAATAGACATATTGGTTTCGTTAATTAGATAAGTTGAACCATATCATCATAATGTTATCAAATGTCTTAAGTATTATATATTATAAGCAAAATGTATCATTTCAATATAACTACTATCATACCGTTAAGCGAATATTTTTAGATGATACAATTTATGACTTTTTCAATTACGAGTTTTAGTGATTAGATAAAGTGTGTGAAAGCAACGTGTGTGGTGCCAACCCTTAAGGGGAGATCTCCACTTGAGGGATTTTTTTCTTGACCCCTTTCTCCCTCATGTTTAGCCCCATTGCTTTTGATATTATAAAACGTTCGCCCCATTAGTTTAGCGATTTTAAGAACTTTCACCCCATATTAAGACCTTTCGTGCAATTCAGGTGTCGATTTTATCCTGGCGAGCGATAGCGAGCCTGTAATTTAAGAGGAACCGGCCTTCGGCCGGGAAATTTTTCTACCGAAAAATGTACAAATTTATCTTGAAAGGGACTCAAGGGGGTGTAATTTTAAGCTTGATGGAGGTCTAGGGAACAAACTAAATACCTCCCCTTAACGTGGCCAACACTGGTGGTGGTGAGTAAGTCACTGGTACAGACCCTACAGTAACAACCAACAGGCCAACCTCCGGAGCCCTATTTCTGCCAATGGAGTGGTCAGCTTCTCGTGACACTCTTATACCTCCATACCCATTACCAAACATACCCATTACCACACTCTTATACCTCCATACCCATTACCAAACATTCCTATTACTGGTACGGGAAATACAGTTTTCTCCTTGGATCAAAATTTTACTTGATCCAAAATATATGACCACCTCATCGTTTAATCATTACCACACCAAAATGGCGGCCCTCACAAGAGATGGCCAATTTGTCTTACTAAAAGGTCTGTAGTCCAAGGTACCTGGGAGTAAAGTGGATTTGATGCAACCAAGATTGGCCAGTTAGTACAGTTACTTATAAAAACTGGTGTACGTATATATATAATGAAGACATCAGTAGAGGACCGAGGGCACCGCAATTTCCATAACAAGAGGAAGAATAGAGATAGAGCTGCGCCATACGCCATGTTTATAGAGATAGAGCTGCACCATACGCCATGTTTATAGAGATAGAGCTGCGCCATACGCCATGTTTATAGAGATAGAGCTGCGCCATACGCCATGTTTATAGAGATAGAGCTGCGCCATACGCCATGTTTATAGAGATAGAGCTGCGCCATACGCCATGTTTATAGAGATAGAGCTGCGCCATACGCCATGTTTATAGAGATAGAGCTGCGCCATACGCCATGTTTATAGAGATAGAGCTGCGCCATACGCCATGTTTATAGAGATAGAGCTGCGCCATACGCCATGTTTATAGAGATAGAGCTGCGCCATACGCCATGTTTATTACTCGAATTTTTGGCAAGATGGCACCTTGTTGATGCCGAAAATTCGAGTAATAAACATGGCGTATGGCGCAGCTCTATCTCTATTCTTCCTCTTGTTATATATATATATATATATATATATATATATATATATATATATATATAGAGAGAGAGAGAGAGAGAGAGTTATAATAAATCAATAAGTATAATAGTGTATTGGATCAGTAGTGATGGTAGGTAGGGAGTTAGGCAGAACATAACAGTAGTCCCCTTGTCTAATATGGTCGGGAAAAAAAAAAAAAATCCCCTCCCGTAATCTGGTTATACACGTCACTTCTTCCTCTGACAAAGCTCAACTTTTTGCTCAAACTTTGTCAATATTAAAACCGGCGAGCGGTAGCTAATAGTATACAAATTTATCTTGAAGGAAGGTCTTAAGTTTTAATGATGGAGGTCTAGGGAGGAAACTAATATAATAATAAATAGATACATAAATGAGCAAATAAATATGCCCATCTCCCCTTAACCCCTTTTGTACCGGCAACTTCTCTTTAACTTTAATCTGGCTAATATTGGACGATTGTATTCAGTTTCAAAAGGGCCTCCAGCAAATAACAGGCTTCGAACTATCTCACTTAACCCTTTTTACTACCACAGATCCTTCTTAAACTGCATAAAACCGTCTAAATATAGCTAAACATAAGATTAAAAAGACGTCGCCGGTACAGTAGGGGTTAAAAGTATTTCGATACTACCTGTGTGTGTGTGTGTGTGTGTGTGTGTGTGTGTGTGTGTGTGTGTGTGTGTGTGTGTGTGTGTGTGTGTGTGTGTGTGTGTGTGTGTGCGCGTGTGTGTGTAACTCTAAGTGTGTGTATGTTGAGACCACCACATGTACACAAACACACCTATATGCCAAACTCCCACTTCTCTCCCTCCTACACAAACACACAAATAAACACCTTCATAAACACCTACACAAACACCCTCACAAACACTCTCATCAACACCTTCATAAACACCTACACAAACACCCTCACAAACACTCTCATCAACACCTTCATAAACACCTACACAAACACCCTCACAAACACTCTCATCAACACCTTCATAAACACCTACACAAACACCCTCATCAACACCTTCATAAACACCTACACAAATACCTACATGAAAACCCTCATAAACACCTTTACAAACACTCTTATAAACACCTTCATAATCACCTACACAATCACATACATAAAAACCCTCTTAAAAACACCTTCACAAACACTAACATAAAGTCTTTTAAACATCTTCACAAACAATATTGGGCCTACAAAATGGTCTAAATCCATAAATTCATATACCGTTGGAATCGCAACAAGACGAATCTATAATTATATACCCTTGAAAACACAATAATCAACATAAATAATCCAAATATAAAAAATAGGTCTATTTGGCCTAAATATGGGTTAAATACAAACAATATTAATATATATACCGTTAGAATCGCAATGACAACAGGAATCCATATATACCCTTGAAACCACAACAAATATAAAATATAGGTCTACTGGGCCTAAAAATTGTCTAAATATATATAAACAATATACCGTTGGAATCGCAACGACGAGACGAATCCATAATATGCCCTTGAAAACACAAAATTCGAACATGACCTGCCAAGGTCAGGGAGTGAAAGTGTACTTGTGGTAGAAATTTGAGCAAAATCCATACATAAATAACCCATCTATTGGTGATTTAGAAGTTTTCAAAATCAAAATCAAAATTAGGCCTATTGGGCCTACAAAATTGTCTAAATCCAAATATTTATGTACCGTTGGAATCGCACCGACGAGACGAATCCATATATGCCCTTGAAAACACAAAATTCGAACATTACCTGCCAAGGTACTCGGCTTCGCCTGGACTAACCCAAGTCTTTTCAAAAATCATTGTTGGATTCTGGGCGAATGGCTAGTCGAAAATGGAATCTAAGACCATGTTTGGAAGCTGTTGGGCAAGATAAATCGAATGGCACCAAGAAGAAATCATTTGGACTTTTATTTTGGGCTACAGAAGACTTTTAATGTTGAAAAAGTGCTCATTTCGGGCGTTTTTCGAGGCCAAATCAAGACGAAATCCTAAAGGACTGGTCCGATTTTAATTATGTCTGTGCCATTGGATTCAGAGAGTGAAAGTGTAGTTGTGGTAGAAATTTGAGCAAAATACATACATAAATAACCCATCTATTGGTGAATTAGAAGTTTTCAAAATCAAAACCAAAATTAGGCCTATTGGGCCTACAAAATGGTCTAAATCCAAATATGTATATACCGTTGGAATCGCACCGACGAGACGAATCCATATATGCCCTTGAAAACACAAAAGTCGAACATTACCTGCCAAGGTATTCGGCTTCGTCTGGACTAAAACCCAAGTCTTTTCAAAAATCAATGTTATATTCTGGGCGAATGGCTAGTCGAAAATGGAATCTAAGACTATGTATTGAAGCTGTTGGGCAAGATAAATCGAATGGCACCAAGCAGAAATCATTTGGACTTTTATTTTGGGCTACAGAAGACTTTTAAAGTTGAAAAATTGCTCATTTCGGGCGTTTTTCGAGGCCAAATCAAGACGAAATCCTAAAGTACTGGTCCGATTTTAATTATGTCTGTGCCATTGGATTCAGAGAGTGAAAGTGTACTTGTGGTAGAAATTTGAGCAAAATCAATACATAAATAACCCGTCTACAGTATGTGTGATTTAGAAGTTTTCAAAATTAAAATAAAAATTAGGCCTATTGGGACTACAAAATGGTATAAATCCAAATATTTATATACCGTTGGAATCGCACCGACGAGACGATTCCATATATGCCCTTGAAAACACAAAATTCGAAAATGAAATGCCAAGGTACTCGGCTTCGCCTTGACCCATGTGTGACCCATGTGTTTTCAAAAAACAAAAACATTTATTCTGAGCGAATGGCTGGTCAAAAATGGAATCTAAGACCATTTATGGAAGATGTTGGGCAAGATAGATCGAATGGAACTAAGCAGAAAAAACTTGGACTTACAGTTTGGGCTACAGAAGACTTTTAAAGTTGAAAAAGTGCTCATTTCGGGAGTTTCTGGAGATCAAATCAAAACTAAATCCTAACTAAATCCTAAATCCTAACCCGTCTATTGGTGATTTTGAAGTTTTCATAATCAAAGTTAGGCCTATTAGTACCTACACAAACTCTCAAATAAGCACCTTCATAAACACCTTTACAAACACGTACACAAACACTCTCTTAGACACCTCCACAAACACCTACACAAACACCTACACAAACACCTACACAAACACCTACACAAATACCCCTCTATATGCCAAACTCCCACACCCCGTACCCCTTCTACACAAACATAGCAGTTACATCTCTTCATGGTTATGTTAAGGGCAGATTGGGATGGTTTTTTCTGGACACCATTCTCCCTCGTGCTTAGACCCATTGTTTATTTAGGTCTTAAAACGTGAATCCCATTAGTTTGTCGATTTAAAGACCTTTCTCCATATTTCTTTGTCAATATTAAGATTTTTCGTGCCCCTTAGGTGTCGATTTTTTCCTGGCGAGCGATAGCGATATTGTAATTGTGGAGGAACCGGCCTTCGGCCATGACATTTTGCTACTGGAAAATGTACAAATTAATCTCGAAGGGGGATCTAATGGATGTTTTATTTAAGATTGATGGAGGTCTAGGGAGAAAACTAAAAAATTTACGAATACTGTATATAAATCATAGACCCCAAAAACAACCTCTGTCCCCTTAATAAAGGGGTATAGCGGTGGTTAACACGAAGTACAGTACTATTTTTTTACGAGAACCGGAACATGGAGGGGGGGGGGGGGGGGGGAATACCAATATTTGTTAACCCTTTCAGGATTCGGTGACGCATTTCCCTTCTGTTTTCTGGCTATTATTGGACAATGTTATTCAGTTTAGGAAGGGTGTATGAAAGTCCGAGGGTGGTGAATTGAGATAGTCTTTACCCTTATAATTCCCACAGATCCTAAACTGTATAAAATCGAAATGGTTCACCTGACGAACTTTAACTGGTTCACATAGCGCTAAGAAGAGAGAGAGAGAGAGAGAGAGAGAGAGAGAGAGAGAGAGAGAGAGAGAGAGAGAGAGAGAGAGAGAGAGAGAGAGAGAGAGAGAGACAGAGAGAGACAGAGAGAGAGAGAGAGAGAGAGAGAGAGAGAGAGGGGAGAGAGAGAGAGGGAGAGGGGGGGAGTGTGAGAGAGAAGTAGTGTGTGTGTGTGTGTGTGTGTGTGTGTGTGTGTGTGTGTGTGTGTGTGTGTGTGTGTGTGTGTGTGTGAGAGAGAGAGAGAGAGAGAGAGAGAGAGAGAGAGGGGGGGGGGGGGGGGAAGGAAGTGTGAGAGAGAAGTAGTGTGAGTGTGTGTGTGTGTGTGTGTGTGTGTGAGAGAGAGAGAGAGAGAGAGAGTTGTAAGAAAATGTGAGCACTGTAGTATGTGAGGAAGGGGGCCAAGGCCTTAATTAAGGGAGCCCACCTCGTTTTTTGTTCTCTCTCTCTCTCTGGGCTGTATCCATTCGGCCCCATTCAGCATACTAGTTTAGGACGTTTATCCCAACGCAGGTGTTGATTACCGCTCGCCAGCATATTTTTTTTAAATATTTTTGACAGCAGGCTAAATTTGTACATTTTTCGATAGAAAAATTTCTCTGGCGAAGCCGGATTTCTTAATACAATGCTGGTTCGCTATCGCTCGCCAGGAAGATATCGACACCTGGATGGGAATAAGCATCTTTAAAAAGTAGGCTGAATGGGGCCGAATGGATACAAGCAAGAGAAAGAGAGAAACGGAGAGAACAAAATGCAGGTCACCCCCCTTAATCCTTAACCCATTCAGTACCGGGGACGTCCTTTTCATCATATTCTGGCAACTATTAGACGATTTCATTCAGCTTAGGAAGGACCTCCAGCAATGCTTTAAACTATCTCAATCAACCCATTTAACTACCACAGATCCTTCCTAAGCTGCATAGTATCGTTTAAATATAGCTAGAATAAAATATAACACACGTCGCTGGTAAAGTCGAGCTAATAAGTGATGTATCGGCACCAAGTATATCTTGATCAATAATTGGTATCAGCAATGTCTAAAACTTGATTTATTCGTTTCGAGTGAGATATAAAATCATGTTCCTACACTTACCCACCCTATTCAACATCTGACAGACATTAATACAGCACAGAGAGAGCCAAACGTAATGACAGCTGAGACATGACTTATTATCGCCACTGTACTCAAAGTGTTAACACCAGAACTGAGTAATAAGGGTGAGAATAAACAGTAGAAAGAAAGAAGACAGGGAGAGAGAAACAGCTGAGAGAAAGAGAGAAGAGAGGGAGAGAGAAAAATAGCTGAGAGAAAGAAGAGAAGATGCGAGCAGGAAAGATAGAGGGTATGATCGTAAGAGAGAGTTGCGAGAAAATGTAAGTAAGACTGATATAGAGATGTTAAGAGGAAGAGAGTAACAATATAGAGACCAGAGAAAGACGACTGAGAGAGAGAGAGAGAGAGAGAGAGAGAGAGAGAGAGAGAGAGAGAGAGAGAGAGAGAGAGAGAGAGAGAGAGAGAGAGAGAGAGAGAGAGAGAGAGAGAGAGAGAGAGAGAGAGAGAGAGAGTAAGGGTAAGAGAGAGTTGCGAGTAAATGTGATCACTATAGTAAGTAAGGAAGGGGGCCGAGGTCTTAATAAATGTGATCACTATAGTAAGTAAGGAAGGGGGCCGAGGTCTTAGTAAATATGATCACTATAGTAAGTAAGGAAGGGGGCCGAGGTCTTAATAAATGTGATCACTATAGTAAGTAAGGAAGGGGGCCGAGGTCTTAATAAATGTGATCACTATAGTAAGTAAGGAAGGGGGCCGAGGTCTTAGTAAATATGATCACTATAGTAAGTAAGGAAGGGGGCCGAGGTCTTAATAAATGTGATCACTATAGTAAGTAAGGAAGGGGGCCGAGGTCTTAGTAAATATGATCACTATAGTAAGTAAGGAAGGGGGCCGAGGTCTTAATAAATGTGATCACTAGTAAGTAAGGAAGGGGGCCGAGGTCTTAGTAAATATGATCACTATAGTAAGTAAGGAAGGGGGCCGAGGTCTTAATAAATGTGATCACTATAGTAAGTAAGGAAGGGGGCCGAGGTCTTAATAAATGTGATCACTATAGTAAGTAAGGAAGGGGGCCGAGGTCTTAGTAAATGTGATCACTATAGTAAGTAAGGAAGGGGGCCGAGGTCTTAATCCGTAACACCAGAGCTGGCGGGGCGCGCTACATGCCTCACATAGTCTCAGGGAGGCGAGGGGAAGGGAGAAATGGAGAAGAGGGGAAAAAATAAAGACGGGAGAGAGAATAAATAGGACAAAAGGGAGAGAAAGAAGAAAGAGGGGAGAGGGAGAAGTGGTAGAAAAGGTAGGGAGAAAGAGGAAAAGAAAGAGAAAGAGGGGAGAGGGAACGAAAGGTGAAAGAGGAGACGAAAAAAAGGAGAGATGAATTAATTGAGTGGACGAAAGAGGGATGATACAAGAGAGAGAAAGAATAGGGTGGGGGGAGGGAGGGACACAGGAGGATAGATGATGTGAGAAAAATAGCGAAAAGTTGATAAGAAAAACAGGACAACACGGAGCAAAAGTGGAGCGAGGATATGGAGAGGAGAAAAAAGTGGGAAGAGGGAGAAGAAGGGGGGAAAGAGACGAAGGAAATGAGAGGACAATGTGAGGAAAAGGGGGTGAAGAAGAGAAGAAAAACGTAGACCACAACTGGAAAGAGGAGACAAAAGGGGGAGAAGAGAAGTGGTTAAAAAGAAGGACAAATTAAGGTAAATACGATTAGAAGGGAAGGAAATGGAGGAGATGATGAGATAAAAGAGGGGAGATAGGAGAGGGGGAGAAAGATGGAAATGGGAAAAGAAGAGAACGACCCCGTGAGGTGAAAATGGGACGATGGTAAGCATAAAGAGAACAGCTGAGAGAGACAGAGAGAGTGTGTGAGAGAGAGTGAACAGAAAACGAGGTCTATTCACTAAGAAAAGCAAGATGCAACCAATAACAAATTTAGCGTGGAATTAAGTCATATCACCCTGAGGAGTTATTTTCATACTGCCACACCATTATGAACAACAGGATTCAACGTACCATTCTAACAATCGTCAAGTTATGGACTCCGCTACAGTGACTCCGATACATCCTCGCTACAAGGGCTCGTGTGAATCATTCTTAAAGAGGAATAAGTGATACCCAGTCTACATTATATCCAGCTATAACTAATTTGGCGTGATAATGTTAGCTCCCCGTCTATATTGCTAGATTTCTATGTGAGTTATTACTGTTGTTTAGGTAATTTATCAGTTATACACACGGAGTTTTAATATGATTGGTATGAAGCTTATGCAAAGTAATGTTGAAATATATGACTATAATGTATATAATATTTCCATGAAAACATAAATAGTTTGAATTGAATTGAACTGAAAAAATGAATGATGCGAGGTTTTACTAGCTTCTAAGATCGCTATTGTGTATTCAGATAAAAGTTGCTATGGTAGAAAGTGTTAGATAAGAACAGACAACGAGTGTATAAGTGGTAGAAAGGTGGTGACGCATTTAGTATGGCAAGACTAAGTGGCAGACAGAGGAGTCAGGTACGCTGGTGGTGAGACAAGATTAAGTGGTAGACAGGTGGTGAAGCAAGACTAAGTGGTAGGCAGGTGGTAAGGCGATACTAAGTGGCGAGACAAGACTAAGTGGTAGGCAGGTGATAAGGGAAAGCTAAGTGGTAAACAGGTGACGAGGCAAGATAAGTGGTAGGCAGATGCTGATACAAAATTAAGTGGTAGACAGGGGGTGAAGCTATAATTATATGAGAATAAATAAGTGATAAACAGGCGGTGAGGTAACATTAGGTGGTAGGCGGGCGTTGAAGCATTAATGAGACACAACTAAGTGGTAGACAGGTGGTGAGGCTTTGAATGACGCAAGGTTAAGTGGTAGGTAGTTGGTGTGGCAAAACTAAGTGGTAGGTAGATGCGGAAACTGGTTCATTAAAACTTGTATTAATAATGACATATCTAATATTACTGAATGCGATAACAAAAACTATCTTGTTTTCTTTGTATGCAAATAAATCCAAAAACATTCAGCTCACGAATATGCAAAATCAACCTGAATCCTTTACTACTTTCAATGTGGTGATGGGCTGGTCTATCAGAGTGAGAACTGAGCGATCTCTGCCATACCCATAGCTTACTCTGACTGTTCCTTTAACTTATATATTTTCTAGATCTCAAGTGACGGCGTCTTTTCTGTGGATTGACCTCCCAATCTACCAAGATTGGAAGCCAAAGCGTCACATTTTTCCCTTGCCCCTCAACTTTCTCTTCATAATTGCTGAGGGGCACAGGGCCCTGGGTGGGGCTTTGGTTTCCCGGGCGTTTCTGCACCCTCCTCAGCTCCCCGCCATGGAGTGGCTTCGGTCACCCAGGCTTTATTGTGGTCGGCAGGGAGGGTTCTGTGGGGGCGCTCGGTTATGGCCTTGGAATTGCTCGGGGCCTTGGGGCTGTTCAGCCAGGCAGCTTGGGGAACAACAACAACAACAACAACAACTACTTTCAATGAAACAAACATTCCCACTTCTCCCTGTACAGTAACAAGCATTTTGTTTCTATGGGAATGAAGGAGGCAAAAGACAAAGCTGCCTGTAACAAGTGTGTCCCCCAAAGTGAAAGAGTGATAGAGCCAAAAGAAAGGTACGTTAGAGCTTGAAGCAGTTTGAGTCATAGGATGAGGGAAAGACAAAGCAAAACAATAAATAAATAAACGTATCTATTTTACAAAGCCACAATAAAATTTATATTTTTGTAGTAAAATTGGTAAGAGATATTCTTGATTAAATCAAGTGCAACAGATTAATTACTGTCCATGTGATAGCATACTTCTCCTAATTTTGTGTAATTCACGATAATGGGATGAGAAATTATAATGCGAATAATAATTAAATGCTTCGTAGTTTCATTTCTAGGGATATCATTATATATTTTATTAAATAGTTGCTTTTGCGAGAGCATAAAGTGAAATCATAATACACTGCAATAAATTTGAACACTAAACATCTACTGTACACATAAAATGTACCAACTTTTTTTATTTCTGCATTTCCTCTATCAATCTTACCTTTGGAAAGTGTTATCAATAAAAAATGTACTGGACCTTTTAAGAATGCATAAACGTCAATGAACACTTATGCTAGTGTAATATTGCAATGTTAACTATTTTGTTATTCGAGGATGCACTTTCAATTTATGTTGGCTATCATTAAGGGGAGATCTCCACTTGAGGGATTTTTTTCTTGACCTCTTTCTCCCTCATGTTTAGCCCCATTGCTTTTGATATTATAAAACGTTCGCCCCATTAGTTTAGCGATTTTAAGAACTTTCACCCCATATTAAGACCTTTCGTGCAATTCAGGTGTCGATTTTATCCTGGCGAGCGATAGCGAACCTGTAATTTAAGAAGAACCGGCCTTCGGCCGGGAAATTTTTCTACCGAAAAATGTACAAATTTATCTTGAAAGGGACTCAAGGGGGTGTAATTTTAAGCTTGATGGAGGTCTAGGGAACAAACTAAATACCTCCCCTTAAACGATTGTATGTAGTTTTGGAAGGACCGCTAGGAATCAAGGGGTAAACATAATCTCAATTGACCTTCTGACTCCCACAGTGTCTTCATAAGCTGTACGGTATGAGATCGTCTAATATTGACCAGAATTAAATTGAGAAACGCGTCACCAAATCCTCAAAGAGTTAATAAAATAATAGTGTTAGAAGAGCACATAACACGGCCAAACGTTTATATACTGTATTTATACCTAATAAGTGTACTCAAAAGCATTTTCGAATATAATTAATAAGTTTTGAGACACCTTGCTTATAAGAAAACAGAGACACAGAAAAAACAACTAGCACACAGCCTGCGAAACTACCGTTGACATAGATAATATAATACAAAGTAAATACAGGAGCCTCAGACATAAAGTTAATTGCAAAAATAGTATAATAATAATAATAATAATAATAATAATAAAATAAAAATAAATAAATAAATAAATAAATGCATAAATAAATATACAAACCAATAACTAAATGAGAAATAAAATAAAATATTCGTGTCTACTTGTATGAGAAGGCCATTCCGGGCAAGGATGATGGCAGAGGGAGAGGTAAGGAATGTTAGGAGGTTGGAGTCACCGGTGTGGAAGATGATAAGAAGCAGACCAGGCACAATGCTGCACACTACCACCACGACCAACACACATAGAAATAATAAAATATAACAAACACATTATATGACGTAAAGAGGGGAAAGGAAACAATGCATAGGAAATATATGAAAAGTGGAAAGAGGCATGATGCACAAGGGAGAATATCAGTGTAATATTACCGACTAAACATGAGGAAGAAGGGGGACCACAAAAACGACCCATCTCCTCTTAATAACTCTGTTTTATCACCGTATTCTCCATTTTACTACTAAATTATTTCCCCTCCCCTTCGTTTATTATTTCCCCTCCCCTTCGTTTATTATTTCCCCTCCCCTTCGTTTATTATTTCCCCTCCCCTTCGTTTATTATTTCCCCTCCTCTTCGTTTATTATTTCCCCTCACCTTCGTTTATTATTTCCCCTCCCCTTCGTTTATTATTTCCCCTCCCCTTCGTTTATTATTTCCCCTCCCCTTCGTTTATTATTTCCCCTCCCCTTCGTTTATTATTTCCCCTCCCCTTCGTTTATTATTTCCCCTCCCCTTCGTTTATTATTTCCCCTCCCCTTCGTTTCATGTAGCTTCTCTCTTTTGTGTTTGTTTATCTTTCAGCCATAGCTTCCCTCCGTTCTCTCCTCTCCTTCTTTCCTTGCTCAACATCCTCTCCTCTCTTCAAACACAACCACTCCACTCCACTCCGTTCTCTCTCTCTCTCTCTCTCTCTCTCTCTCTCTCTCTCTCTCTCTCTCTCTCTCTCTCCCCTCACTACCTTTAAAAATACCCGTAGTGTGTGTTGTTGTCTCGCCAAACCACTGATAGCCATCCATTCCTCCCCCTCCCCCCTTTCCCCTTGTTTTCCCTACACCCCTATTTGTCCCACTACCTTCTTTCACTGCGTATATATGCCTCTACTCTTCTCTCTCAGTTGTCCATCCTTTATCAAACTATTATTGTGCATCTTTCTATTTGCCATTCTGCTTTATAATCCGATTTTGAATATCCTTACCCTTGCTGGTCTCGCTATTATACTTTACTTCTCTGTTCATCAATTCCGTCTTTATCTGGTTGATATTTCTAGCTTCTTCCACCTCAATGTATATCTACCCTGCAAGAAACCAACAGGCGACCAAAACGCCTGGTATTGTGATCACTCCTGGCTCTGTGTGCGTTATATATATATATATTTTTTTTTTTAGAGAGAGAGAGAGAGTGAGAGTGAGAAAGGAGAGGGAGAGAGAGAGAGTGTGTGAGCAAGACGGTGAGAAAGGAGAGAGAGAGAGAGAGAGAGAGAGAGAGAAAGTGCCGGAGACGAAAAACCATGGACGAAAATGCGAGTGCAATTTGGTGCGGGGCGAAAGTGATAGCTCTAATGGTTGGTTGAGGGAGTAGGTGGTGGTGGTGGTGGTGGTGGAGGCGGAGGCGAAGGGGAGAAGGAAGGAGAGAGAGAGAGAGTAATTTCCTTCAAACCTTTACGGAGATGAACATGTATATTACAGATATCTATTTTTTATTAATTTCACCACAACACCAAACACCTCCAATTAAATTCATGAAAGCATATATTTGTGATCGAACCTGGGTTTTTAAACACTATATCCATTACACCACCATAGATTCCTTACGGCATTAATTATGCAAAGATAAAATTAGGTATTACAGTTGATAGTTTGACTTCGGAAGTGATAAAATTATCAGAACAATTAGTATTCCTCTAAATGTTGTTGTATTCCTGCTCATATACAGTCGCGCTAATAAGTGATGTCTCAGCACCAAGCATGTTTTGATCAATAATTAGTATCAGGCAATATCTAAGCTTCATTTCTTCATATCGAGTGAAATATACAAACATCTTCCTACACTTCCCCACCCTATTCAGCATCTGACAGACATTAATACAGCACAGAACAAGCCAAACGTAATGACAGCTGGAAATAACTTATTAGCGCGACCGTACATTCCAGTCTTATAACCAATGTGTCACGGTTTGGCACCCTGGATTTGCTGAGTTTTGTTTTGTTTTGTTTTTTGAGCGAAGCAAAACTCGTTTAAGGGGGGGGGGGGATGGTTGGTTGTTCTGGTCCCTCTTCTTCCTCATGTTTAGCGCCATTAGGTTACAGACTTTAAGACCCATTACTTTGGCGATTTATAGACGTTTTGCCCTATTTCTTTGTCAATATTTTAGACTTTTCGTGTCATTTACGTGTCGATTATTTCCTGGCGAGCGATAGCGAACCTATAATCAAGAAGGGATCTGCCTTCGGCCGACAGAAAAATGTACAAATATATCTAGAAGGGGGATCTTGGGGAATTATTATTATTATTATTATTATTATTATTATTATTATTATTATTAGAGAGAGAGAGAGAGAGAGTGTGTGTGTGTTTGTGTGTGTGTGTGTTCTCGTTAGGTAAAATATAACTCTAAAGCCCAACCTTTTCTCTGTTTCATTTCTGCTTTCCCTCGTTGTGTTTACTATTGCCCCCCCCCACCCCCCCCTCCCTCCCCATCTTTAACCTCCCTCCCCTGTCCCCCTCCCCTCCTTCCCCTTCCTCCCCTGCCCCCCTTCCCTCGTTTCCCTGTCCCTCTCTCCTCCTTCCTCTTCCTCCCCTCACCCCTTGTCCCCCTCCCTTGTCCCCTTCCCCTCGTTCCCCTGTCCTCCTTCCCCTCAATCCCCTACCTCTTTTTCCCTGTCCCCTCCCTTCCTTTCCTCCCCTTCCTCACCCCTATCCTACCTCCCAACCCAGTCCTTCTCTCTCCCTCCCCTCCCCTCCCATGCTCCAACTCTTCCCTCTCTCCCAGTCCCCTTGCATTTACTACGCCGACTATTGACTCGCATACTTGATTCAACAACTTCTTTAAAATATTGTCCAAGGTTTCGCTTTAATAATAGGGTTGTATTTTGCACATTACACTGTGAGAGAGACTCCTGGCTAAACCTGTGGTGACCCAGGTTCGCTTATACAATTTTGTCTCTAGCGCATCAAAGGATTTTCGGTGACCGATATCTGTTAGCATACCAAATTATCAGCTTGATTTCTAAAGATATCGACAACGAATCTAATTTATACTGTCAACCCACCAACTGTGGTCTCCAACAACAACAACATCAACAAAGTCGTTCATTCATAGACCTTCGATGGCGTTGATGAAAAAAAACAGTTCTAAAATGTTTTAGCATAGTTATCCTCAAATATCAAAGCATATAGGCCTACAGGAGATTGATGTCAATTTATTCGATACAATTTTATCTATCTTCTAATCAATAATCATCATATTAGGTATATTATTATGATTGTCAAACTTGCAGGTATACTGAAATTGGTGAATAATATATTTCAAGTTAGTCATACTTCAAACCTAAAGAAAATAGACTAATATCATTCATATTTGGCGTAAACAATATAAATTTAAAACTCAAAATAATCGTGATAATATATATAATCACATTGCCAGTTCAGTAGCTAAAAGCTGATGCCAATATATATAAATATGGGCGAAATAATCAGTATGACTTAGTCAGTCCTCATTATAGAAAATAACACTCAAATAATGAAATCTGCAAGATAATACTTATGGCATCATCGTCATCACCATCGTCGTGAGTTACCCCACTGCAGGACAAACACCTCGTCCAAACTGTTCCACTAACCGGACAGTTGCTAGCTTGCTCCATTCCCAGAGAACTTCAGATCTGAACCCTTCATCTGGTGCTATGTCTACATCTCCTTCTAGCTCAAATTCTAGATCCCCAATCTGTTGCATTAGTATTTTATCTTCTATCACTTGTTCGGAATATATGGTTTGCTCAAGATCATTTCCTTTTCCTTTATAATAATGAGAATGTCTTACGCAGTTGTCTATTTTCTCATCCAAGAAGCTCCTTCTTCTCTTTCCAACCTGATTATGTCTATTGTTTATGTTATCCTCTCCATCCCTCTTTAGGCACTCCTTAGTTTGCGTTCTAGAACCTTTCTTATACATACATGATGGGGCAGCGAAGAGAATGGGGTCATTTGAGGTGGAGGGATTGGGGAATTAATAGTTTTGACATTGAACATTCCTTTCTGATTTATTAAGATCTGATAGTTTCTAAAAAATAAATAGTATTCTTTTTAATCAATCATAATATTAATATTATATCAATTAGCAAATAATTTTAATCATATGAAAATGGGAACTTAGCTAAGCGTTTTATATCTATATAGTTACCAGATGATTAGCTCAGTATTTCATCAAATAATGCTACAAATCACATTTCTTTCCAGATATCTTCAACATAGGCAAAAAACTATGGAGACAAATTTAACATGAATTCCCTTGAAACAAAACATGGTCAACATCAACAGCAAGAACTAGTAATGACAGTACATACACAAAATACCTTAGGTTATAATATATATATATATTAAAGCATCAACTCTCATCATGACTGTCGTTGTTTCTAGCCCGGCTGAGTGTTAAAAATTATCTCTATCTCTCTATCTCTCTCTCTCTCATGTGCAAGGGTGGTCTTTTTTTAGCCCTAGTGTTCCCACCCCCGGCTTGCTAGGCACCTTATTCTGGGAACTCTGACACACACACACACACACACACACACACACACACACACACACACACACATTCTCACACACACACATTCTCACACACACACACACACACCTGTGGTTCCTGTGGTTGTAGTTGAGGGCTGACAGCTATCACCCCGTGGTCCACGCCGTTGTGTCGCCGCCACTGTACGTCCCATCTGCCCTCCTCTGCGCCAGCTTGTCAATGATGCTGTTGCTGGCAGCACGGAGGTGATAGTGAGGTAGAGTTGGTTGGTCGTCTATTGAGGCAAGGAAGTGATCCAAATCCTTCTTAAACATTTTCAGTTTTAGGTAGTCTTTATTTCTAATTTCTTTGGGTAATTCGTTATACACCTTAGGACCATGAGTAGCGAAAGAATTTTCTCTTAGCGTCTTCACTCTGGTTAGCGCTCTTGATTTGATGAGTCTGATATAGCACATTCTACTGAGGCATTTATGTTCTTTATATGTGATGATCACTTTATCTTCAACTTTCAGATTTCGAGCCATGTTATTAAGAATTTTCCAAGTGTATAGGATTAAATATCTTTCTCTGAGTCTCTCCAGAGAGTATAGATGTAATGTTTTTAATCTCTCCCAGTAGACCTGATCCTTTACAAATGTAATTTTGCTGGTGAAGGAGCGCTGGACCCCCTCCAAGGCTTGTTGCTCCCCAGATTTCCAGGGACTCCACAACTGGCAGCAGTATTCTAAAAGAGGTATCACCAAGGCCTTGTACAGGGTAAGCATAGGTTCCACCTCTCGTGTTTTAAAGGTGAGCAATATCCAGCCAGCCTGGGCTCTTGCCTTTTGGACCACTGCTTGGATGTGCTTGCTGAAGGTAGCATCATGACTCATTAGAACACCCAGGTCTAGCACATGGTTATTGCGTTGTATTAGGGAACCGTTGTGTGCAGTATAGTTGGCGTTTTCATTGATGTTGGTTCCATACCTAACTATTTCAAATTTATTGTTGTTGAATTACATATTGTTTGCATCAGCCCAGGAATACAAACTGGTTATGTCAGAATTTAATTTATTTAAATCTTCTGCTGATTTGATTGCTTTCATGACTTGTGTCATCAGCAATTGAAGAGATTGATGAGTGGAGGGTATCTTGGTCAATATCAGATATGTGAATAAGGAAAAGCAGTGATCCCAGAACAGAGCCTTGGGGAACACCACTGTAGACGTTAGAGTCACAGGAGAGGACACCGCCTGCAGCAACACACTGTTTCCTATCCTTCAATAAATTGTGGATCCACATTCCAAGACGACCAGTTATTCCTAGATTTCTTAATTTATGCAGTAAGACCCCATGATCCACCTT
Source organism: Paralithodes platypus (assembly GCA_032716605.1). Classification (NCBI taxonomy): domain Eukaryota; kingdom Metazoa; phylum Arthropoda; class Malacostraca; order Decapoda; family Lithodidae; genus Paralithodes; species Paralithodes platypus. The sequence continues at coordinate 1,154,976 of CM064520.1, forward strand.
ATCGAAGGCCTTGCTAAAGTCCAGGTAGATGACATCAATATTTTTGTCTTCTCCATCTGTTAAGTAGGATGGCTGGAAAACCATCAGGACCAACTGTCGCATTCCTAGAGATTTCCTTTATAGCTTCCTGAATGTCCATTCGAGAGATGATCATGTCCTGCATTTGTGGGTCAATGATTTGGCTATTCAAGAAACATTCCTTGGGATCTGTGATCTTCTTTTCTTCAATGGGAGTACTAAACACACCTTCATACTGTTTATGGAGAGCTTCACACACTTCCGTTGGATCTTCAATCATCACGCCCATACTTAGATATTTTGTTTGAAATAGAAAAATATCATGTCAATTGTTTTGCTTTACCTGGGGTACTGGGTCGTTGTGTTTTTCCAAGCTGGTATTATTTTCATTTTCTGGTATTTCTGTAGATAATTTTTCAATGTTCTGTGTGGGTTCTGTCGCTGTGCTATTATCACGCTCGATAATTGAGTTCACTCATGCAAACTGTTGATCGTATTTATCACTTACTTTGGATTTTACACAGTTCTCACAGGAAAAATTAATTCTAGAATTAAAATAGTTCACTAAATGATACGGTGGTAGTTCCGAACACGCAGTATGGATAAATTCATTACAGTTTTCACACTTTAGGCATTTAATTATGCACGTTTTTTGGCACACTACAGGCATGATTTTCCAGGTGGAGGGAGACTTGTTCTGTTTGACATTATTGTAGCTTAAACAAGAGGAGGTGGCGGGTGGTGGTGGTGGGTGGGAGGAGTAGGGGAGGGGGGATTCTTCACCGGTTTCGTAGTTATTTTGTAATTGTACACTTTCACTTTCCTTACACTGTATGTTTGCTCTTTACTCATACATTAACACATATTTAGAGGACAGAATGGTGCAGGTAGTGGCGTAGGTATATAATTGGTTGTGATGTTTCCAACGGGTGGTGCTGGTTGTCAAGGCGAGCAGGCTGGGAGAAGTCTGTTATTTTCACTAATAATTAAAAAACTACTCGCCTCAATTTCTTCCAGTTAGGATCACAACCGGCACAGTTCACTAATGCACATACTAGTAAATTGGCATTAATGTAACCTCTTTACTTCCAAAAATATTTCCAAAAGTAGAGGAGAGGCACTGACACGTACGGTCACTGGTACACATACACACACACACACACACCCTCTTTCGCTCTCTCTCTCTCTCTCCATCACAATAAATAAAAATGCATAATGCTTCGCACAAAACAAAAGGACTAAAGATCTTTTACACTGCTATATGAGTGGCAAATCGCGTCCAAATCAATTAATTACTTAAACAAAAAATAATGGGAGAGATATTATCGCTCAAGAGTGTTTGATGATTATGACGCTTTTGACAGTATATTATGGCTATTATTAGACTGTTTTACTCAGCTTAGAACAAACTTGTGGGAGGTAGAGTTAATTAAGATAGATTTAATCCCCATGGATTTCTAGAGATCCTTCCTACATTGCATACAATCGTCTAATGATAACCAGAATAAAGTGTATGAATGCGTCCTCAAATCCTGAAAGAGTTAACCCTTTCAGTACCAGCGACGTCTGTTATACTATATCTAGCTATATTCAGACGATTTTTGCAGCTTAGGGAGGGTCTGTGGTAACGAAAAGGGTTGATTGAGATAGTTCGAAGCCTTACCATTACTAGAGATCCTTCCTAAACTGAATACAATCGATTAGTAGTATCCAGAATAAAATACAAAGGATGTCGACGGTACAGAAGGGGTTACCACCTACATTACGCACTTGGTACCAGAATGTTGTGGTGGTGGTGTAATGGTTTAGATGCTTGTGTTCTGAATGTGGTGTCCCGAGTTCGAATCCCGGGAGGACCATATGCTTTCATTAGTTTATTCAAGTACATTGGGGTTTGTAATGGATGATTAATGTTAAGAACGGGGTGTTACTTATATCGCTTCGTATCAGGTCAGGTCAGGTGAAGGTATTGAGGGATAAGACTTTACAACGCCTCCTCCTGTCTACTTTTCGAAGAGTGTTGATATGTTATTGAATAGGGGATACGAATGCAAGTCAAAAAGTGTAAATAGAAGGTTTATACATCAACAAATAAACAAGGCCATGACCCACTTACTTTTTCAGCATCGTCTGGCAACCTTGGATGTTCTAATATTGTACGCTGAGGTGGCAAACTAAAGGGTTCACGTTGACAAGAAATAATGTACGCCTAAGTCTTTCAGTATTTGAGGGCCCATTTTTACATTCTAGTTATCCCTAGACATTTAAGGCAGCTTAGGAACCTTTTCCTTTCAATGCCTTACATTAACCCCATTAATCCTTTAACCACAGTAACTTGTCAACCTTGTTTTTCAGCTCTGATTCCTTTCACAATTCAATATTATATCTCAAAACACAATGAGCAAGAGAGAGAGAGAGTGGGACGATAGGCAGAACTGCCTGTGACAAGTGCCTCCACAAGAGTTGAAAAAGTGACAAGACCAAAATATAGTAATATTTGAGCCATAATGCCTGGATACACGGAATTTGAAGAAATTTAGGTCATAGGATGAGGGAAAGATGTGTTCAGGGAGAGTGTTCCAAAGCTCAGCTGTTGAATAGAAGAAAGACTGGGAATATCGGTTCACTCTTGAGTTGGAGAGTTGCACAGAGTAGGGGCGGGATTGTGTTGCAAGGCGGGTGCTAGTTAAAGATGCGAAAGGCTTTCAGATCTACTTTGTTTAAAAGTGCTGTGTGAGAGCAGCCTCACCACATGTGTGAACAATACTCAATACATGGACGCACTGTGCCCTTGTACACAGTAAGAAGTTGTGCAGTGGTAAAGAAACTCATGAACACACCTAGCTTCTGGGAAGCTGTTTTAGAAAGAGTAGTAATATGATCTTTCCAAGAGAGATCAGCAGAAAAAGAAACACCGAGAATATTTAGAAAAGATGAAGGGTTAATTTGTATGCTGTTGAAGAGTAAGGGAAATCGTCCACAACCGCAGCTATGAAACGGCCAAAAAGGAAATTAGAGATAAAGACACAGAAGGAAGGATAGAAAACGAAGGAGGGTAGTTTGAAAATTAGAGATTTGTGTTAGACTATATCGAAGGCTTTTGATATGTCTAGCGCAATAGGAAAAGTCTAACCAAAGTCCCGAAAGGAGGATGACCAAGAGTTAGTAAGATAAGAAAGAAGATTACCAGTACAGCGACCCTTAACACGGCAAGTGTGATAAGCCTCACGGAAGTATGTGTATAGCGAATGCGATAGGCCCCACGGAAGCAAGACCATGAAAAAACAATTCCAAAACACCCCAGGGGCTCTCAAAACAAAGGAATATGTCATTAGGCGAGATAATTCCCCTCTAGTACTTCTTATCACTCATCCTCATGTGTCTCAACCCCCCCCCCTCCTTCCCCTCCTATCCCCCCTCCCTCAATTATCGGCTATTTTTCCTCATATTTCCCCCATTTATCAGTTATTTCGCACGAATTTATCTCACGCGGTATCGTAAACATAAGTGAGTCACTTAGAGACCTTATGCAACACTTAGATTTCTCCTGCAAGCCTCAGTGCAGCGCTAGAGCTTGGAGAGGGAGGGTGTATGTCTCGTGGCCTCCCGCCTCAGCATACGACCGGGCGACGAAATTATAAGTTTTTCACCCACCAATTGCTATTCCCACTACTTTTATTGCTCTTCAAGGTTAATATGTTCATTATATATTATATGTAAAATAAACGCACATGGAGAAGAGATAAAGCTTTATATGGTAGATATAACTAATTCTGTCAGAATTGAAGGTAATTCATTCGCATATAACTACGTTCGTCACAGGCCATTCTCGCGCTCCTTGGGTTAAGGAAGCCATACTGGCGATCTGAGAGTAGATTATGGGAAGATAAATGCTTACGAAATGTTGAAATCGGAATAGTTTCAAAACTATAGAAATGCAAGAAATGCGAGCAATTAGACGATAGTTGGAGGGTTAAGAGTGGTCACCCTTCTTTGGGACAGGTTGAATGAGAGCAAACTTCCAGCAAAGAAGGGAAGACGTTAAAGAAGAAACAGAAACGGAAGAGTTTGCCTAGGCAGGGGGTCAGCATGGAAGCACAGTTTTTGAGTACAACAGGAGGAACACCATCCGGTCCTTACGCATTCTTAGTATTAAGCCCAGAGAGGGTAGAAAGTACATCCTTAAAAGAGATTATGATGTATGTTGTTATGTGTAAGTGTGTGTGTGTGTGAGTGAGGGTGTATGTGTGTGTGTGTGTGCGTGTGTGTGCATAGACAGACAAAGACGTGAAGGGTAAACCCCAAGTGAGTGTTGCATGATATATTAATAGCTTTTGATACAACTTGACATGTCCATTAGACAGACGGGCACTCACACTAGGTCTTAAGGGGAGACGGATGGTTTTTCTGGCCCCCCTTCTCCCTCAAATTTAGCCCCTTTAGTTTTAACCTTTTAAGACGTTCGACCCATTAGTTTGGCGATTTTAAGACTTTTGCTCCTTTGCTTTGTCAATATTTAGACCTTTCCTGCCAATTAGGTGTCGATTTTTTACTGGCGAGCGAAAGTGAGCCTGTAATATAGGAGGAACCGGCCTTTGGCCGGAGAATTTTTCTACCGAAAAATGTACAAATTTATCTAGAGGGGAGATCTTGGGGATGGTTTTTTTTTTAAGCTTGACGGAGGTCTAGGGAGGAAACTAAAAAATACATTAATAAATGTATAAATCAATCACTAGATATCACCTACCCCTTAACAGCTAACCAGAGACAGTAGGAGTGAGTTAGGGGATGCTATAGATATCAATCACTAGATATCACCTACCCCTTAACAGCTAACCAGAGACAGTAGGAGTGAGTTAGGGGATGCTATAGATATCAATCACTAGATATCACCTACCCCTTAACAGCTAACCAGAGACAGTAGGAGTGAGTTAGGGGATGCTATAGATATCAATCACTAGATATCACCTACCCCTTAACAGCTAACCAGAGACAGTAGGAGTGAGTTAGGGGATGCTATAGATATCAATCACTAGATATCACCTACCCCTTAACAGCTAACCAGAGACAGTAGGAGTGAGTTAGGGGATGCTATAGATATCAATCACTAGATATCACCTACCCCCTTAACAGCTAACCAGAGACAGTAGGAGTGAGTTAGGGATGCTATAGATATCAATCACTAGATATCACCTACCCCCTTAACAGCTAACCAGAGACAGTAGGAGTGAGTTAGGGGATGCTATAGATATCAATCACTAGATATCACCTACCCCTTAACAGCTAACCAGAGACAGTAGGAGTGAGTTAGGGGATGCTATAGATATCAATCACTAGATATCACCTACCCCCTTAACAGCTAACCAGAGACAGTAGGAGTGAGTTAGGGGATGCTATAGATATCAATCACTAGATATCACCTACCCCCTTAACAGCTAACCAGAGACAGTAGGAGTGAGTTAGGGGATGCTATAGATATCAATCACTAGATATCACCTACCCCTTAACAGCTAACCAGAGACAGTAGGAGTGAGTTAGGGGATGCTATAGATATCAATCACTAGATATCACCTACCCCTTAACAGCTAACCAGAGACAGTAGGAGTGAGTTAGGGGATGCTATAGATATCAATCACTAGATATCACCTACCCCTTAACAGCTAACCAGAGACAGTAGGAGTGAGTTAGGAGATGCTATAGATATACAGTATGAGTCACGAAGAGCAATCAATCTTTACTACGGGAGGTTTGGTCTTAGACGAAAATATTACACGAATGAATTATCTATCTTTGAGTGTTTGTGTGTGTGTGCGTTAATCCTTTGAAGATTATGCTGCATTTTGATAGTTTATTCTGGCTATCAGTAGACGATTGTGTACAGCTTAGGGAGGATCTGTGGAAATTAACAGGGTAAAGATTATCTCAATTAACCCTCTGACTTCCATATACCCTTCCCAATCAGAAGAATATCGTCTAATAATAACCAGAAAAGAAGAAACAAATGCGATATTGTATCTTGAAAGGGTTGACAGTGTGAATTAAAGTTAGCTGAAGGAACTACACGCATATTAATACTTTGACAAATAGCAAGGTATTATAAAGGTATAGACAATTATTCTGTACATTGACATTGAAATACCTTTTGTATCCTCATATTAAACGAGTATATTACTGTCAATATTACTCATTGATAAGGGCATATGATAATGGATACTGTACTTTATATTACTCATTGATAAGGGCATATGATAATGGATACTCTACTTTATATTACTCATTGATAAGGGCATATGATAATGGATACTGTACTTTATATTACTCATTGATAAGGGCATATGATAATGGATACTCTACTTTATATTACTCATTGATAAGGGCATATGATAATGGATACTGTACTTATATTACTCATTGATAAGGGCATATGATAATGGATACTGTACTTTATATTACTCATTGATAAGGGCATATGATAATGGATACTCTACTTTATATTACTCATTGATAAGGGCATATGATAATGGATACTCTACTTTATATTACTCATTGATAAGGGCATATGATAATGGATACTCTACTTTATATTACTCATTGATAAGGGCATATGATAATGGATACTGTACTTTATATTACTCATTGATAAGGGCATATGATAATGGATACTCTACTTTATATTACTCATTGATAAGGGCATATGATAATGGATACTCTACTTTATATTACTCATTGATAAGGGCATATGATAATGGATACTCTACTTTATATTACTCATTGATAAGGGCATATGATAATGGATACTGTACTTTATATTACTCATTGATAAGGGCATATGATAATGGATACTCTACTTTATATTACTCATTGATAAGGGCATATGATAATGGATACTCTACTTTATATTACTCATTGATAAGGGCATATGATAATGGATACTCTACTTTATATTACTCATTGATAAGGGCATATGATAATGGATACTCTACTTTATATTACTCATTGATAAGGGCATATGATAATGGATACTCTACTTTATATTACTCATTGATAAGGGCATATGATAATGGATACTCTACTTTATATTACTCATTGATAAGGGCATATGATAATGGATACTCTACTTTATATTACTCATTGATAAGGGCATATGATAATGGATACTCTACTTTATATTACTCATTGATAAGGGCATATGATAATGGATACTCTACTTTATATTACTCATTGATAAGGGCATATGATAATGGATACTCTACTTTATATTACTCATTGATAAGGGCATATGATAATGGATACTCTACTTTATATTACTCATTGATAAGGGCATATGATAATGGATACTCTACTTTATATTACTCATTGATAAGGGCATATGATAATGGATACTGTACTTTATATTACTCATTGATAAGGGCATATGATAATGGATACTCTACTTTATATTACTCATTGATAAGGGCATATGATAATGGATACTCTACTTTATATACCTTTTTCACACCCATATATTTTAGTGTTTACCCATAATAGATGGTTAGGGTATAAACTTATATAAAGTCTAGAGTATAAAAAGGATATGGTAAGGTACGGTGTATAAGATCATTGGATTCAGTATATATATATATGTAATGTAAGATTATTAAAATCTGTAATTTTCTTTAAACAGTTTATATGCTTAGAACATTCTGAACCTACATGAACAAACCTTTTAATTGGTGTGGCCATTATATCATTCAATCTACAGAACAAGATTTTCTATAGTTTACGTACTTAATACTGATTTACATTCTAAATCATGCATTTCTGGTATAATAATTATTGAAGCACATCACATACCACATAAGAGAGAGAGAGAGAGAGAGAGAGAGAGAGAGAGAGAGAGAGAGAGAGGGGGGGGGGGGAGAGAGACAATAGCCTATCTGTCTGTTCCTTTTTTATATAGACATCAGTGAGTAGAGGGATTGAATGTTCCCAGAGTGATATGTTGACGTTGACGCCTCTTGTTTTGACACGAGAGAGAGATTCAGATTATATAATTTCCATTATATATACAATGGCTGTTCATACAATATAATAATCTTAAAATAAATGCATAATACATAATGCATCATAATCTTACATAAAGTGTGAGAGAGAGAGAGAGAGAAAGTGAGAGAGAGAGAGAGAGATTTGCTATTGACACAAGCTGGTGATATGGGCAAGTTAAAGCAATGAGTTGTATGAGAAGTTCCCGTAGAGTTACTCAGAAGGCCGGATACAAATACTACCATCACCAAGTTTAGTGGCATGTGCGATGTGATTGTATTTGTTAAGGGGAGATATCCACTTGAGAGATTTTTTTCTTGACTCCTTTCTCCCTCATGTTTAGCCTCATTGTTTTTCTAATTTTAAGACGTTTGCTCCATTATTTTGACGATTTTAAGAACTTTCGACCCATTTCTGTCAATTTTAAGACCTTTCGTGCCATGTAGGTGTCGATTTTATCCTGGCGAGCGATAGCGAGCCTGTAATATAAGAGGAACCGGCTTTCAGCCGGGACATTTTTCTACCGAAAAATGTACAAATTTATCTTGAAAGGGGGTCTAGGGCGTGTAATTTTAAGCTTGATGGAAGTCTAGGGAATCAACTAAATACCTCCCCTTAAGGGGGCCCACCTCTTTTTTTTCTCTCTCTCTCTCTCTCTCTCTTCCTCTCTCTTTGGCTAGTATTCATTCGGCTCCATTCAGAATACTGTTTTAAGGCGTTTATCCTCATCCAGGTGTCGATTTTTTCTGGCGAGCGGCAGCGAGCCAGCATTTT
>CM064520.1:1166289-1306289 GCA_032716605.1 Paralithodes platypus
TTCAGACTCATTCTACGAATCCACAAGAACACACCAAGATCCGATGCACGAACGAAACGATAATATAATAGAAAATATTTAGCAATGTCAAATTGAGTAAACTAAATAGGTGTTACTCAGTTACTTGTTCGTCAAGGGGAATCAACGCAATGCGAGCTAAGCTCATTATTATCGCGCCTCCTTAACTGGGAATGTATTGCGTGAAATGCATGTTAAGTGTTTTATGTACTGTTGGAATGGCTGTGGATGTGTGTAGTCTGTATTTAGCCAATTGGCGACATCGGAAACGAAGGCTTAGGGTGGATCTGTATGGTACCATTATCACTATAGACGGTACCGTCTCGCCCGAAGGCTTAGGTAGCCATCAGCTTAGGTGAACCATATGATACCCATCTCGCCTTGTACCATTTTTGCCAACCCCAGATGGGACGTCACAACGTCGTCCACTTATTCCAGGTACCTATTTACAGCTAGGTGAACTGAGGCTAACACATGAAAGGAGACAAGCCCAGGCACATACCCCATAGCTGGGGGTGGTCGACTCAAGACAGAGCCCGAACAGAAACAACAAAGTTCCAATTCTTAGGGTCCGGGACCACTTTCGCTTTCCCTCGTCCCTTTCTCTGTCTCGTTTAGTAGATGAATTGTACAAGGGAAGGATAATTCCTAGCCTCCCGCCCCTAGAAGGAAAAGTAGGACAGTAAAAGAGACAGACAGAAACGGCTAAGGTTGGGTAGAGGATGTTAAACCTCACTCTGGATAGTACCTGCCGTCACCCTAAATATAACTACAACATTTTAAAAGTGGATTATTAATATGATGGGCATTAATCCTAGATAAATTCAGTATGTGTGACCGATCAGCTATATCAGGTACGAACCAAATATATGTAGTGTCGGAGCAGTATAAATAGCTAAGATTAATGACTATGTGTCTATGTTAGGACGATTAATGCGAGAAAAAGTAAGTGATTAATCCTTGAATCGGCATACAATTAGCATAGTTGATCGTCATACATTGAAAACAATCGACAGCTACGTGGCACAAAAGGTCTGAATATTGACAAAAAATGGAAGCCAAAGGTCTTAAAATTGCCAAACTAATGGGGCAAACGTCTTAAGATCTCATAACTAATGGGACAAAGTATGAGGGAGAAGGGGTCCAGAAAAAAACGAGTACCTCCCTTTACACACATAATTCTTGACATAGTGTGTACATTGCAGCCACGACCCTCTCCCCCCCCCCCCCTTACTCACTCTCTCACTATCCGTCTCTCTCTCTCTCTCTCTCGTTTGGATCGTAAGGTCTGTGTGGCCAGTGTATCTATGTAAATCTATGTAAATGTAAATCTATTGCCTCTCCTGTGCCAATTAACCCCCTCACCTTTCTCTCTGTTCTGTCTCATATACCCCATGTTTTTTTCAGTCTACCTCTCACCCCGCTATGTAGTTCCATTGGTTAGCCAAGTTCTGTGTCGTCTTTATGATGTTTATTGTATCCAGTCATGCCCTGCCTTAACCTACCCCACTTTTCAGGAGACTTTATGTGACTCAGGCAGGAATTAAACACGGCCCAGGTGCATTAGTTTACCCTCTCAGGGTACGATGAGACTTCCCTTCATTGTATTTTGGTTATCATAAGACGATTTAATTCAACTTAGGTAGGACCTCTAAGCATCAGTGATATACAAACTACCTCAATTAACCCTTCGACTTCCACAGATCCTTCCTAAACTAGAACAATCGTGTAATAGTAGCCCGAATAAATAAAATAATTAGGTCCTCACCCATTATACGTTTTGTTGTAAAAGCTTGGTTAGTCATTAGCTCCAGACTTATGAAAGACGTACTTAGATTAAGCTAGACGTACCTGTGAGTCTTTCCGACATTCCAATTAATTAAGGTCTCGCAATTACTCGGTCCAAACGTTGTGAAGTTAAAAACCTTGAGCAACTACGAATAGTTAAAGTTAGTTATATTAGACATAGCACTGAACGAACCTGGAGACTTCGCTAGATTATTTGCATATAGCTTTTTTTTCTTTCTACCTTTTCTTGTTTTCTTAAGCGGAAGGGAAATGGACTTGTCCTCATCTTCAGGGAGGTGTATGGTTTTTGGAGTTAAATTAATTAATTAGATTATTCCTATAGGTTCAGGAACATTTCATAGAGAGGTCGGTCCTTGGAGATCTGTACCCCATAAATGTTTCTTTCTTTTCACTTAAACAATACGTTATTCAATGTGCAGTTGGGTCTGAGTACATGATTAGATAGATATCCAGTATTCGATAAATGGATATAAATTCGTAGTCATGTACTTAACCTTTAACTGTCTTGAAGGTGTAATGGTTAGAGTGTTTAAAATCTGCATGTGGTAACCCAGGTTCGAATCCCGGAAGGATCACATGCTTTCACTAATTTCACTGCGAGGTGTATGGTGTTGGGAGCGAAATAGATTAATTAGATTACTCAACTATTACAACGTTTCTTATAGCCAAATCTTGTTATATTTGAAAACAAAGATATTACTACGATAGAGTTAACAATCTCATATTTTGTTTTCCATAAATCATCGATAAATCAGCTGTTATTGGAGTAAGCTTACCGCCAGGTTAAAGAGAAAACATAGAATATAGGTTCAACCATAGGCCATTCGTTTATTGATGATAAATTATAATTGTTGGCAAACATTTATATGCTACAATTCAGAAGCTGCTAAAATGGTAAATCCAATCAAACTCTTCAATGATAATATTTTTAAATCACAGTCTTAATTTGTTTTCTGACCCATTTACCTGGGTTTAATTACGCTCTCCATCCTCTTCCTCGAACACTCCCTCCTTCCTTTTTCTCAATAAAGTATAGGATTAATTATAGCATAGGATAATCGTAGCCACAGAATGAGATAAAAACTATGACGTAGAATCATATATAGAGTATAATGTCTTTCACCTTTATTATGGCAGAGATTAGAACACGGATCTAAATAATCTCAAACTAAATTTCGCTGCCAAAATTGTTCGCTTGACGCACGCTTAACCCTATCAGTAACAGGACGCTATTCCTTATTGCATTCTTTCTGGCTGACATTAGTTTCTTAAGGCCCTCTAGAAATGGAAGGACATATATATATCACAATTATTATTCTTGACTCCCACAGGTTCTTCCTAAGCTGTATAAAATCGTCTAATAATTATCAAAATATAATAAAGAAACGCGCCACCAACATCTCAATGGGTTAAATATGATGTTTTATGTGGCATTTTCCCTTTTGATTATACATTGATCCCGCAAACAATTAACCCTTTAGTACCAGTGCCGCCTATTTACCTGTATTAACCCTTTAGTACCAGTGCCGCCTATTTACCTGTATTAACCCTGTACCAGTGCCGCCTATTTACCTGTATTAACCCTTTAGTACCAGTGCCGCCTATTTACCTTTATTAACCCTTTAGTACCAGTGCCGCCTATTTACCTTTATTAACCCTTTAGTACCAGTGCCGCCTATTTACCTGTATTAACCCTTTAGTACCAGTGCCGCCTATTTACCTTTATTAACCCTTTAGTTCCAGTGCCGCCTATTTACCGTTATTAACCCTTTAGTACCAGTGCCGCCTATTTACCTGTATTAACCCTTTAGTACCAGTGCCGCCTATTTACCTTTATTAACCCTTTAGTACCAGTGCCGCCTATTTACCTTTATTAACCCTTTAGTACCAGTGCCGCCTATTTACCTTTATTAACCCTTTAGTACCAGTGCCGCCTATTTACCTTTATTAACCCTTTAGTACCAATGCCGCCTATTTACCTTTATTAACCCTTTAGTACCAGTGCCGCCTATTTACCTTTATTAACCCTTTAGTACCAATGCCGCCTATTTACCTTTATTAACCCTTTAGTACCAGTGCCGCCTATTTACCTTTATTGACCCTTTAGTACCAATGCCGCCTATTTACCTTTATTAACCCTTTAGTACCAGTGCCGCCTATTTACCTTTATTCTGGCTGGTATTAGACAATTGTATTCATTTGAAAAAGTGGCAATTAATAGCCGTCGAACTGTCTCACTTCCTTCTTACTACCACAGATCCGGTACAGAAGGGGTTAAAGCACTTATTTTGTGTATCGTTTTGTTGCTACATTAGATCACACATTTGGTTTCTTCTTGTTTTCTATAACATGTGTTGCTTACATTGCCATACTTTCATTTTGTATTGTTCTCCTAAATCATTCATGTATGCCCGAAAGTTCATTATGTCAACACAATTTAATCATCTCTCTCTCTCTCTCTCTCGTAACTTCCATTGACTGCTCCATATCCTCTGTCTCTCCCACATCTCCCCGCCCCCCCCCACTCCCCCTCGTATATATTAAACTATCTCTCCATCACCACTGTCGGCTCTAATAGTTTAATCCCTTCTGTTCATCTCACTATTCTCATAACTATCGTGCGTGTGAGTCTATGTGTGTGTGTGTGTGTGTGTGTGCGAAGAGACCTAGCGAGCGAGGAAGGGAGAGGAAAGGGGGTTATAATAATATATATATATATATACCGGTATATATATATATATATATATATATATATATATATATATATATATATATATATATATATATATATATATATATATATATATATATATATATATATATATATATATATATATATATATATATATATATATATATATATATATATATATATATATATATATATATATATTTTCTCTTTTAAACAGACGAGGTTAAAACAATAGCGGTTTCAGCATTCAGGATTTTATTGTTACAGCTTTCAATAGTTCTAACAATTTTCCTCTGGGTTCAGAGATGAGGTACAAAAGGTTAGCAAAATTCATGGTGGATCCAACGTTTCACAAGTAAACATCTTGCATCTTCAGGGAATGGAGAGGTAATGGTTAGAATAGGAACGGAGGGAATATAGGAAAGATGAGACAAGTAATAATTTTGATCACCCAATGCCTCGAATACTAGAGTTGGGACAGAGGAAGTAGTAGGAGGTGAGGAAGTGAATTGTAGTAGGAGATGAAGGCGTCGGGGCTTGACCCAACCTGCATTAGAATAGGGACAATGTATCTTATGTATACAAAATTCGAGGATCAAGTAGAGGGAGGTGGGCGGAGCTACTGGGTGTGTGGTGGCTGTTCATTGGTGGAAGGTAGCCTATTCGCGAGACGGGCACTAAATCTTATCGGTGGTTGGTTGTTGGCTGTGGGTGGCTGTGATTGGTTGGTGTTGTTAGTTGTGTGCTGAGCATGGAAGCATAAGGAGGAGGGCGCGGGGCGGGAGGAGGGGGGCAGCATGCCTGTAGCGTTTGCCCGAAGGAAGAATTTGAAGGTCTTATGTTTGGTTGTTGATGCTGGGGTTGAGTGTTTGGATGTATAGAGCTTCTAAAATAGCTAGTCTTCTGGGGTCTGATTCTTTGTCGAGTATGGTGGTTTGTTTGTCTAGGTCGGCGCGAGTTAGGGCAAGATGGTGGGGGGCTTGATAGTGATCTTTTATAGCGCCAGATTGAAGGTGGAGGGTTAGTCGACGGGAAAGGCGAGTCTGTGTCATTCCAACATAGGATAGGGGTCCACAGTCCCCAGAGGTGCAAATATGCTGGTATATCACATGATCGTCTTTCGTTTGGTTGTTGGTGGAAATGGGGCGGTTACGGAGGACAAGGTTGGAGGTCTTAGGAGATTTGTAGTAAATAATAAGTTTGATTTTATTGTCAGGGTTGGTGAGAAGGACGTTTTTGTTAATTATTTCTTTCATAATGGATTCGTCTGTTGTGTGGTCGGAAGACATGTAGTTTCTGTAAAAAATGTAATTTCATTGGCCAGGTTGGTGCTAGGGGGGTCTTGTTTGTACCATTTTTTTAGGTGGTGGTTGATGGCATTGGTGACGTCAGTGTTGGAATACCCATTGTTGACTAGGACCTGGGTGAGCCTTTCCAGTTCATTGTGTGTGTCATTCCAGGTGGTGCAATGGGTGAGGGCTCTCCTAACATAGGCGGCGATGGTGGACTGTAGGTATCGTTTAGGGCATTCACTTTCCCCATTAAGACATTGGCCATTGACCTCTCCATTCCCTGAAGATGCAAGATGTTTACTTGTGAAACGTTGGATCCACCATGAATTTTGCTAACCTTTTGTACCTCATATCTGAACCCCAGAGGAAAATTGTTAGAACTATTGAAAGCTGTAACAATAAAATCCTGAATGCTGAAACCGCTATTGCTTTTAACCACGTCTGTTTAAAAGAGAATCTATTACCTGGCTATATTAACATATACTGTATACGGTATATATCCATGCTCTAATCAATTCTACCACGGCGGCGTAATAAAGAATATTTAACCTTTTCCTGTCTGCATTAGGGAGATGGGAAATTCTACTTGGAGAAACTATTCCATTTCATATGCAAGTCGTAAGACCCATATTTCAGAATAATATCCATACAAGGATTTTAACAAATAATCTCACGCAACTCGGGTTGAATTGATTTGTACTTAATTATCATAATTATTGATTACCGAGTTCTTATTAGTATGTTCTAACCAACTGTGGTGTTAAATATTAAAACCTGGTGCAAATATGATGCAGAGACATATATGACTTTCATATTTATTCCATTAAGTATCAAGAAATCAGCTGAAAAGTTACTTGAAAAGGGATTACATGTGTCCGCCAAGTTTTAAAAAATTTACTACTCTATAAACAGACGCTGGGGGGAAGGAGGAACGTGTGTGTGGGGTGGGGGTGGGTTCTTACACGACTCTTTAAAGTGGGAGGTTAAGTTGTCTTGTTCTATATGCCAAGACCTTTAAAAAAAAAATTGGTAGTACCTCCAGGTCAAGTACGCCTAGCTCATCATTCTTGGGGTTGGCTGCCAAATTACTAAAATGTACTTGAGAAATGTTTGAGTAAAAGATAAAATTAATTTCTCTTCAAAATATAATATTACATAGTCTATTTTAATATGATAATCAGAGTAGACAGTTTTGAAATTCAGTAGCACGGAAGAAGATCGGATTGAAAGATTGGTGGCTGTTGATATTATCGATGCTCTCTAAAAAAATATACAGAATAAAGAGATGATAATAAAATATATAGATGAAGCTAAATATTAGTCCTAATTTAAGATTTAGACGCAATATAAATATATATGATATGAAGAGCATATTTTTCAACCTCGTGGGCGTTTCCATCCCTAGATTAAAAGCATTAAAATTACTAAAGGAAATTATTAGGTTACCCCAGCTTAGAGAGAGAGAGAGAGAGATAGAGGGGGGGTGGGGGGCGTGGAGTAGGAAGAGAAGTTACACGAAAAAATAGCAACTCAGAACTCTTACCGTCAATTCCATAGAGATTTGATGATTTATTAGTGCAGCACACTCATTGCATAATATATATAATACTAATTGCCCTCTTCTTAAGCAGATCTACGGAAGAACTATATACAGTTTCTGGGGAAGTATGTTTAAGATAAAACAAATCATATATAATTATAAGGACCACCTAGAGTTAAATATGGAAGGTTATTTGATACCCTCTCCCGGTGGGTTCCCGGATGTCACGCGTTTCCCGCCAAAACCATGGAATGCTGGGTAGCTCTCGTTTTCTGTGAAAATTTATAATTTTGCTTGATCTGAATATAGGATTATACTATCATGTACACTAGCGGGGTTATATATACCGATGTGTATATACTGTATATATACAGTATATGTATATATGTATGTATATATAGGGCTATACTGTATATATATATATATATATATATATATATATATATATATATATATATATGGACGAGATGGGTTTGGTATGAGGGGGATCTGCCGGGTGTGGGCCAATCGGCGCTTAGCAGACCCCAGTAATCTTGTGTAAATCTCTGACCGTTTTGGTGGGGTCAGTACTCAAGGTATTATTGAGTGAATTGGGCCTATAATTGGGCCTTGTAATTGGGGTTGGGCGTGAAAGGGATCTGCTTTGTGTGGGCCGATCGGCTTTTTGCAGACTCCCATTTTCTTATGTTCTTATGTTCTTATATTAGAAACACGAAATTAATAATATATAACAATTCATATGAAATACGGGACAGGACAACCTATCATTATTGTTTGTATTCATACTAGATCTAAAAGCTTTAGAAGACAGCAAAATGTTTCAATAAATATTTTGTTTTATGTGTGTATGAATTTGCTTGTGTGTATGAAGGAGACAAACGGCAGGCTGAGTGTAACGAGTGTCTCACCCAAAGCCAAAAGTGACAGGGAGCCAAATTCAAGGGACGTTTCGGTCAAAATGCCTGGACACAAGGAATATATAGCAGTTTAAGTCATATGATGAAGGAAAGATTAATTAAGAGATAGTTTGTTGAGTAGAAGACCGAGAACACTGAAGGTTGTAATACTGATAGAAGAGTGAAATATTTCAGTCTTTGCTCGTCAACTGGTCAACACAGAACGAAAAGGAACTTGATAACTAAATTGCACAAATGGAAACATTATAGAGCATTCAAATCCCCCCCCCCCCCCAAAAAAAAAATAGTGTTACGACCGGGGCTACGAATAAAACAAGGGCACTTAATGATTGGACTAGCAATATGGCACTATGCAACAACGGTACGCTAGATCCAACCCCTCGAACTTATATGCCGGCGAACAAAAACACCTATACCCTCCAGAGTTAATCTGCGATAACGGGGTATCCTTAACTGGGCATAAATGTACTCTACTTCAGGCTAACCCACACTGGTATAGCCTGATCACAAACAAGATGCAAGTTACGTTAAAATGCATAAAAGGGAAGCTATGGAAAGATCAATTAAATCACTGCAAGATTTAATACAATAAAAAGATGCTTCAATACAGTTACTCTAAACAACAATAAACTCTTCACTCCTATCTGAAAGAAAGTGGAGTATAGTCCTACAGCATAGACCTGGAAACTTCTGAAGAAAGTCTGATGCTCATAAGATGCTCGTATCTTAAATTATATAAAGGCAGGAGGCAGGACACCACACGTGTAGACTGAATACACTAAAAGATAGGACATATAATGTTAACCGACACGAGAATACTATAAATGCGCAACGGTAGTAATGCTCTACTAAAAGTACTTCATCAACAAAACAGTCTGCTATGGTTGTGCAACTCAACAACAACCTAGACTAATAAATACTGTGAATAATAATGCGTACATATCAAAGAGCTTATATTAAATACTAATAAGTGTCTACTCAATTAATAATGTCTAGCTGGGATACTCTAGGTAAGGAACTGGGGTTGAGCAAGACAGGCTCGTAGCCTAGCGATGTCCTTAAGACTGCATCCTTTACGTTACGTTAATTGACTGGGGTGCTCTCTTGATAGATCCAGATCACAAGTATCTGGTTCTATCCTGGCGACCCTCAAAAGATAAGCAAAGAGGCAGCAGTGTGGAACTGGAACAGGCCAAAGCCCTCAGTCAACACAAGGCTGCACTCGTAAAGAACGCAAGCGAAAAGACAACACAGGGTCACAGGCTATCACAGTACCGGTCGAAGTCGTGTAGGTATAAGCAAACCATACACACATCGGTGACGACTAGTTACCTTATCCCAGTCTAGCATTAAATCAAAGAGCAGACCACTAAATCAATAATGGAGACACACACCGAGTTCTTAACCTCTACTAACTAAGAACCCTCAAACCTATTCTAAGTACATGTAAATATCTCAAGAGGACGGCGCATGCAATACAATGGGCCGGCAATGGAAACCGTATGCAGAACCCAAGGGGATAAGTAATTGAATAAAGGTGAGGAGCAATGGAAAAGAAGGTCAGAGAGAGAGACAGTGGTAAAGGGGATGATCGGGAGAGAGTATGCAAAGGGTTGTTAGAAGCATGCACGCCAAGCCTGTCCTGACTCCTGAGGAGGGTAGCTCTAGCTCCACGGGACCCTCACGCATGTTAGTTACACAGGAGCTCGCAAGGGCGCGATGGTCGGCCAATCACGAGCCGAGACGTCACAAGGCAGCAGGCCCCTAGGCCGCGCCAGGACCCACCAGCCAATCAAAGGCGAGAGAAAGCCCGCGCGGGCGGGAAAACTCCACCAAGCAAGGTAGCACAGACATACGCACGCACATATTACCACCACGCTCTCGCCTCTCTCTCTCTCCCTCCACAATGCATCTTATATTCTACTAATGATATAAAATACTTCCCGTTGTCACAGACGAAAATAAAGACCTCCACTGGACTATCTGTGACAATGCGAGTACTATGAAAGAAAGAACAACATTCTCTGATAACTGTAGCCCATTTCACTGCCCTGGCGAGCGCTAGTGGCTAACGAGAGGCGATTCTGCCAACGCTGGTAGACGTCACAATAGCATAAACAGTGTTCTTCTTGTTAGCATTTCAATAAATTCTATCTTCTATCTATCTATTGCCTGACGCCGCGATCCCCGAAGGGGTGGCCATTAACCAGACTAAACTGTCAAAACTGGTCATAATCCTCTCAATGGGTTATTAAAGATAGTTATTATGTATTTCCTTCCTAGACGTCCTTACTAAACTGCATAAAATCGGCTAATAATAGCCAGAACATAATGAAGTAACGCGTCATAGTATCCTAAAGGGGTTACTTATATCACCCATATTTCTCACCTTATTTCAGCCTCTTTCCTTCCCATTCTCCTCTCAGCCCGTCCTCTATTCGTCAAATACCACCTCCAGTCTCTTTCCGCACTTCTGGCACTCGAATATCGCGCACAAATAACAAACATAACTACGGGAAGAGCAAAGCATCTTTACCGAGCGTCACCGTCTCTGGGAATCAAGCTAGAGTCTATAATCCTCCACATGGACACTTGTACACAATAAAATAAATATCCGGCTTAAAAATCAACTAAACAACACAAACATTAACTCAATATCATAATGTTGTTTATGGGAAGTGAAAATAATTATAAGGACCACCTAGAGTTAAATATGGAAGGTGATTTGACACCCTCTCCCGGTGGGTTCCCGGATGTCACGCGTTTCCCGCCAAGACCATGGAATGCTGGGTAGCTCTTGTTTTCTGTGAAAATGTATAATTTTGCTTGATCTGAATATAGGATTATACTGTATCATGTACACTAGCGCGGTTATATATACCGATGTGTATATACAGTATATATATATATATATATATATATATATATATACTGTATATATGTATACATATGGACGAGATGGGTTGGGTATGAGAGGGATCTGCCGGGTGTGGGCCAATCGGCGCTTAGCAGACCCCAGTAATCTTGTGTAAATCTCTGACCGTTTTGGTGGGGTCAGTACTCAAGGTATTATTGAGTGAATTGGGCCTATAATGGGGCGTTGTAATTGGGGTTGGGCGTGACAGGGATCTGCCTTGTGTGGGCCGATCGGCTTTTTGCAGACTCCCATTTTCTTATGTTCTTATACTGTATATGTGACAAATTTTCAACGTATACTGTCGTGTTAAACTTCTCGAGTTCTAGCTTCCAGACTTTTGTTGTTATAATAATATTGTAAGCATATTATAAGCATCTTGGTATAATCCACACTGTTGAACACATTCATACTCGATTTTGTTTTAACTTGGCGGAAATTTTAGTCCATTAACAGCTGCTTTTTTATAACTAATGGAACAGTAAGAAATTATTATGTTTTCCCATTTAACAATATATATGGCTATAAAGACGTTTTAATAGCTGATAAATTAAGATGGAGACAAGCCAATTTTCCGCCAGCTTAAAACATAGACAAATATAATCTAGATACATCAATGAGTTGCCCTCATAACCAATGAGTTTCCAACAAAGCGAGATCAGGAACTCCCAACCGTCCCTTATACCCTATGCTTGGATTCTTTATAATTGTATTACCGTATATCTTTCCTGGATGCTGAAGACATGGATTGCACGTCATTTTTTTAGAAGAGACTATATTGGAAAATAATATGATATGAGGATGAAGGGGGTAGTGCTTGTTTTTTGGGTCTATGTTTTTTTGTGTTTATTTATTTTTGAGTGTTCTTGCTAGACCTCCATCAAGCTTAAAATAATAACCCCTAGAACCTCTTTCAAAATAAATTAGTAAATATTTCGATAGAAAAATTTCCCGGCCTGAGGCCGGTTCATTCTAAAATTACAGGCTCGCTATCGTTCGCCAGGAAATAAGTCGACACCTAAATGGTACGAAAGGTTTTAATATTGGCATAGAAATTGGGCGAAAAGTCTTAAAATCAACAACTTAATGGAACGAACGTATTTAAATATCAAAACTAATATGCTAAACATGAGGGAGAAGGGGTCCAGAAAACGCGACTACTCTTTATTGTTGTGTTAATAAGTAATAATCTTTGAGCTTTCTTCTTTACGTCAATGGATTGCTCTGAGAAACATAAGCTGCTGGCACTCAAAACAACCCAATTTCCAGAAAAAATACCTCTTTCCTAATTGTGAGTAATCTGATTTGGAATTTGCTTGGCCAAGTTGCATCACCTAGCACTCTGCAATCCTTGTGGAACTCCAGAAGTGGTAGAGGTTCATTAACCCCTTCAGCACCATGACGCCTTTTAACATTGATTCAGGCTAAAATTAGACGCTTTTATGCAGTTTAAGAAGGTCATATGTTATTGAGAGGGATAATTGAGATCGTATTTACCCATTTGAGTCGTAGAGATAGATTATAAACAAAAGAATATCGTCTAATGGAAGCCAGAATATGATGAAAATTACATAAAAGTGGTGAAGGGGTTAAGAAGAACACCCTTGATCACAATTCTTAGTTTACTATCCAAAGTATCATGACCGCCAAATTTGGAATCCATAGACTAGCGAGAGGCTCTGTGCGAATGATTAGGTTATATAAAACGCAAAATAGTTCACTCACTTTAGACATCAGCGTACAAGGAGACAATTTGTTAAAATCTGTTTGAAAATCTAAGTGTAGGGTGTCTATTGTTCTTCTCTTGGTATCCTTGTGAGCAAGAGTATCTGTGTTACTCAGTTACTTGTTCGTCAAGGGGAATCCACGCAATGCGAGCTAAGCTCATTATTATCGCGCCTCCTTAACTGGGAATGTATTGCGTGAAATGCATGTTAAGTGTTTTATGTACTGTTGGAATGGCTGTGGATGTGTGTGTAGTCTGTATTTAGCCAATTGGCGACATCGGAAACGAAGGCTTAGGGTAGATCTGTATGGTACCATTCTCACTATAGACGGTACCGTCTCGCCCGAAGGCTTAGGTAGCCATCAGCTTAGGTGAACCATATGATACCCATCTTGCCTTGTACCATTTTTGCCAACCCCCAGATGGGACGTCACAACGTCGTCCACTTATTCCAGGTACCTATTTACAGCTAGGTGAACTGAGGCTAACACATGTGGGTGTGTGTGTGTGTATATGTGTGTGTGTGTGAGTGAGTGAGTGTGTGGGAGAGAGAGAGTCAGAGAGTAAGTGTGTGTGAGTGTAGTGCCAAAATACCTTCTGAGGAACCTTGCTCTAGCCCCTCCACCACCACTCACCACCTCCAACCCCCACCACCATCCCCACCAAAGCACCTGCCGCCATACATAATAACTCGGTCAAGGTTGGAGTCACCCACATTAGTCTACTTACACACTTATTTATTCATTTATTTACCTATTTACTTAACACTTTTTCTCGACGCTTAGCCAGTAATTAGGTCCTGAGCGAAACGCCAAAAATATTTAAATTATCATACACCTTCACAAATTAACATACATCTGCTCTAGTGACCATGCACCTGCACAACTTACCACACACCTGCACAAATAGCCATGCACCTGCACAACTTACCACACACCTGCACAAATTACCACACACCTGCACAAATTACCACACACCTGCACAAATAGCCATGCACCTGCACAACTTACCACACACCTGCACAAATTACCACACACCTGCACAAATTACCATACACATGCACAAATACCATACTGTGAGAGTTGAGCATTCTCTGCCATTCCCATAACTTACTCTGACTGTTCCTTTCGCTTATATATTTTCTAGATCTCAAGTGGTGGCGTCTTTTCCGTGAATTGACCTCTATGGTTGGCAGACTGGGAGCCAAAGTGTCTCATTTTTCCCTTGCCCCTAAACTTTCCCTTCATAATTGTTTAAGGGGCACAGGGCCTTGGGTGGGGCTTTGGTGTCCCGGGCATTTCTGCACCCTACTCAGCCCCTCGCCTGGGAGCAGCTTCGGTCATCTGGGCATTCTTAGTGGTAAATCTGGGAGGGTTCTGTGGGGGCGCTTGGTTATGGCCTTGACCTTGCTCGGGACCTTGGGGACTGTTCAGTCAGACGGCCTAGGGAACACCAACAACAACAACAACAAC
Organism: Paralithodes platypus; assembly: GCA_032716605.1. Taxonomy (NCBI): domain Eukaryota; kingdom Metazoa; phylum Arthropoda; class Malacostraca; order Decapoda; family Lithodidae; genus Paralithodes; species Paralithodes platypus. The sequence goes on from CM064520.1 coordinate 1,180,670, forward strand.
AACGTAAGCATCTTGACTTGGACCTTTGAAGATGAAGTGGAGGACGTAACCTGTTAGGTAATCCACCACTGACCCTATCGTTCCCCTTTCTCCGGCACCAGTATTATTTATGCAACCCTATTCACCCACTTAACCCAGTCACTACCGGGGATATCCTTTTCATTAGAGTCTTGCTACTCTTAGACGGTTGTATTAAGAAGGACGTCTACCCTTTAAAAGACTACAAACTATCTCAATTAATCCTTTTACCTACCACACATACTTCCTAAGCTTAAATCAAATTTTAAAATGTAGCTCAAATCCAACAGGAAATGCGTCACCAGTACTGAGAGGGTTAACTCCTTCCATCAGATAACACCGCGTTGTAACCATGTGAAAATATGTACTGCAAATACGAACACTTAATTGTAACCAAAATGGTACGCATAAGGTGTTTTTCGGTTTATGTATTCATAGTTAGAACACAAAAACGATGGACACACGATTAATCTGTGCCGTTTTAGCTACAATGAAACGTTTATTTGTACAGTGAATTATAATAATATCACCTCCGCGTAAGCAGAAATGGTATCGTACACCCTACAATGTACTCTGTGTGAATTGATTAGATGTGAAAGGCGTTCGTAGATTATAATGATATATATATATATATATATATATATATATATATATATATATATATTACATTTGTTGTCAAAATTAAGACCTTTCGTGCCGTTTAGGTGACAAAAAACATTCCTGGCGAGCGATAACGAGCCTGTAATATTGTAAGAACCCGCCTTCGGTCAGGAAATTTTTCTACCAAATTTATCTAATAGGTGGATCTTGGGGATGTTTTGTTAAGGGGAGGTATTTAGTTTGTTTCCTAGACCAACATCAAGCTTAAAATTAAACCCCCTGAGTCCCTTTCAAGATAAATTTGTACATTTTTCGGTAGAAAAATTTCCCGGCCGAAGGCCAGATCCTCTTAAATTACAGGCTCGCTATCGCTCGCCAGGATAAAATCGACACCTGAATTGCACGAAAGGTCTTAATATGGGGTGAAAGTTCCTAAAATCGCTAAACTAATGGTGCAAACGTTTTAGAAAATCAAAAGCAATGGGGCTAAACATGAGGGAGAAAGGGGTCAAGAAAAAAATACCTCAAGTGGAGATCTCCCCTTAAGCTTGATGGAGGTCTAGAGAGGAAATAAAAAATATGATAAATAAATATATACACTTTAGGTTAAGTTAGGTTATGTGAAATTAGGATAAGTTAGGTTAAGTTATATTGTGTTAACATAAATTAATTTGTGTCAGGGTAAGTCTGGTTATGTTAAATTAGGTTTAATTACGGTTTAATTAGGCTAAATATAATCAAATAGAGTAAGTTTAGAGTAAAAGACTATGACTATGTTGGCTGTGGCATTTTAGAAGTGTGGTCATGCTACATACTAAAATCCATGTGGTCCGTCACAGATCCTCCTTTGTTCCCCCCAGCACAAAAGAATCCATGTGGTCCGTCACAGATCCTCCTTTGTTCCCCCCAGCACAAAAGAATCCATGTGGTCCGTCACAGATCCTCCTTTGTTCCCCCCAGCACAAAAGAATCGTAAGGGGAGATGGGGAGTTATTCTGGTCCCTTTTCTCCCTCGTGTTAAGACCTATTTGTTTTGAGATTATAAGACGTTCGGCCCATTAGTTTGGCGATTTTAACACCTTTCGCCCCATTTCGTTGTCAATTTTAAGACCTTTCGTGACATTTAGGTGTCGATTTTTTCCTGGCGAACGATAACGACCCTTAACATTTAAGATGAACCGGTCGAAAATGTACAAATATATCTTTAAGGGGGGTCTAGGGGGTGTTTTTCTAAGCTTGATGGAGGTCTAGCGAGGAAACTAAGAAATAAAGGAATAAAATAATTAACATACAAAAAAAAAAAAAAACGGCCCATCTCCCTTTAAGGAGACATCGATTGTTTAATTCTTTCAGTACTGGTGGTGTTCCTTTTAACTTTGTTCTGCCCACTGTCCGACTATTTGGCTTTCTGTCGCTCTTTCAACTTTGGAGGAGACTCGTTACAGGCATCATTGCCTTTTGAAAAAATAAAAGCCTACAAAGAGCCTCCAGCAATAAACAGGCTGTGAACTGTCTCACTCAAGAGGAGGGGGTGGTCATTCTCCAAAATTGTGATAGCCTAAAGGAGAAAGCAAGGTGCATCTATAATTATTGGCATGTATCCCTTCCATTATATGAGGATTCGTTTCTTCATATATTTCTTACTATCATAAGACGATTGTATTCATTTTAGGAAGGAACTGTGGTTCATAATGTTATTTAAGATAGGCATTGCTCATTAGATTCCTAGAAGGCCTTTCAAACCTGAGTAAAGTCGTCTATGTTGGCCAAAACAAAGTGGACAAATCGTCAACGAATATTGATAGCGTTAACTACTGCCGTTGAGCTGTATCAATGAGGAACTCTTCCTTATGTGCCAATATCCACTTTGGTTCTAGCTTCTAGCATATTACACACACACACACACACACAATACATATATATATATATACAGTATAAATATATATATATATATATATATATATATATATATATATATATATATATATATATATATATATATATATGTATATATATATATATATATATATATATATATATATATATATATATATATATATATATATATATATATATATATATATATATATATATATATATAATACCCTGACACACATACTGTATAATAACACTATATAAGTATATTTGCATACATCAACTACGTATTTGTAATAAATATATCTACGTGTGTACGCATTTCAAAAAGTTCAAGTTCAAACACAAAAACCATCTACTGTATAAGCCTCCTCTTATTTTTCCTGGCACTCATGGAGAGAAGTAAACAGGCCAGGCTATTTTTACACGCCCAGTGCTAATATTGTCCACGCTTTTTATTTTCATACCGCTAATGGGTTTTTTATTTTGTGTTATGGTTCTTCGTTAGTTCCGATTTGCGTTATCAGTTCGGTGCATTGTGATGGGGGAGCTTGTTTAGATCTGTCAGTATTTGAGGACACGTGTTTAGACTTTTTTGGTTATTATTAGACGATGTTATGCAATTTAAGCAGGATCTCGAGGTATCAAGAGGTGTAAAAACTCTCTCAATTAACTATCTAGCTTTCAATATTTCTTAATAAATATCTTAAAATTGCTTAATAATAGCCTGAATAAATAGTAAGAGCGCGTCATAATCCTCAAGGGGTTATTTTCCAGTGTTATTTTGTGAATGTTCAATATTACTGTGTATGAGAGTTAATGTTATATTTTGCAAGCCTTAATGAGAAGCTGTTAATGAATGTTAAGTTCAGTGTGTATGAAAACCAATGTTAATTTATGTAACTCAACTTAAAATTGCACTAGATTGAGTTTTACCTTGATTAGCAATTAATTTTGGTACGCCAGATTATGTGGAAAGGTATTTTGCATCTTTCTTCGAATGTTGTATAAGAAAGTGAGCGATCAATTGTGAACATGAAAATTATATTCCCCATATATAATATTATCCATAGTTATACATTTGTACTTATTGTGTTCCTTTAAGGTTAAGTTCAACACTATTTGGTGCGACGTCTTGGGAGTTATCATATTTTGTCTAATTATTATTAAAAGTCTGAGTCCTTTGCCATTTCCAAGCAATGTACTTTTAGTTTACCCCCTAGGGGGTATTTTACCCCCTAGGGGGTATTTTATTTATTTTATTTTATTTATTTTTATTTTTTTATTTTTTTTATTTTTTTGGGGGGGTTAGAAAAATGTCTGTCCCACCGGTTTCTCCTAAATTGTAGGCTCACTATCATTCGCCCAGAAAAATCGATACCTGCACTGGATAAATTATCTTACAATCAAATATATTATTGGGGTGAAACGTTTGATTACATTTTCAAACTATTGCAGTGAAGCAGAATCAAACATGAATTATTCCTACTTAGGTATTTTTCCACAAAAAAAAAAAAAAAAAAAAAAAAAAAAAAACACGTTACAATATGATTGGTAAAAAATGCATCCTTCGAGTATGAACAGTTAATTAAATTATAAGTCATTCATACACTATACCGTATATAGGAATCATAGACATTTGCATTGCTGGTATACATTAATGTAATATAGTAATGTGAATACAACCAACGGATTCACTAGTTATTTATTACACTTAATAATAATATGAGCTTTATACCATCAATTGCAGGATTTAGAAACATTTAGGTCAGCTTTAAACTAAAAGCAAAGCAAAAGATAAAATGTGCATGCATAAAATTGATATCAGTCTCTTACCAGGAATCTATTTAATGGTTGATGAATATTCAGCATTAGTATATACTGAACGTCTGCACAGGTGCTCGTTTCAGCAAGATAGAGTGGAAAATACCAGATGTTCTATTAATACTGTACACCTGCTATTCCGAGAAGGGGCAAAGTGTGAGTAATGCCGAAATTATATAAAATAAAATATATGACTAATCAAGATCCATTAAGGGGATTTTCTGGAGCCTTCTTTCCCTTATGTTTAGCCCCATTGGTTTTTAAATGCTTAGACATTTTCCCCCATTAGTTTGGCGATTTTAAGACCTTTTGTGTCATTTAGGTGTCAACTCTTTTCCTGCCGTACAATATTTAGCCTGCAATTTAAGAGGAATCGGCCTTTTGGCCGGATATTATTTCTACCGAAACATTCACAAATTTTTCTCGAGGGGGTCTGAGGGTATTTATTTACTTATTAGCCTGATGGAGGCCTAGGGAGGAAACTAAACGAAAAATAAATAAATATATATATAAACAGATACATAAACAAAAACTCCCCATAAGTTATTCTTGTAAGGTTTATAAATTAATTTTGTGTGAAGCCAGACAGAAAAACACACAGATAGAAACGCATGAGACATAAATCATTCTAGAAAAAAAAGCATTGTCACAGGTTATTCAAATCAACCAGACCTTACATATTTTGTTAAATACTATGCTTAATAGTACTGAATCTTAACATACAAATTTATATTTTGTTTATATAGTTTACTAACAGTGAGTCAGTGAGTCAAAGTGCCGTATCCACCAGGACGTTGGCAACCATGGAGCTCCTCCTTGATTGTTGTCGTTTCATGGTTGTTGTTGGAAGGCTACGTGGTGAGGTTTCCAGGACTCTTCCACGGTGGCTGGCCGATTACTCCTTGTGCCAAGCTCGCCCTTCAGTGTGCCACACACTTCGCTGTCACACCTTCCTCACCATTGGCTCCTGTTGAACTCCTCTGCTGATTCAGACTTCACCTAGATAGGCTGACATGCCTACATCTACTAGCTACAAGCTGCAAAGCAGCTCCCCTCATCTGGTTTAGCCCATCGGCCGAGATGGCTTACCGGGGTGTGGCCGCTGCCTGGGTTACAGCTTCTTGGAGCCACAGATGAGAGTTGGGTGATGGCTATGGAAACCAAGGTTTTATAGTCACTTATGACAACACAAGTACGGCCACCAATCCACCAAGGTGCTATCCCAGCCATACACCCCATACACCCCTTACTAACAGTATGTTGAGCAGTATTTCTTAATACTAGAATAACCCATATATCGTGGTCGTTCCTTAGTCACGAAAAGAAGCAGAATTTTTGCATTTTGGAACTCCAACCAGCAAAATTGGTGAATTTGAGTATATAATAAAAAATCAAAGTTCATAAATTTAACATAACATTTGACCTTTACCTGTGACCGTGAATTTTAATAATATTTAAATTATTTATTTTATTTGGCATGAATTGGCATCACGAGTGTCTGTCACAGTTGGGGAAAAACTGACTGCCAGTTTAGGAAAGAATATTTCAAAAATAATTTTAACCATTTATCACTTTGATCTGGTGAGATTTTAATAAACAGACAAAAATATTGGCTTTGAGGTTTGAGCTTTATCATTGGTCTTTGACCTTTGAGCAGGATTGAGGTTCTTCTGACTAACCTTGGCAATGACCTAGGAAATATAATAAACATCCATCAAACCGTGTAAGAGGAGTCCAACGGCAGACAAACAGACAGAGAGACAGACAGAAAAACACCACACAGACAGACACACTGACATGGTGGAGCCACTCACTCCGAGCTTCGCAGAGTTAAAACTTGATTTCGCCATTTAGTGCGGCATAATGAAACAACCAATATGCAGAAACTTCCTCCATTAATCTCAATTAATCACAACAATTGCATACAACTGAAACGCTTACAGCCCGAAGTTGAGACATAAGCAATATATATATATAACTATAAACAACACTTGGTCTACATCTGCTATACTCTGTTCCAAATAGGTATGCCAGAAATTATGAATCCTAACCTCTGTAACTAAAAAAGGGCTAAAACAAACGGTTAATAAATGCTGACTCGCTGCTTGAGATAATTCATCAAATCTTAACCAAAATATAATTCCTTTCGGGCGTTTGCTAAATCAAGGTGCTAGTCAATGTTTGTCCAAATCTGTGATAACTATTTTGGACTATTTTGTTCATAAACAGACATAGACAAGCAAATCGAAATATACTGGTGATCACATATAATCCTGTTTGAGACAACTGTTGCTGGCAGAGGTACCGAAGTAGGAATGTTTACTAACTATGGCGACGAGCTTTTAAAGCCTCAGATTTTAACAAACCAGTTGTGGAATTTGCCAGTAATCAATGTTCCCGTCATCCAATTAACCCTTTCAATATGCCATGCAAAATGCCTCAATGTAGTTTTGGCTATTATCATGCTACTTAAAATTATAATGAATGTGAGTCAAAGAGCTAATAATGTATATCCCTTTGATTCATGCAGTTCGATCCTTCCTGGGCTTAATACAGAAAATATGTCTAGTGTTAGCTAGAATAAAATGGAAAGGAAACCATGTTACTGAAAGGGTTAAATATGTAGATAGCTACCCCGTGTAGTACTGATAATGTAGGTTGGGTAAATGGTGGGTGTGTGTGTCTGTGTACAGTGTGTGTGTGTCAGCGTGTGTGGGTGTGTGTGTGTATGTGTCGGCGTGTATGTGTGTATCGGCGTGTGTATGTGTGGGTATGTCTACGTGTGTCAGTATAAGTGGGTGTGTCTATATTCGTGTGGGTGTGTATGTCTGTGAGTGTGTATGTCTGTGAGTGTGTGTGTTTGTGTCAGTATATGTGAGTGTGTCTATGTTACTCAGTTGTCAGTGTGTGTGTGTGTACTCTTTGGCCTTTAGTATTTACAACGTCGTAAACTTCAATTTTTGGCCACCATTCAAACGATCTCTGGCCCTATGATAAAGGGGGGGGGGGATGCTGCTGAGGGCTCTACAGATGCTGGCTCTCACGAAACAAAATATAAATAATTATATATATAATACAATATAACTAGAGGGGCACTCGGAAGAGCGCATACCTCCGCCAACGCTGCCGGAGGTATGCGCTCTACCAATCTCCTTCTAAATAGTATAACGTCCTTGTTGCATATCCTATCTGCCCACCAAATTTCGCAAACATCGTTTCATAACTTTGTTAGATATCTTGTTAACAGACAGACAGACAGACAAACGGAGGCAAGAACATAACCTCCGTTTGACGGCGTTACATAAGTACTTACTAAATCAATATTGCCAGGCAAAGCTGATGTGGCTGCTTTTAAATTAAAGATCGATATGATTCCAGGTACACTCGTAAGCTATAATAACGACACACTCGAGATAACACAATGCTATACAACACCTTCAGTTTCCCAGGATGCTTTTCTTCACAATAATCTGGCTATTAATAGACGATTGTATGCAGCTTAGGAAGACTGTCCAAGAATCAAAGGGGTGAACACTATAGTAGTTAACCCCCTGACCTTCAAAAGTTCTTCCTAAACTGAATAAAATCGTCTAATGATAACCAAACCAGGCCGAAGGCCGGTTCCTCCTAAATCACAGGCTTGCTATCACTCGCCACTAAAAATCGCCAAACTAATTGACCGAATGTCTTGAAATCTGAAAACTAATGGGGCTATTCATGAGGAAGAAGAGGACCAGAAAAGCACCCATCTCCCCTTAATACAGTGCCCCGAGACGTGTAGCCTGAACACCGACGGTAGAGGTGCAGGGTTATCCAAGCCAGTCATCTAGATAGTAAATAAAGGCCGAAAATCGCTAGAATCATGCGCCTACAATCTCTACAATATCGCTCAAATTTCCAGAATCCTGCTAGCATTCATGTCACTAGATATACAAATTTGCCTCTAGATCGAAGTAAGTAACTCTAGATCTAGCGGGAAAGTAGCTAAAATGGCAACACTGTACAAATTTGCCTCTAGATCGAAGTAAGTAACTCTAGATCTAGCGGGAAAGTAGCTAAAAGGGCAACACTGATGGAGGAATGAGGAAAGTGGCTCGCTAGTTGAACCTACAGTAAGTGGAACACCCCGGCGCCAAATACACCTGCTGGGTCCGTCAGCCAATACACTCTGGTTGTTTTGGTTCCTAGAGGGTCTTACAAACTGAGTAAAATCGTCTTATGTTAGCCATACTAAAATAAAGAATAGCGCTAGGTTTTATTCAAGGTTTTGAGGCTTCGTATCACTTCATAATTTTTTTTTTGTTATAGTAGTTTGTCCCCTAGACCCTCCTTGTAACTTAATAAACCCCCCTGACCACCCTTCTAACTTAATAGACACCATTGACCCCCCCCCCCCCCTTCTTGGTTAATAAACCTTCCCTTGATCTCTTTTCAAGCTATATTTGTACATTTTTCGGTTAATACTAAATGTCAGGCCCCAGGGTGTATCAGTGTTGTATTGGTCTAGGGTGCCAGCAGGTGTATTTGGCGCCGGTATTGTTCCACTGTTGTCCATTAGGGAACATTTTAATCTTTAGTTTGGTCTAAACACATTTTCTTCTTTTGGCTCGGCTATTTTAGGACGTTTTTCGCTCTTCATTTTGGCAGTTTTAAGTCGTTTTTCCTCTAGTAAGGCAATTATAAACATGTCTACCCATTCAAGTGTTGATATATTCATTTTGCTCTTAAAAGCTTCACATTGACCTAAGATTTATGTGTACATATCAACTGAACTATTTTGAAAGTTCATTTTATTCTTAGAAGGTTCCCATTGGCCTAAGATTTATGTGTTAGAGTGTACATATCCACTGAACCCTTTCCTACACCGGACAGTTTTTGGCTAGCTCCTCCATGGCTGGTTGGCTAGATCTAGGACTATCTAGGTGGTTCTATAGTTGGTATAATAGTTGGCTGCCTGTCCGAATACTGGGCTAGACTGCTCAGCCAATGACCTCTAGAATTACTCACACTGGTTTTAACCCTTTGAGGATCATAACGCGCTTTGACAGTTTATGCTGGCTATCATTAAACGATTGTATCCAGCTTAGGGGGAATCTGTGGGAGTTTAGGGGGAATCTGTGGGAGTCGGAAGAGTAATCGAGTTAGTTTTGACCTCATATATTCCTAGAGGTCCTTCCTAAACTGCATACAATCGTCTAATGATAGCCAAAATAAATTGATAAAACGCGTCGTAGTCCTCTAGGGGCTAGGTAGAAACGGCCACAACCAGAACAGCCACAGAGGTTGTAAGCCAACCTTAATCAATTTAGATTAATTATGCCTAATCTAACCAAACCAGACCTAAGTAGCCTAACCTAAACTAACTTAGCTTAACCCAAACTATAGTCTATTCGGTTCAACCTAGCGGAAAGTTGACTCCATTAACAGCTAAGTTGGGTAACATGTAACGTTTCTGTATCATATTAATGTTAACTTTATCAATTAACAACATAATTGGGTATAAAAACGTTGTAATAGCTGAGTAATTAAGATGGGACGTGTACATTTTTCGCCAGTTTGGGTCTCTCTCTCTCTCTCTCTTTCTCTCTCTCTCTCTCTCTCTCTCTCTATCTATCTATCTCTCTCTCTCTCTCTCTCTCTCTCTGGCAATGTTTTCCATGTTCTCCTTGGGATTGAAGTATACATAGAAGAATTCATATTTATTTTTATTTATGCTGCAACCATATATAAGCAAATATAATATGGAGTGGGGCGCAGTCAAAAGTGGTGTCCCCCAGGGATCGGTATTAGGTCCCCTGTTGTTTCTTATATACATAAATTACCTAGATTTAGGTATGACTAGTAGGATAAGTAAATTCGCAGACGATACTAAAATGGGGAGATCAATTGATTCAGATAGCGATATAGAGTGCCTCCAAAGGGATCTAGATACCTTACATGAATGGTCAGTAAATTGGCAGATGAAGTTTAACATTGACAAATGCAAGGTATTAAAGATAGGGAAGATGCAAACAAATGTTAAATATAAACTAGCTAATTTAGAATTAGAAAATTCAGACTGTGAGAAAGATCTAGGTGTGTTTGTTAGCAATGATTTGAAGCCTAGAAAACAGTGTATAAGCGTTCGTAATAAGGCAAACAGGATTCTCGGGTTCATCTCTAGGAGTGTGAGTAACAGAACTGCTGATGTTATCTTAAAACTTTACTTGTCATTAGTGAGACCCCATATGGATTATGCTGTCCAATTTTGGTGTCCTTATTACAGAATGGACATAGATTCATTGGAGAGAGTACAGCGTAGAATGACAAAAATGATCCATAATATTAGAAATCTTTCGTATGAAGAAAGGTTGAAGAAATTAGGTTTACATTCATTAGAGAGACGCAGAGTTAGAGGGGATATGATAGAGGTGTTCAAGTGGGTTAGTGGGATTAACAAAGGGGACATGACAAATGTACTAAAGCTCAGTGATAGCGAAAGAACTGTACCAATGGTTTCAAATTAGATAAATTTCGTTTCAGAAAAGATATAGGCAAATATTGGTTTGGTAACAGAGTTGTAGATGGGTGGAATGGACTACCAAGTGCTATAGTGGGGTCTAAAACGGTAGGGAGCTTTAAGATAAAATTGGATAAGCATATGGACGAGAAGGGTTGGGTGTGAAGGGGGATCAGCCGAGTTGGGCCAATCAGCACTCTGCATACCCCCATAATCCTGCGTTAATCTCTAACCGTTTTGGTAAGATGATCCTCAGGGTATTAGAGCGTTGAGCCTATAATTGGGCTTTGTAATTGAACTGGGGTTGTGTGGGACAGGGATCTGCCTTGCTTAGGCCAATCGGCTTTCTGCAGACTCCCATTTTCTTATGTTCTTATGTTCTTATAATACTTGGTCAATTATAACAAGATTTAGGTAAAACAAATAATATTCAGTGAATGCCATTAATTCAAAATCCTCCTTTTTCAAACTCCGTGTGTCCAGGCCTTTTGGCTCGAGCGTCCTTTGATTTTGGCCCTGTCACTCTTTCAACTCTGGGAGAGGCACTCGCTACATGCAGTTCTGCCTTTTGCCTCCCTCACTCACATAGACAAAAACAGGGGGGAGATGGGTCGTTTTACCGGACAACTTTCTCACTCATGTTTAGCCCCATTATTTTTCAGATTTTAAGACGTCCGGCTCATTAGTTTGGCGATTTCAAGATCTTTCGCCCCTTTTCTTTGTCATTCGTGTCATTTAGGTGTCGCTTTTCCTGGTGAGCGATAGCAATCCTGTAATTTAAAAGAAACCGGCCTTCGGCCGGGAAATTTTTCTACCGAAAAATGTATAAATATATCTTGAAGGGGCATCCTGGGGTTGTTTGTTCAAGTTTGATGGAGGTCAAGGGAGGAAACTAGAGAAATAATAAATCAATTAAAAAAAAAAAAAAAATTGACCAAAAAATGAACCATCCCCATTTAATCGCGCACAGCTTTATCAATCTACAATGAGAAATAATGGTCACTGTTGTATACATAATGAGTCTTGACAAAAATACTACTGCAAATTAACCCTTTTAGTTACGTTACTTCTCTTTTTCCTTTTATTATTGCTAACAGTAGACGATGTTATACAGCTTAGGAGAGACTTATTGCAAAGGGTTAAAATCTATAGTACATCAATTATCCATTTGATTCCATCCGATCCTACTCTCTAAGCTAAATAAAATCGTCGAGTATAGGCCGGAATATAAAGGAAAAATGCATAATGTATTCCTGAAAGGGTTATTCTTTTCATGATTTTAATTCATGTTGATAATCTGCAACTGAAGGTTTTTCACACTAACATCAACAACACAAACATCCCCACAGTGCTCCGTAGAAAATCAAGGATATACAAAAAGGTATGTCAGAACACTGGGTATATTGATAGTGATATTAACCCCTTGAAGCTCTGACGCGTTTTAACAGTTTATTTTGGCTATCATTAGACCATTTTATGCAGCTTGAGAAGGATCTGTGGGTATTAAAAGGGTACAGACTATCTCAATCAACCCTTTGACTTCCATATACCATGACTAATCTAAATAAAATCTTCTAATAGTAGCCAGAAAACAGAAAAAAACGCATATTGGAACTTGAAAGAGTTAATTAAGGAACACCCTGCTCTTAACATTAATCCTCAATAGCAAACTCCAATGCACTAGAATAAACTAATGAAAGCATATGATCCTTCCGGGATTCGAACTCGGAACACCACGCTCAGAACATAAGCATCTAATACATTACTCTACCAACACAGTTAAAGATTAAATACACGATCACGATTAATATCCATTTTCGAATTATGGATATTAATCTAATCATGTACTTAGATCCAACTGTATTATGTATAACGTAATGTTTTAGTACCTTTCTAGCCTTATACTACATGGCTTTATCAAACCAAATTAACTTTATAGAGGTATGTTTTTATGGACATTGTAATTTCCCTTCCATACATTCTTTATATCGATCATTATTTGCAGTGTGGCATCCCTTTACATTAGACAAAGCTAAATGTATTTGTTGGTGCTTTTCTGTTTTTGTTTTACTCAAGTTTTTGCAGGACATCTCGGAAATAGAATGTACAAACGTATCTCTCCCTTAACTCCATCATGTTTTTTGCTAATTAAAAAAAAAAATCTGGATTTAGCTAGAACATAGCTAAAATTTGGCGTCATCTGATTAAAAACAATTAAAGATAAGGTACTTAAAGTCAATTTGGGTATATTGATATAGCCTAGTCCTATTTTCCAGCTGATGATAAATTGCTATCTCGCCATCCTCATTACTCGGCTATTAACAAAAATTTGTAGCGAAATATGTTGCTAATTATGAAAACTTGGCAATATTATAACGCAGAGACATAGTAGTATCATATGTTTCCATTGCGTATCGAGTAATGAGATGCTAAGGGATTCAATTTACCATCAGCTGAAAATAAGCAGAGTATAGTCATTTCCCTCTGATAATTTGATACACCTTTCAGTCCGTATATAAATGGGTATATCGCTACCAATGTAAAGTCGTAGTCCAGAATACCTCCATACCTCCTATTAGACGATTATATTAAGATTAGGAAGGGTATAAGGCATTCAGTGAGTTGATTGAGATAGCCTTTACCCTTATAATTCCAACAGATTCTTCCTATATCGTATACAAATTATCGTCTAATGATAGCCAGAATAAACTGTCAACAAGCGTCATAATCTTCAGAGGGTTAAACTATAGTCTGTTCATTACAGTTAGGCCAGATATCTTGACCTATGACCAATGTAACTCAAAAGGGGCAAACAGAAAATGGGCTGTGAATTTCCACACCTATTCTCTGGCTGACTCTTCCCAAATAGTAGAAATGTTAGCTCGATTACTCTAACTTGTTTTGAGTAATAGAGGTTAGGGGTCAATAATTTTGCCTTACTTGTAATGAATAAACGATAATCGATCTTGCCTTATTCTTAGCCAGCCAATATTGTATACTAGTTGTTGTTGTTGTTGTTGTTGTTGTTGTTGTTGTTGTTGTTGTTCCCCAGACTGACTGGCCGAACAGTCCCGAGTCCTATAAGACCGAAGCCGCTCCAGATGCTAGGGCCCCGAAGGGGCCAGCCTGGGTGAGATGAGATCTGTCTCAGAGAGGGCAGCTGAGGAGGGGATCATCACCCCACGGGCTTGCACCCCCAGGCCAATGCCCCCACTGTCCACAGCCCCCCTTGCAGTGCTACCCAATCGGGCGATCTCGCCAGCACCTAGAAGGAGAAGTAGAGTAGCTCAGGAAAAGAGGCAGACAGAAACGACCAAGGTTGGGTAGAGGATGCCAAACCCCACTCTGGATTGGACCAACCCTCACCCATGGCATGTTAGTTGCTGTAATTACAATGAAATGTTTATACAGCTTAGGCAGGATCTATAGGAATTATAAGGGTAAAGAAGATCTCGATCAACCATATAACTTCCATAATTATACCCTTCCTAATCACAATATAATTGTATAATAATAGCCAGAAAATAGAAGACAAAAATGCAGCCCTAGTGTTTGAAGACAGTGTTGCTTAGGACTGGTGGCGATTTTCACCCAGTTTAGTGAGGGCGAGTTTCACCCTAATAGTTTGGAGACTTTAAGACGTTTCATTTCATTTGATCGGCGATTATAAGACTCTTCACCCCATTCAAGTGTCGATTATTTTCTGGTTGAACGACAGCGAGCCTGCAATTTAAAAGAAACCGACCTTCGGTGGCTTGAAGGGGGTCAAGGATGGGGGGGGGGGTGAATGAAGGGGGGCACGGATACGTTAATTTATTTATTTATCTACTTGTTTAATGGGGGATGGGCGTATTTATTTATCTACTTGTTTAATGGGGTTGAGGGGCAAGGGAAAAATGTGACGCTTTGGCTTCCAATCTTGGTAGATTGGGAGGTCAATCCACGTTAGAGACGCCGTCACTTGAGATCTAGAAAATATATAAGTAAAAGGAACAGTCAGAGTAAGCTATGGATATGGCAGAGATTGCTCAGTTCTCACTCTGATAGACCAGCCCATCACCACATGACTAGAACCCAATCATCTCAGCATCAGCTAGGAAAGGCCCTAGAAAGCCGCCTTTGGCGGGGGGATAGCTCCCCTATTTCAACCCTTTTCGGGGTTGGGCACCCGCCCTTCGGGGTTGGGCACCCGCCCTTCGGGGTTGGGCACCCGCCCTAGACAAAGTTGAAAGGAAGGCCTTTCGTATCATTAACTCCCGTCCACTCACCAACTCTCTGCAATCTCTCTCTCTCCGCCGCAATGTTGCATCTCTCTCGCTATTCTATCGCTACTATAATAATCAGTGTTCCTCAGAGCTATCCCAGTGCATACCACCTCCTTTACGTAGGGCACGTGGTACCCGTCTTGCAACTCAATCCCACCCCTACTCTGTGCAACTCTCCAACCCAAGAGTGAAACGTTACTCTCAAACTTTCTTCTACTCAACAGCTGAGCTCTGGAACTCTCTCCCAGAATCAGTCTTTCCCTCTTCCTATGACTTAAATTGCTTCAAACTCCGTGTGTCCAGGCATTTTGGCTCGAACGTCCCTTGATTTTGGCCCTGTCACTCTTTCAACTATGGGGGAGGCACTCGCTATAGGCAGTTATGCCTTTTGCCTCCCTCAATCACATAGAAAAAAAAAATAGATTGAAGATACATTATTATAGGTAAAACAAAAAGTCTTCCGAAGGTATATTACAGAAGCTACCAGACCATAGATTGCGGATGAAAGTTGTGAAAAAAAGTGCACTGTAAATTCGCCTTTTACGGACACACGGTGATGCCCGACTTGAGTTGAATCCATGCGAGGTAGTTGGTGATCTTGGTGTAGACCCCCGGAGTCTCATGGCCGGCACACCCGAACCCCCAAGACACCAGACCCACCAGGTAGTGTCTCCCGTCCCGCCCCCGCCAGGTCAGAGGTCCACCGGAATCTCCTTGGCAAGCGTCGTAGTTGTGTTTGTAGGTGCAGATCATATTGGAGGTCACCTTGTTGCCTAGGTACCCGCGGCACTCCTCTGTCGATATCAGCGGTAGTTCCACCTCATGTAGTTCACTAGTAAAGCTGCCTCCTGAAGATGTCGCTCCCCATCCAGTTACAATACCATTTTGATTCTGCAGGGTCTGGGAGGTAACGCTGCAAGGGAAGCAGATGGGCCGGACACCAGTGCTGTAGCTCACAGGCTCACTCAGCTGCAGAAGAGCTATGTCGTTATCAACGGTATTCCTGTTGTAATTTTCGTGAGAGATGACTTTCGTAATTTGGGCACCGGTGGAGTATTGTGTGGGCCTGTTTTGATCCCGCCAATGATCCCCAAGAGTGACGTAAATCTTTTCTTGAGGGTACTCTACAGCGCAATGTGCTGCAGTCAAAACCCAGCTCTCAGAAATTAGCACTCCCCCGCAGAACAAAGTTTTGTAATCCTTGTGGCGAACAGCTACTTGCCATGGCCATTCATTCTCTTCGGAAGTCATACCGTTTACGATCCTTGCTGGATTTTTCATTCCACACTGTCCTGTCCATGTAGGTGGTACAGTAATAGTTGGCGAAGTGGTCGGCTTTATTCTTGCTGTTAAGGTACACTGAAATCCCCTGTTGTAGTAGTCATAGTTCTTAATGTTAGATACGAAGCTTGCCACAAAACGATTAGTGTTGAGTACTAAATGAAGGGATCCACTCCCACAGTAGGAAATGCCGTCGCTTAGTGTGTCTAAGCCTTTATTGGATATCACAAAATAGTCTGACTGACACAGATAGCTACTTAAGATGTCAAAGTATGGACAATAAACCTCGATAACAGTGTTTTCTGGAGCCTGAGCCGTCCAGTGGCAATACATGGGGCTGGGATACCTTCCATTATAGTATGGAGACCGAAATTGTATTGGTGATTCGGCCTGCAAATTTACGTAGGCAGGTCCACAGAGGGGAGAATAACTAAGTGGTCCGCCCTCTACCAGCCCTACTATCACCAAGGTACACAGCAAATACCTCAACATCGCTACCACAACAGCCGATGTAGGACTTAATCTTAGGTCGTAGTTACGGCCGTCGCACTTTATATAGCGTTGCTCGTCCAATCGAGTAATGAACCCTTCTCCACAGGTCACACAACTGTCCTTAATTAGTTTTCTTGGTCCTGGCACACCTTAATCAGTTGGGGAGAAGTTTGTTGGTTCATCGCAGCAGCCTTAATGACAGTATTGAAGAGCCCACCCTCACACTTGTACACACACTTCAATACTGGCTCACCCTCTCCCTCCCTCCCCCTTCTCTCTCCCTCTCTCCCTCTCTCATAAATGTGGCCACACATGTGTCCCTAGTTCGATAATGATTGGGAGTTATACAACACCTGTTCATTACCATCACGGATTTTTCAGCTGTTTGACCACCGTTAATTTTTTATATAGTTGTTAAAATAATTATTAATTATAAATTTCTAGTTGAGATTATGCGTTATAGTAAAGCATGGAGGATGTATGTATGGAGGGGTTGATGAGTGAGGGTGTATGTGTATGAAGTAGTTGGTGGTGTCTATGTAGGTATCTGGAGGAGTTGGAGGATGTAGCTGTTTATCGATCTTAATTTGCGCAGGCAAATGTGTATGTAAGTATGCAAATAATATCATATGTGTGTATATTCATCTATGTAGAATAAACCTTGATTACAGGCATGAGTGAACACTTGCCAGCTGCGTGAACAGTTGCTCACTCGTCCAAATGTAACTGATGTCCTTTATGCATTCTATTATTTATTAGTATCTATATATGTCGAATATGCCAATGCACATGTCGGCAACTGTGCAATCGCAAGTTAAAACCTGGTAATCTAAAATCGCCAAGGTAATATTGACCTGACCAATAAATGAGGTGAGAGGTCTTAAAATCGCCAAACTAATGGGCGTTCTTAAAATCTGAAAATTAATGGAGCTAAACATGAGGGAGAAGGTGTGTGTGTGGGGGGGGGGGGGGAGGGGGGCAGAAGATACTACTCCTTTTATGAGCAAGGTTATCGGGGAATTATATTGATTTTGACTGTACGATGACGTCTTCCTCCGCTATGTTGATTTTGACTGAACGATGACCGATTTCTTTGGTTTATTGATTTTGACTGAACGGTGACCGATTTCTTTGGTTTATTGATTTTGATTGAACGGTGACCGATTTCTTTGGTTTATTGATTTTGATTGAACGGTGACCGATTTCTTTGGTTTATTGATTTTGATTGAACGGTGACCCATTTCTTTGGTTTATTGATTTTGATTGAACGGTGACCCATTTCTTTAGTTTATTGATTTTGATTGAACGGTGACCCATTTCTTTAGTTTATTGATTTTGATTGAACGGTGACCCATTTCTTTGGTTTATTGATTTTGATTGAACGGTGACCCATTTCTTTAGTTTATTGATTTTGATTGAACGGTGACCCATTTCTTTAGTTTATTGATTTTGATTGAACGGTGACCCATTTCATTAGTTTATTGATTTTGATTGAACGGTGACCCATTTCTTTGGTTTATTGATTTTGAATGAAGTGACCCATTTCTTTGGTTTATTGATTTTGATTGAACGGTGACCCATTTCATTAGTTTATTGATTTTGATTGAACGATGACCTATTTCTTCGTTTATATATTTTGACTGGACGATGACTCCTTTCTTTATTGTGTTCAATTTGACTGAACGATGATGCATTCTTCATATTATTTATTTTGACTGTTCGATGACACTTTTCTTAATTTTATTGATTTTGACCGGACGATGACGCCTTGCTTCAATTTATTCTGCCTGATAATATACGTTTTTCTTCTACTGTGGGAGTCAATTTCTACGTCGGAATTGGATTTAGCCTTTTGATTTACAGAGATAATTCCTAAGCTGAGCAGAAATGTATAACGTTGGCCACCAAAAAAAACAAAAACGGTTAGTTTCGAAATTATTAGCATTTTAGCATGCCGGACATTCAACCTCTTAATTATGTACGTGAGAAATATTGAATATACAGTATATCGATACGCAGACTACTGTACTAAATCGGTTCTGGCTGAAATCACGTGTAACCTAGTACAGTAAAAAAATACATGTGGCTCTCTAGCTACATTGAAAGGTCAGTGACGCCCACTAAGTGAACTGACGAATTCCTAATTTTTTTATACAAATAATGTGTACTTGTGTACACAGTACACATTAAGCAAAATTTAGGTCAGTTTTTCCTAAATCGCAGGGTCGCTTTCGCTCGCCCAGATTAAAAGTTATATCTGATTAGGGCGATACGTTTTCAAATAGCCAAACCAATGGGTCGAAACGTCCTTAAATTACCAAAACAATGGGGTGACTCAGGGGTAGCCTAAAGACCAAACTCGCGATAGGGTTAAGGGTTTAACTTTTATGAGCACTTGTTCATATGCTCATAATATATTTTATCTTCCAATAATTTAATATCGGCGCTTGGATGTGTATATGAGATAAATAGATGGGGGGGGGGGTGTTCCTGGTTCTTTTCATCGAATACAAATATGAAAACACTCGTCTGACTATCCTGAATTACTGTCAATCTCTACATGTATATACACTTGTGCATGATCATGTGAACTTATTTAATTTTTCCTTTTTTTATATTTGTTTATGTATGTGAGAATTATGATAAAGCTTGGAACAAAAGATATGGATCGTGTGCAATATATTACGCATTTATAAATACATTAATTTATGTATAAAAAGCACCATCTGAGGAAGAGCCCTTTATTGACAGCGTTTCGCAGATAACTTCATCGGAGTGACCTAATGAAGCTATCTACGAAACGTTGTCAATAAAGTGCTATTCCTCAGATGGTG
The DNA here is from genome assembly GCA_032716605.1 of Paralithodes platypus. Taxonomy (NCBI): domain Eukaryota; kingdom Metazoa; phylum Arthropoda; class Malacostraca; order Decapoda; family Lithodidae; genus Paralithodes; species Paralithodes platypus. The sequence goes on from CM064520.1 coordinate 1,200,358, forward strand.
TTTTTTATCCATTCTGTCTACTTTTCAAGTACCGCTCAACATTAATTTATGTGTTTGTTTTTGGTAACATATGTTTCTTTACTTCAAATGTCAATGCGTGTGTGGTGTGATATAGAGATACATAGAAGTACATACTATAGATACATTAACCATACAGACCAGCTGGTCCCAACCAGGTGATCTGGTCGAGAAAAAAACTATTGAAGATGGTGCAATATGAAACAAGCAAAACATAAACAGTAATCATGAAAAAAGGACAGGACAGTAGATGGGTTTTTTTTTTTTCGGCACCAGAAACTTCGTCACCAAAATGTGGGCACCATGATATTTTGGCACCAAGAATTATGGCCACCATGATATTTTGGCACCAAGAATTATGGCCATCATGATATTTTGGCACCAAGAATTATGGCCACCATGATATTTGGGCAGCAAGAATTATGGCCACCATGATATTTTGGCACCAAGAATTATGGCCACCATGATATTTGGGCAGCAAGAATTATGGCCATCATGATATTTTGGCAGCAAGAATTATGGCCACCATGAAGTATGATATTTGGGCACCAGAAATATTTTGCAGTGCATGTGATGGAGATTTCATTGACGATGGCAAAAAATAAATAGAGATAATGGTGTTATAGTGATGATGGTACTGATAGTTGTGATGATAATGATAATATAATAATAGTGATAATGTTAGGGACAATGTTGATAATCGTGATCATAATACTGATGGAGGGTGATGATGATAATATTAGTGATAATGGTATAATGAACAAACATTTGTCGTGGTCATATTGGAAGGGGGGAGGGGGATTTTGGTAGATGCTGGGGGGAGGGGAGCGATGTTACACAATAGCTAATATTTAATGTAAATACCAAATGATGGAACTGACTGATTCAATTAAACCCATCCATTAGTTTTGATAAGTCCTTCTTTAACACAACCAGACAAATAAGCAGAAAATAAACAAACAAACACGCACAACAACGGTAACATAATCTCACGGAGGTATAAACGACAGCAAACACTGAGAAGAAGCCTCAGTATCAGAGAGATGACAAGATAGACCAGAAACATGAGAGGTACAGTATAATAGTTGTAGAGATATGTGATGTCGAATATGTTCTGAGTATCCTGACCCTGGGCCTCCTGAACAAGATGAACAGGTAAGATGAGACAGGTGAGACGTCAGAAACGGGAGGGATAGGTAATTATGGTCGATGGGAGACGGAGAGTGAGGTGGATATATGAGAGGGGTCAGGGGTATGATACTGTGAGGGGTGAGGGAGACAGAAGGTGAGACAGGACTGAGCGGAGAAGGGTGTGAGGGAATATAGAGAAGGGTGAGGTGAGAGAGTGAGAGTGAGAGTGGTAGGGGTGACAAAGAGGGGTGAAGAGAGGCAGGGGTGTGTAAGAGATTACAATGAAGAGGGGCAGAAGGGGTGTGGGAAGACAGTAAAACGTGAGAGGAGATATAGAGAGGTGACGAGAGACATAGAAGGGCGAGTGGAAACAGAGAGGGGAGACAAAGAGGGATGAAGGAAGACAGAGAGGGCTGAGGGGTGACAGGACACAGAGAGGGGTATGGAGAGACAGAGATAGGTGTGGGGAGACAGAGATAGGGGAGGGGAGAGAGGAGACAGAGAGGGGTGAAGGGAGTCAGAGAGGGCTGAGGGGAGACAGGGAGGGTGAGGGAAGCCAGGGAGGGGTGAGGGGAGACAGAGAGGGTGAGGGGAGACACTGAAGGATAGCAGAACAGTGAGGGTTGAGAGTGAGGGGAAATTGCCTGGCGACCTAGTGGAGGCAGGTGAGAAGGAACATTTCACCTCTAACACAAAATATTTTTCCAGCCACATCATCCGAGAAAGAGATAGAAAGAATCAACGTCCTATTCTTCATCTAACACTTTTCACTCACTTCTCCTTTATTCTCTCTCTCTCTCTCGCTCTCTCTCTCTCTCTCTCTCTCTCTCTCTCTCTCTCTCTCTCTCTCTCTCTCTCTCTCTCTCTCTCTCTCTCTCTCTCATACACTTTTCTGTATTAAACGTCTTCCGATTTCTTCTGGTGTCTATGTAGGCTATCGCCTTTTCTTGTCTTCCTCATTACTCTTCTACTTTGCACTTTCCATTAGAAGATTTTCTTTAGCTTTAGGACTCAAAGGGGGTTAATAGGATCTCCATAAACCCACTGAATAACATATTGGTCCTGCTTAAACTACACACAATCGTCTAACTTCAGCCAGACGTACAGGTAAAAAGGCGTCATCGTCCTGAAAGGGTATATTATAGAACTGGTCCACTGGAATACATTGAGTTCGATCTATTTAACCCATTCAGCACCATGACTCCATTTTAACTTTTATTCTGGCAAAATTCAGATGATTTTATGCAGTTTAAGGGGAGATTTCCACTTGAGGGATTTTTTTCTGGACTCCCTTCTCCCTCATGTTTAGCCTCATTGCTTTCGAGATTTTAAGACGTTCTCCCGATTAGTTTCGCGATTTTAAGAACTTTCGCCCCATTTATGTCAATTGTAAGACCTTTCATGCCATTTAGGTGTCGATTTTACCCTGGCGAGCGATAGCGAGACTGTAATTTAAGAGAAACCGGCCTTCGGCCGGGACATTTTTCTACCGAAAAATGTACAAATTTATCTTGAAAGGGGGTCTAGGGGGTGTAATTGTAAGCTTGATTGAGGTCTAGGGAACATACTAAAAACCTCCCCTTAAGAAGGTCCTTTGTTACTAAGAGGGTTTATTGGGATCCTATTTACCCATTTGAGTCCTATAGGTAGATTACAAATTAAAGAAAATCGTCTAATGGTAACCAAAATGCGATTAAAATTACGTGTTGGTGGTGATGGGGTTAAATAGGAACAAAGGGACACAAGAAATATTATGTCGTCGATGATAGAAGGTTCACATGCCACTTAAGGGTTGAGATCTCCACTTGAGGGATTTTTTTCTTGACCCCTTTCTCCCTCATGTTTAGCCCCATTGCTTTTGATATTATAAAACGTTTGCCCCATTAGTTTAGCGATTTTAAGAACTTTCACCCCATATTAAGACCTTTCGTGCCATTCAGGTGTCAATTTTATCCTGGCGAGCGATAGCGAGCCTGTAATTTAAGAAGAATCGGCCTTCGGCCGGGACATTTTTCTACCGAAAAATGTACAAATTTATCTTGAAAGGGACTCAAGGGGGTGTAATTTTAAGCTTGATGGAGGTCTAGGGAACAAACTAAACACCTCCCCTTAAGGGGGTAGTGCTTGGTTTTTGGTCTATATATTTATTTATTTATTTATTTTTGAGTTTCCTCGCTAGACCTTCATCAAGCTTAGAAAAACACCCCCTAGACCCCTCTCAAGATAAGTTTTAGATTTTTCGGTAGAAAAATGTCCTGGCCGAAGGCCGGTTCCTTCTAAAATTAGAGGCTCGCTAGCGCTCGCCAGGAAAAAATCGATACCTAAAGGGCACGAGAGGTCTTAATATTGATAAAACAAATTAGGCGAAAGGTCTCAAAATCGCCAAACTAACGGAACGAACGTCTTAAAACCTCAAAACTAATATGCTAAACATGAGGGAGAAAGGTGTCCAGAAAAAGCGAGTAGTACCCCCTTAGCGATCTTGGCCGGGATACTCGGAACATTTATGGTGCCTCATTGGCTCCCTCTAATCGTCGTATCTAAAGTGTTGACATCATAAAGCACGCGTCAATAATAATAAAACACGTCATAATTCAAACGCCATATCAATTACTAATAAATAACGGCATAATTCAAGCATGATTACTAATAACGGACATCGTAATTCAAATGTCGTTACTAGTACAATACAAGTTATATCTGGGTATTATAACTTACGATATTGTTGTTTTACTAAGTATGAGGAATTATGACATTTTGAGCAAGGCATTATTAGCTGTTAATTCATATGTTTGTTAAGACTCTCACCTCGCCGTAACTTATGGCACCTTTAAGGGGAGATATCTACTTGAGGGATTTTTTTTCTGGACTCCTTTCTCCCTCATGTTTAGCCCCATTGTTTTTCTAATTTTAAGACGTTTGCCCCATTATTTTCACGATTTTAAGAACTTTCAACCCAATTCTGTCAATTTTAAGACCTTTCGTGCCATTTAGGTGTCGATGTTATCCTGGCGAGCGATAGCGAGCCTGTAATTTAAGAGGAACCGGCTTTGAGCCGGGACATTTTTCTACCGAAAAATGTACAAATTTATCTTGAAAGGGGCTCAAAGGGGTGTAATCTTAAGCTTGAAGGATATCTACGGCCCAAACTAAAAACCTCCCCTTAAGCATCCGGGGCCTTGATAATACACAAGTGGGCTGTAAAAGGGGTCAGTAAAATTAACAGCTTAATACCGTAAATTATGACGTTCGAATACCTTATACTATATTACCGTTCGAATACCTTATACTATATTACCGTTCGAATACCTTATACTATATTACCGTTCGAATACCTTATACTATATTACCGTTCGAATACCTTATACTATATTACCGTTCGAATACCTTATACTATATAACCGTTCGAATACCTTATACTATATTACCGTTCGAATACCTTATACTATATTACCTTTCGAATACCTTATACTATATTACCGTTCGAATACCTTATACTATATTACCGTTCGAATACCTTATACTATATTACCGTTCGAATACCTTATACAATATTACCGTTCGAATACCTTATACTATATTACCGTTCGAATACCTTACTATATTACCGTTCGAATACCTTATACTATATTACCGTTCGAATACCTTATACTATATTACCGTTCGAATACCTTATACTATATTACCGTTCGAATACCTTATACTATATTACCGTTCGAATACCTTATACTATATAACCGTTCGAATACCTTATACTATATTACCGTTCGAATACCTTATACTATATTACCGTTCGAATACCTTATACTATATTACCGTTCGAATACCTTATACTATATTACCGTTCGAATACCTTATACTATATTACCGTTCGAATACCTTATACTATATTACCGTTCGAATACCTTATACTATATTACCGTTCGAATACCTTATACAATATTACCGTTCGAATACCTTATACTATATTACCGTTCGAATACCTTATACTATATTACCGTTCGAATACCTTATACTATATTACCGTTCGAATACCTTATACTATATTACCGTTCGAATACCTTATACTATATTACCGTTCGAATACCTTATACTATATTACCGTTCGAATACCTTATACTATATAACCGTTCGAATACCTTATACTATATTACCGTTCGAATACCTTATACTATATTACCGTTCGAATACCTTATACTATATTACCGTTCGAATACCTTATACTATATTACCGTTTCTTAACTGTAAAATACGTGTAAACTAGGGAATAAGGCAGAATAAACTAGTGTGGTTGTCGTTGTTTAGTTTCCCAGACTGTCTAGCCCAGCAGTCCCAAGTCCAGTTGACCTCAAGGTCCATAGATACATTTGTTGTATCTATGCACCTTGGTTGACGTAAGCCGCGCCAGATGTTCGGGGGACCAGGGTGAAATGAGATATGTCTCTGAGAGGGCAGCGGGGGAGGGGATCATCAGCCCACGAGCTTGTACCCCCAGGCCAATGCCCCCACTGTTCGCAGCCCTGCTTGCAGTGCCACCCAATCGGGCGATTTAGTTCAGGGGGCAAATTAAAAATAAGTTGCTTAAAAGAAGAAGAACAAGAACAAGAAGAAATAATACATTAATGAAAAAAAAAAATCTGATGTGATCGATATTTACCTATGGACTATAAAGGAAAAGCTACAGCTGAAGAAAAAAAATACAAAAAAATATCTTTCCCAAAAGGTTTCCGCATATAGCCTATAAACCCAAGAGGTCCTCCCTTCTGGAGAGACGCAGGGGAGGAGAAAATAGATAAAAAAGAAGCGTCACAACCCTCTTGGAAGCCACAAAGGGGGATCATTCTGGCAGAGAGGAATGACAGCCAAGAATAACTATTGGGATAGAAGGGTATATATAGAAGGGTATATATAGAAGGGTATATATAGAAGGGTATATATAGATCAGAAGATGGGATGTGGAGGAAAGCACAGTCACTATCGTTATTAAGGAGGGAAGGGGTTATTTATTGGTCGATATAATTACGTATTTATTTGTTAGTATTATAGTTTCTTCCCTAGACCTCCATCAAGCTTGAAAACAAAAACATCCACAAGACCCCCCTTCTAAATACATTTCTAGGCCTACATTTTTCGGTAACACAAACAGTATAAGCTCGCTTTCGCTCGCCAGAACAAAAATCGACACAAAATTTGCATGAAAGGTCATATTATTAGCAAAATGAGGGGGCAAAAGATCCTAATATCGCCAAACTAATGGGGCAAACGTCGTAAGATCTCAGAACTAATGGAGCTAAACATGAGAAAGAAGGGGGTCCAGAAAAAGCAACTACCTCCCCCTTAAATGTAACCTCTAATGAATATGTCGGTAACCCATCATGTTAACCCTTTATGTGTACGAGGACGAGTTGGTTACTTCATTATGGATATTGTTAGACGATGTTCTTAAGTTTTAGAAAAATCTCTTTCTCTCGCTCTCTCTCGCTCGCTCTCTCTCTCTCTCACACACACACACACACGTCGTCCGCGTGGAGTAAGCAATGTGTGGAATATCATAATGGCGGAGAAATGTGCTCTACAGACACGCTCAGCTGCCTCAAATTCTGTGTCTGTGCTCTGGCTGTGTTCTGTGGTGTGTTTATGTCAATGTGTTTGTTTGTGACTGTGATTTGTGTTAACCCCTTCAGCACGATGACGCCTTTTTACCTTTTTACCTACAATTAGACGATTGTATGCAGTTTAAGAACTTATGATATTCAAAGGTTTTACTGAGATCTTATATACCCCATTTGAATCCTAGAGGTAGATTATAAGCTAAAGAAAATCGTCTATTAGTAACCACAAGTAAACGAAAATGACTTCATCGTGCTGAAAGGGTTAAGGTTTGTTTTGAGAGTACAGTTAGTATAGGAGGTATGCGGAACAACAGGTTGGGGGAAACAGATCACCAACTATTTCCGTCACTGCCGGAACTCTAACATTTCTATGTGTAAAATAAAACAAAATCCTTATAACAAAATTGGTGTAATCAACTTCAGTGTGTGAATTTGTGTTTTGTTTTTGTGTGTTCGTTGTTTTTTCTGTTGTGTTGTTTTGTCCCTGTTCGGGCTCTGTCTCGAGTAGGCCACCCCCAGAAAAATAAACAAATAAAAAAAGAAAAAAGAAAAAAGAAAAAATGGGGATTGGGCCTGCGTAAATAGATAGATAGATAGATAGATAGAACTTCCGTAAATCAATTCAAAACTCATAATCGGGCACTTTTAACATTCACGATGCATACTAATGATGTGTTTTGTAATGAATGACAAAAAAGAGAAGCTTCCTAAAAATAGGTTTTAAAATTTATGATCTCTAATTGTGTACCAATTGGTCATCCAGCCTATCCATCATCAACAAGTAGAAACGAAAAGTATAAACGATGGAAGGGAAGGGTCATGGCAAGATTTTGGATAATCACTATGCCCCATTTCTAGCTTATGTGTTATATTGTGTATTCTATTAGGTTCACACAAATGTTACAATATGAACTAACAGTCAGAGTCACGTCAGTCATGATGTCCGATTCCTGGGATTATTGACTAGAGACAGGGTATAATAACTATCCAAAATCTTTGCCATGACAAATCCCTTCTATCGTATTTACCTATTTGTTCTATTTGTTGATGATGAATAGCCTGGGTGGCCAAATGTAAGCTTTTCAATGGACTCGGTGAGCACATTTGCTGCATGACAATTGACGAGCCATTAGTCACATGATTGGAATACAATGTCTGCAACTGAGAGAACACCTAATGTCACGGAATTGGTTGTATTGGAGGTTGTCATCCACTACAAAATCGCCAAGTAATGTTGATGTGTTAATTATGTTCATTTTTATATTCCACTAACTTTAATAAGTCAACATTTTATAATCCTTAATATCATATATGAGCCAGATTGTCCTTTCATACCTAAAACTATGCCACCATATTACAAATCAACATTGCTCTTAATGACCTGTGATCTCTGTGGCCTAACAGTATTCAATAGTAAAATTGATTTTGTCTTAATTGTCTTATATTATCATGTCATGCTATGTCATGTTTCTACTTCCAGGAGGTAGCGTTACCAATTGTTAAAGTGGTAAGACGATTATATTCAACTTAGGAAGAACTAGTGGGAGCTAGAGAGTTAATTGTGATAGATTTTACCTCTTTGAATTTGATAGATAATTTCTAAATTGCATAAAATCGTCTTATGTATAACAGAATGAAGTGTAAAAATATGTCCTCAAATACTGAAAGGGTTAAGATATATCACGCAATGCAAGTCATCGGTGAATCAGCTCTCATTCTAAGATAAGCCTCATATATTCAATTATTAACATACATTTTCCTCTCTACCGAGTGATAAACACACAACCGGCGTGTAAGACAACCCTATTAGTTAGTGGCAAAAATGATAGGTTATATGCATATCGAATGTACGTACACTCAGATGCCATAGTTTCTAGCCCAGTCATAAGAATTTGTGGATAGAACTTGCTTTTCAATGTATACAGTAGTAGGCCCTATTATGTATATAGTTTGGTAGTTGATGTATAGAAAGCTATATTCATTAGAAACAAAATACAGATATATAATTCCATAATTAGAAATATGTGAAGTCAACGAATATTTATAAGTGAGCTAGGAACTATGGCATCCGAGTGTACAGTATGTATGCAAGTTCACTGTCATAAAAGTGCATACCGTAGTATCAGTGATAGTAATTCATAAGTACACACACACACACACACACATATACACACACACACACACATACACAGAGCTGGCACACACAACCACCTGAGACCCACCTGCCGCTATTCTGGCCATCCAATTAATTAGGTCCAGGTAAACTTAGAAGCCGTCTATACCTGGTCGATCCTACCCCCCCCCCCCCCACCCCCACCCCACCCCACCCCACACACACACGCCCGCGCACACACCCACCCCGTCCCTATTTATGTAAACCCCTCCTTTACCGGCGACGTCTTTTAAATTTCATTCTAGCTATCTTTAAACGATGTTGGGCAGATTAATAAGGATCTGTGGTAGTAAAAAGGGTGAAGTGAGATAGTGCAAAGCCTGGTAATTGTTTGAGGTTCTCTTTAAACTGACTAAATTCGGCTAATATTAGCCAGAATAAAGTTAAAAAGGACGTCACCGGTACAGAATGGTTTAATAATATATGTTGGATAACTTGGAAATATAACAATTATATATGTGTTTTAATATATATAATATAGGCCTATATATATATATATATATATTTATATATATAATTATATAATTCATATAATTCGAGGGTTCAATATGCATCAGGATTATTGTTGATAAATGTCCTGCCCTGTTTCGGTGTCAGACTACTATTTGTGGCTAGTGACTGTAGTAGTGGTGGTGGTGGTGGGCAGTGTAGGGCAAGCAGACGTGTCACTCGGCTTGGTCATTACCGCTCCCCCTCTCTGTGTCACTCGGCTTGGTCATTACCGCTCCCCCTCTCTCTCTGTCTGTTTACACAACAATAAGTCACGTTAAGGGGGGATGGTTCACTATTTGGTCAATGTTTTAATTTATTAATTATTTTCTAGTTTCCTCCCTAAACTTTCATGAAGCTTAATATAACACCCACAGACACCCTGTCAAGATAAATGTTTACATTTTTCGGTAGAAAATTGTCTTGGCCAAAGACCGGTGCCTTCTAAAATACAGTCTCACTATCGCTCGCCAGGAAAAAAATGACACCTAAATGGCACGAAAGGTCTTAATATTGACAAATAAATGGGGTGAAAGGTCTTAAAATCGACAAACTAATGGAACGAACTTCTGAAAATCTCAAAACTAATATGCTAAACATGAGGGAGAAGGGTGTCCAGAATAATCGACTACCTCCCCCTTAACGAGTTGGTGTTAGTGTAGCAGCTAGAGAGAGATACCCCCTGTGTACCGGGTTGGGTTGGCAAGCACGACTCTTACTACAGTCACGAGTGGCAGGAGGCTTCACTATCACTGCCAACACATGCCAAAGGGAATAAGTACGTACACAATACCAATTGTATATATATATATATATATATATATATATATATATATATATATATATATATATATATATATATATATATATATATATATATATATATATATATTCAACTTCCGATTTTAGGGTCCATGGAGGTACCGAGGTTCCCATGCAATCACCTTCTGTAATTGACCACTTGTGAGTTTCGGGCTGTGAGGAAGTTGGAGCCGATAACATCGATGTTTAACAGAATTACAAAAAATTTGAGTTGATGACTGGTACAATGTTGAGTTGATGACTGGTACAATGTTTGCTGAAATTGGTTTTATGTATTCATATAATTATGCAATACAATCATATTTTAGCTGATAATCCCGAAATAAGCAATTGATCAATTATTGTATCCTCCGAATCAGCCTCGACTCTAAAAAAAAAAAACACACAAGGGCATAAATAGAGTAGGAAATAGTTATATAAAATAATTTGATATATTTTATAGTGATTTGCCTTTCTAATTGGAATAATATGGGTTCATAACCACCAAAATACCTCTGTATGGTTAGGTTATTGTAGACGCTTTATATAGCTCCTTTCCATACTCATATTTTCGGAGAGTGTACGTTTGCTTGCTTGGCCTTAGTTCAACTTTGGCTTCCGTTTCTCATCATTCAGAGATAAAATAAATACAAGACTCGTGACTGCCTACACTCAAACAATTCAAAGGCATAGAAGGAATATAATATATATATATATATATATATATATATATATATATATATATATATGATCATTGGGTATACTGATTGTGATTTACCTTATTAAATATATAAGATGGGTTTATTACTGCCAGTATACCAATAAAAGGGTAGAATATTATGAACTCTTTATGTAGTCTTTTTACACCCTTGATGTTTACAGAGTGCAGAGAGACACAGTAACGACGAGAATACACCTCTATGTCTCATCATGATTAGTATTTTGATGATATTCTGGGACAACTTCTCGGTGTTATTACTCTTAATTTGCTGATAAATTTAAGCAAAACTGAATGATAAGCGCTGGTAATTTTTGTATTATTATGACAAACGTTTTAGATGATTAGTGTACAAAACAGTGCCAAGAGAGAAGTGATATTGCGATGGCCAGGCATAGAGGTGAAACAAACGTTCGATGATCCAAGTTCACACCATCTGTTGTAACTGTTGTAATATCTACCAGCTATGTTGTGTCCTATATTATCCGACTTCGCATGGCCGTAAATCAAAACTTTGAGTGACCACAATAGACTTGTATATATGAAATTCGTATATTCCATGCACTTCAAAAATCCAATCAGAATTTGTCTATCGTCATTAGTTGATTGTGTATGGATATAATCAAACAAAGAGTATTCCTGCGCGGCACTGGCACGATAATAAGTGTAAACCATTTTTTTATTTTTTTATTCTAAGGTATTTTAGAGCTATGAACTATAGTTATATGTACAGCTCATTGTATGAGAAATAGAATAATACAAAAACAAAATCCCTGCTACTATAGATGATTTTCTATGAATAATCATAAATATGCATTTGTCACACATGATTTACAGCACTCGTAACAATTTGAATTTCAAGTGAGTTATATGGCACACTTGTATTAACTTTACACTATATATATATATATATATATGTGTGTTTCTAATCTCTCAGTGGGGATCGAACCGTCGACCATCAGGACGATAGCCGACGCTTTAATCAACTACACCACGGCAGACGCTTGCTTAAAGCGTCGGCTATCGTCCTGATGGTCGACGGTTCGATCCCCACTGAGAGATTAGAAACATTTAGTGGCTCACGTGTATTTGTGATATATTCTCAATATATATATATACCTGTATATATATATATATATATATATATATATATATATATATATATATATATATATATATATATATATATATATATCTCATAAATACATGAGAGCTACTAAATGTATATATACTCCCAGCCGGACTCGAACCTCCGTACCTACTAACCTCCCTACCCACAGTACAATACAGTGAGTCAATCCATTCTAGGACTCCCCATACGTACCAGCTAGCTCGTGTTCCCCCATGAATAAAAACTATCTACGGAATCCCAGGGAGGCCAAGACGAACCATGACTTTTGCTTCCAGACATTATTAATAGAGAGCCAGGTTACTTGACCAGTACAGTTCTGCCTTTGCCAGGAGCGATCGCATCTTCCTATATGCTCGTATATAAACTGTTATTTAATAATCATCACTTACATCACCATAGCTGTTATGAAGGGTTACAAACTTGTGCAGGTACTCTTTTATTGCAGCGAAGTAAAAATAGGCCCAGGTCGGGCTTTTCCTGCTATGTCCGCTCAATATTCGTCATCATAGCGCCATACACCCAAATGAAACAAGTTCCCATGAAAAGATTGGGTCGAACTCCCCCTAAAATTCTTGTCATTGACCTTGAAAATTATTGATCGATACCTGCTACTCTCTCTCTCTCTCTCTATCTCTATCTCTCGCTCTCTCTCTCACACACACACACACTAAACACCCACATACATTCACAAAAACGGGCACAGTCATAATATGAAAGACTAGCAATATATAATTGCAAGAGTTATTTGTAATAAATACATTATGGTACAATACATCAATTATTACATATATTATTGTAGTTACCGGTACATGTAATTTTTGAGAGCAAGTATATATTTACATGTTTTCTAAATACATATATTGCGAGAATTTATGTGAAATGTTAGAATGTTAGAAAATTGAGATTGAGATAATTATGTTAAAGCTGGAGTGAGACAGGAATTGTTTGTTGTATGTTAACAAGAGCTGATATTAGGGTTATGGTGAAGTGGAAGGTACATGATAGATAAGAGGGAGAGAAAGAGAGATCGACCCTTCGGGGGGATCCGTAGTACTCTGTGCGGTCTCTTTATTCACATATGCATAGCCTACGTGAGTTGCAGTTGGGATGTGTGTACATGCTTAGATTGATATGCAGGATTCGAAGTTGCATAATAAATCGTAGGCAGTGTCCACCATTCTTTAACTGTCTTCGTGGTGCGATGCATAAGGTGTTGATTTTCGGTGGATTTTTTTGTTCGGTTGATTTTCGGTGGATCCTGGATTCGAATCCACGGACTGCCACATGTGTTTGTAAAATTTCATTAATCGATTTTAGGAGTATAGTTGGTTGTTGGAAGGAACATAATAATTGATTGCGTGGTCTGTCGCACCGGTTTGCGGGAGGACACGGGGCCCGCCGAAGATGAGCGTAGCTTCGCTACGAATTTTCAGGAAGTGTTTGACGGAATGGCTACGGATTGACCGAAAATCATCGTACACCAGGGAATTTTCGAGCATACATGAAAATTCCCTGGAATTTGCCGACACGCAAGGTTTCATCACGTTGCTCTAGGACACATCAGGAAGTAGCCTGAGAATGTGAAAATGTGGATGACGAATAGGACACAAACCGTGTTTCGTGGCAAGTCGGTGCCTGTTTCTTGTAGGTGGGAAAGGGGTTTAACCTGTACCTACTTACCTCTCCCTGCACACTGCACTAAAACAGCAAAACCATCCCATCCCTTACCTGTCCCCATATTCACCAGTCTCCTAATCTACTTACAGGACTCGTATATACATCTAATTACATAACTACCTACTCTCCACTTACTTACTTCCCTAAACACTGCACTAAAACAACAAAACCATCTTATTCCTCAACTGTCTCCGTAGTCATCTGCCTCATTATCTAGTTGCAGGGCCCACCACCTCTCCACCTACACATACAACTATAGTCTCACCTGTATCTACTTACCTGTCTTCACACTGCGCATAAAACATATCCCATTCCTCAACTCTCCCCATATTCAACGGCCTCCTTATTTACTTACAGGCCCCTCCACCTACTTACATAACCACCTACTTACCCCTCCCCTTCTACACACTGCACAAAAACAGCAAAATCATCCCATTCCTCAACTGTCCCCATAGTCACCGGCCCCCTTATTTACTTACAGGCCCCTCCAACTACTTACATAATTATCTACTTACCACCTACACATTAGCCTACACTAAAACAGCAGAATTGTCCCATTCCTCAACTGTCCCCATAGTCACCGGCCCCTTATTTACTTACAGGCCCCTCCAACTACTTACATAATTATCTACTTACCACCTACACATTAGCCTACACTAAAACAGCAGAATTGTCCCATTCCTCAACTGTTCCCATAGTCACCGGCCCCCTTATTTACTTACAGGCCCCTCCAACTACTTACATAATTATCTACTTACCACCTACACATTAGCCTACACTAAAACAGCAGAATTGTCCCATTCCTCAACTGTCCCCATAGTCACCGGCCCCCTTATTTACTTACAGGCCCCTCCAACTACTTACATAATTATCTACTTACCACCTACACATTAGCCTACACTAAAACAGCAGAATTGTCCCATTCCTCAACTGTCCCCATAGTCACCGGCCCCTTATTTACTTACAGGCCCCTCCAACTACTTACATAATTATCTACTTACCACCTACACATTAGCCTACACTAAAACAGCAGAATTGTCCCATTCCTCAACTGTTCCCATAGTCACCGGCCCCCTTATTTACTTACAGGCCCCTCCAACTACTTACATAATTATCTACTTACCACCTACACATTAGCCTACACTAAAACAGCAGAATTGTCCCATTCCTCAACTGTTCCCATAGTCACCGGCCCCCTTATTTACTTACAGGCCCCTCCAACTACTTACATAATTATCTACTTACCACCTACACATTAGCCTACACTAAAACAGCAGAATTGTCCCATTCCTCAACTGTTCCCATAGTCACCGGCCCCCTTAACTACTTACAGCCCCTCCCCCCCCCCCCTCCCTGCACACTGCACTAAACAGAAGAATCCTCCTATTCCTCAACTGTTCCCATAGTCACCGGCAGTGGCGGATCCAGCTCAGGCTTAAGGGGGGGGGGGGGGGGGGGGGGCTGATATACATGAGGGGCGCCATAATTCACACAATATTCTTTATATGTATTGTATTTCAGATAAAATGCAGTATATGCAGTGGGGAGGTGTGGCGGAGTGGTTTTGCCACTGGCCTGGTAATCCAAAGGTACCGGGTTCAAATCCCGATGTATCAATGGGAGGTTATTATTGGGATGGAATTTGTGCTGTACCTAGTATCAGTGCATTACCACAAAGCCCACCGAAAACGCTAATAAAATACCCTCATTGTTCCCTGATTAAATAGCACTGTATGAATATTCCCATATTCAAAATATGCTATAGGGGTGCAATGCCTGATGAGTTAGCTGCTCAACAGGTGGCGTTGTGTGTGTAAGAGTGAGTGTCCGAGTGTAGGGAGTGAGACAGTGAAGCACGGGAACGAGGTGGCTTCAGAGATGGGGTCGCTTCGGACCATGAGTGAGCACCGTGCCTCATGTGAAGGCAAGATGGCAGGTGCTCGTACTCTAAGTGCTTCACATGCCTCACTCCCTAGACTGGAACAAGACCTCACGGGCTTCACTGCTCATTGTACAGCTGTGAATGTCCAGGCTCTAAGCCTATGCCCGAGAGGGAGTAAGTTGGAATATAGAAAAAAAAAAAAAAAATCAGATGTAAGGGCGCAATTTTGGTCACTAAGGCCCCCCCCCTGGATCCGCCACTGGTCACCGGCCCCCTTATCTACTTACAGCCCCCCCCCCCCCTGCACACTGCACTAAACAGAAGAATCCTCCTATTCCTCAACTTTTCCCATAGTCACCGGCCCCTTTATCTACTTACAGGCCCCTCCATCTACTTACATAACCACCTACTTACCTCCCTCCCCCGAACCGAGCGACTAAGGAGGCCAAATCTGCTTATGGTGGGGTGTTGTAGTACTTGAGAGACAATGGTGCTGGGTGCTGAGGCCTCGACTCTCTATATAATAGCTCCTTCATCCCCACCACCACCATTCACCACTTCTTGTTGTTGTCTCTTCTTGCCACGTCCTCAGTTATTGTTGTTCTTTCTGTCTCCCTCTTTCGTGTTTCGTTATCTCTCTCCTCACCTTTTATACCTCCTTTATTTGTTCTGTCCCCCGTTGTTTCTTCTATCTCCATAATCTCCCCCTTTCTTGTTTCGTTCTCTCCTCCCTCACATTGTATACCTCCTTTCTTATTCCTCTCCTCCCCACGTTCTCTGTTATTCCCATTCCTTCTGTCTCCCTCTTTCTTGTTTCGTTCTCTCCCTCCTCACCTTTTATACCTCCTTTCTTATTTCTGTCCTCCTCATGTCCTCTGTTATTGTTTATTCTGTCTCCCCCTTTCTTGTTTCGTACTCTCCCTCCTCATAATTAGTCTTAATTGATAGCGTAATGCATAAATGCGCGGAATCCGGTGTGAGTATCCTATAGGTTCGTGTTCTTGGATTGCCACATGTATTTGTTGATTTAATTAATTAAGTTTAGAAGTAGAGTTGGTTGGTGAAAAAAATTAATATATCTTTTCTTATTCCTCTCCTCCCCATGTTCTCTGTTATTGTAACGAACACACAATCGCTGCACACTTTGCTTGGTACAGATAATTATCCCAAACTGGTAGGCTATAATATTATATGACTTACCATCCCATTCTTTGTTCCTCATATCATCAAATTAGTCAAACATTAAGAATTTAGGTCTAAAACTAAAATATAGTTTATAATTTATTTGACCTGGTGGCCATGTTGCAATATCAACATGCTGGGTACAATGATGATATTGTAACAAGCTCATATCAGAATGTAGTGCCTGCGTCACGTTGTGTAATCTAAAATACGTGCTTAGTTGAAGCCTAGCTACTACTAGACTTTCTAAATTTATGGTCACTATCTCTGATAATGCTGTATTCAATTTATCCTAGTACCAATGAGGTATTACGGCTAAATACTTACATGGCGTAGCTTATTTCAAAGTAAGGACAATCACTTCTCTATATGTTTAGAAAAATTCATAGATAGCCAAAAGCAGAAAATAAACTATATGGCATATATATGCAGGTACTATCGATATGATTGCCATATGCGTTAAGTTGATAATCTTTAGACTCTCACTTTTGCAAACGGCTTGGCATGCAGTTATTTAATCTAGCAAAGTATAGATAGGGTGCATTCTATAGATCATGTACTTATGGATGCAAAATATCAGCAGCTTTTCAACTCGGTATCTCTAAAAGAAAAGATAAAAACAAACAGTTTTATTCGCCACGTTTGCAGGGTTAGGTATGCAGTGTTTCTTATCTAACAATATGAATATGCATTAAGTTACTTCCTGTTTTTTTATTATTTGGCTCCCAAATTTTCAGCTACCATTTCTCAATTAATGCAGCTATAAATAATGATTATTTAATGGCCCTCCTCTGCAGGGTCGGAAAGGAAATTTCGTTTTCCAGCAGAAAGTGAATGAGAACCTTCCTATAAGCCATATACCGCTGGCCAAACTCGGTGTCTAAATAGATAACGCGATTCATCATAACTTAATTTTTCTAGTGCACGCTGAATTTCTCAGGGTTAAGTAGACAGTTTTGGCTCCAAAGTGGCACAGGGCGTTTTGGGGTAATACCAATCTCCACACCAATACGGCTGCTAATCAATGTTGTCTTATCCACAGCCGACCTCTGATCCCCAACAAGAACAACAATATAGTCAACCCTTCATCGGCCCTCTTATTTGATGCAGGAGATCCAGTGTAAACTAAGATTATCAGATTCTATAGCACCATAGAGTGTCCTAAATGCATAGTTTACAAAAAGTCCACATAAAGTTAATCAAACCACAAATACCGGTATATGAGAACCGGACTAAAGAGAACTTAAGAGAGTAAATATGATAAACTAGTAAGGAAAAGAAGTAGGGGAAAGAAGAAAGGTTGAAAGAAAATGAAGAGATAGACAGAAGAAAAAACAGCAAAGATGGGAAACAGTTCAACAGGAGGGGGGCTATGGCATGATGCTCTCCGTGTATGCCATGTACTTCTTAATTGGCTACATGTCCTCTACCTGTCCTTCAAAGTAATGGTAGAAATCTGTTTCTACCTGCGTCGAATACGAAGGTCTATGAACGGTAGGCTACACTTTGGTGTAGGCTATTTTGTTGTTCTTTTCAACAGTCCCACTCCTATTCTGTCCAGCTCTCCAACCCAAGAATTGGCAAATTTTCTCAATCTTTCTTCTGCTCAACAAGTGTGAACTCTGGAACTCTCTCCCTCAATCAATCTCTCCTTCATCCTATGACTTAGACTGCTTTAAACTTCGTGTGCCCAGGTATTTTGACTCCAACGTCCCTTGAATTTGGCTCGGTCACCCTTTGGGGGGAAACACTCGTTATAGGCAACCTGCCTTTTGTCTCCTCCATGCACATAGAAGAAAAAAAGTATGTGTATCTATATAACACTCACTCTGACTCTCTCTCGCATACTCACTCTCTCTTTCGTTCTATCTATCTATCTCTCTCTCACACACACACACACATACTCGCGGAAAAATCCCTAGTCTGTGTTTTTGCCTACGAGATACAAGATAATGAATGCCGAAAACTGCTATTAATTTGTATGAGGCGCTATGGTTATGAGATAATACGGTAGTGCAGCGAAATAGCTGGGGTGAAGTGGTAGTGAGGCGAAGTGGTTATGAGGTAGAGTGACTGAAGTAAATTGGTATCGAGGCGAAGTAACTAAAGCGAAGTAGTTTTGAGGTGAAGTAACACAGAGACGAAATTATGTGAGATGAAGTTATTTTGAGGCGAAGTAACCAAGGCGATGTGGTTGTGCGGCGAAGTGGTCATTAGGAAGTGAGAAGTGGTTTTGAGGCGAATCGACCTGAGCCTATAGTTTTTACCGGTATGGGCTTTTCACACAACCACTTACGCCAACAACACAATCTACACTCAATGAGAGCTCTGTGGGAAAGCCCGATCGTGGCCATGGCCTTTCTCAGGGACTCGGGGCTGTTCGGCCAGGCAGCTTAGGGAACAACAACAACAACAACAACAACCGGTATGGGCTCTGAGGGACTGGGTTAATCCTAGCTCTTACTACTACTGTTTGCATGCCTACTACCGCTACCTCTACCTGTTTATCTCTGTCTCTTTACCTCTATCATTTTCTCCTCTCTTTCTCTCTCTGCCAGAGTTTATCTATGTAACTAACTCTTATAAGTCTCTCTCTCTCTCTTCCTGTTCTTACTTTCTCTCTAGTGTTTATAATTTTCATTTTATATACAGTATATATTTCAGACTTAATAATATATTCCTATTATTATTAATATAATGTTATCTTTAGTGCAAATATCAAGTTCGATAATGAAATACAAATATTCGCACTCACAATAGCCACGGTGGCTAAACTCATTAACACTATTTGGTCCGATTCCTAATTATTATTTAGGATTATGCTTGCCTTTATACCAGTTTCGAACAATGCATTATAGTTTCCCTCTAGGCTAACTAAAGAGTCTTCCCAGACCCCTTCAAAATAAATGTATACATTTTTCAATAGAAAAATGTCCAAGCCGAAGGCCAATTTCTTCACAGGCTTGCTTTCGCTCGCCCAGAAAAAAAAAATCGACACCTGAATTGTGTGCAACATCTTATTATTACCAAATAAATTATGCATATACAGTATAATAATATATATACAGTATAGGCTATATACAGTATATATATATATATATATATATATATATATATATATATATATATATATATATATATATATATATATATATATATATATATATATATATATATATATATATATATATATACTGTATAATTATATATATATATATATATATATTATACATACCGGGTACATACATAAAATTTTAAGACTGAGTGTTCCACACATAAGTGCAGTTTCAGTCTCTTGTCCTAATGGCGGCGTTCCAGGCAACCCTGTTAAGGGCTGCTTCACTTGTCAAGTTCTTGGATTTTAGATCGGCGCGAATAGTCCGATCCCAGGTCTTCCTCGGTCCACCCCTTGGTGCAGCTCCCTCCACAATCACAGACCTGCATTTTTTCACCCAATTTTGTTCATCCATTCTCTCCACATGTCCATACCATCCCAGTCTACTTGTACGCATCACCTCGTTAATACTCTTTGTACCTAATTAAACGTCTCCTCAGCTCAACAATTTTATTCTATCCTGTAGCCTGGCCCCACACATCCATCTCACCATTCTCATCTCATTACGCTCCATTCTGTTGACATCCTCTACTTTAACGGCCCATGTTTCTGAGGCATACGTCATCTATCTTCTCTCTCTCTCTCTCTCTCTCTCTCTCTCTCTCTCTCTCTCCATCTATATATCTATCTATCTATATCTATCTATCTATCTATCTTCTCTCTCTATCTCTATGTATCTAATCGATCATCTCTCTCTCTCTCTATCTATCTATCTTCTCTCTCTCTCTATCTATCTATCTATCTATCTATCTATCTATCTCTCTCTCTCTCTCTCGGCAAAGTCCAAATAATTTAATATATCCCATGATATTATTTTTTATTAATCTCACCACCACACCCCCAATGAAATTAATTAAAGTATATATGATCCACCGGGATTCGAACCCGGTATTAGATTTATAAATTAATGACCAATATAATCTCTCTCTATTCAGGATTTACTGAGAATCTATTTAATGTTATCAATATTTTGATTTTGGTATAGAATATTGGCTAGGGCAATTAATTAATTAGTAAACTTGCACATGTTCAACCTCTCTCTCACTCACTCTAACTATTTCTAACTTACTCACTCACTCTCTCTCTCTCTTTCTCACTCTCTCTATCTCTGCGTATTTATTTGCTCATTTATTTATAATGTTATTATTGTTTATTAGTGTCATAATGTCATATATAGCAAGTGCTTTCCCCAGAGCTGAATGACCAACAGAGATGTAGATTACGTCTGCTGTTCTATTACTCACACTTATGGATATCCGAGAACTCTATTTGCCTTATTTAAAGCACTAATGCATTGATTTCTAGGTTTAAAATCACAGTTGACGATGACTCCCAAATATTTTTCATTGTCTGATTACCTTTGTTGCCAGTAATTAACTGAGATTCTTAACCACATTTGTATAGGATTTATCCTCAACCTATTATGTACCCTATCCCTTGTGTGTTACTATTACTATTGCTTCAGATGAGACAACATCCCCGACTACGAATCTATATTCGAGAGTTGGAGATCGAAATGATTATGTTGAGACGATTCTATAACTCCTCAAGATAGACGTTACCTGAATTAATATACCATCTAA
Organism: Paralithodes platypus; assembly: GCA_032716605.1. Lineage (NCBI taxonomy): Eukaryota > Metazoa > Arthropoda > Malacostraca > Decapoda > Lithodidae > Paralithodes > Paralithodes platypus. Next base: position 1,221,871 of record CM064520.1, read on the forward strand.
ATGTCTATCGGAGTACGTCAGCCCTGTACTTAGTTATATAACAATTTTATGTTCCCAACCTTCCTAATGCAACCTCCATTTCACTAGACAAGATACCTAGGAGTAATTCCGAGATTTGATTAGGCAATTACTCATTGATTAGGAAAGCCCCCAGACCATCCCCAATTTCGTATGCAGGCCTGTGCTTAGGTAAGGTCTTGCTGGATGATGATGATCATGTTGAGGGATAGCCGTAAGTATCGGACAATATCGTCGTATTAATTTCGCGTGAGTTTGGCTACGGGTCAAACTCGGTACAACAGCCTCAAAATTGTTACCCCATGAAAACCCGTTTTTCTATGTATGCCACCGATCCACAGAAAACTAACTCTATACCCTGTGCTTGTACTAATCCATATCTGTTGATTTATATAATTAATAATGTCCAATTTGCATACGATCATCTCCAGAGAAGGGCAGGAAAACTACCTAGTCTCTCTCTCTCCATTATGAGATAGATCGATGGCCTCCCAACTCTGGACTGGATTGGCCCTTTGACCAATAATCCGCCCAATTTGGCGAGAAGTCTATCAACGCTGTCAACCCTGACTGGCCGGGCAATAATTTTGGATTTTGCTTGGGAACGAATCGACCTGTTCATAACACAAGCGAGAATTCCGGCGAGAGCCGTGTAAAGTTGAACTGCAAATATCTCCGTGTACATTGTAGGCCTACATCACAACCCCAAGAAGCAGAAAAACTGCACATATAAATAGCAAGAAGACATATTTTTCATCATTTAATTATTAGAAATAGGCTAGGCTATCAGTCAAGGTTATCATCTGTCCCAGGTACCTCGATAATTATGGCATAGCCTAGGCTATAATTCTATAAACCCATAGCCTAGCCTACATCATTCCTATATAGGCCTGCCTAGGGCTATGTCATTACCATTGGAAATTAGTAGCCTATTTACGGTATTACTGATTTTTAGCACCAACAGTTACCTCATAGGACTATACCTTGTTATGCCTATTAGATCCGGTAGAGCATAGCCTATACATCATTGCTAGGCTATATAGGCTATGGCATAAGAGCAGAAATGTATTATAAGGGAGATAGCCTAGCCTATATAAGAAAAAAAAAATACTCTCCCTATGTATGGCACTACCACTCCCCATCATCAGCTGTTCGACTAGAACTAGACTAGGCCTATGTGCCGTCTATTGGAGAAGTTTGAAATTTTTACAGTAGGCTAGGCTAGGTAGACATGGTTACTATCTTTCTTATTCTTTTACCGAGGGATGAAATTTTTTTTAATAGCGTATGTTGAGAAAAAATGTGTGGTTGTTTCATGAATAAGTACCATAGGCTAGCCTAATGAGTTTTTGTCGGTATAGGTCCAGCCTATAATTGCACCTATAAACAAACTATTATTGTATTTAACAGGAAGGTATGATGAGATGAGGAAAGTGTGGCAATATGCGGAAATGGATTATAAGCCTCGGCCCCCCCCCCCCCTTACCCCCTTACGTTAGGCTATGTTAGGTTAGGTTAGGTTAATGTCTCTCTGAAACGATGTTAAATCTGTGTCACATCTAGATTGATAGACTTTTGTCAGAGGGGGTGGAATGCCCTTATAATCCATTTCCGCATATTGCCACCTATACCACATCACTTACCTCGTCGTACCTTCCTGTTAAATACAATAATATATTTTTTAGCTCGTATAGCCGGTATTGGTGCAATTAGCCTAGCCTATAGAAATTTACCTGTTTGTCCCCTACTGACAAAATAGATTAACATTTCGGTACAAATTGAAGAGACTCCGGAAAGCCTTTTTACTAGTTATGCGGGTGTGTGGGGGCGGCAGCCCCCACCCATACTACTAGGATAGGTTAGTAGTAGGTTACCTAACTACTAGGATAGGTTAGGTAAGGTTGTTAGGTTAGGCTAATTAAAACAACACATTGTTATTTTATTGTCTTTAACCCCACATTTTCCTTGATTTTCATAGCCCTCCCCACTAGTGGGGGCTGTGTTTTTAGATATATGGAAAATGGGTAAATACTCATTTCTGCTCCAAATCTTTCTAATACAGTACTACTACTATATCTGAAGCACAATAACACATACAACCAAAAATACTTACTAAAATCACTGTTGGTGCTAAAAGTCAGGTTTACCATATTTACCCATAATTTAACACCCAAAATTTGCCAAAAAACATAGGCTAGCCTTTATTGTCATTAACCTAACCTGGCTTAACAACAACCTAACGGTCCTAACGTAACCTGGGAGCTGCCGCCCCCAGACCCCCGCTGGTCTTAGCATTGATGTAGAGGTTGACAAAATACCCAAAATACGGTGAAAAATTAAACAAAAATATAGGCTAGCTCCACCGATTCAAGATGGTCGCCTCTATTGGTTCCACCCTTATTTAGCCTAACCCACTAGTCTAAGTCTAGGCCTAATGAAATGTTTTTATTTTCTGATGGTAATGACAGGAATGATATAGGCCTATGGGTCATAAAGATTGTATAGGCCTAGGCCTATATGGCATAATTATCGAGGTAGGCCTACCTAAATTGAAGACAGATGATAACCTTATCCGAAATATACGTTGTGCACCAAATTTAGGGTTAGCGACAGTACAGTGTCGTATTATTACAATTGCTAAACTACGCACCGGAAGTTAACACAAGTAGCCTACTGTATAGCATTAGCCTAGCTGTGTAAAGATAACCTTATCATTTTCCAGGACGAGCTCACAAGTTGACGGGGTGCTTGTGATTCTTATTTAGCCTAGGCTATTTGTCCCGAATCTTTTTGAAGTTGAACATCGAATCATGGTTCGAGTTGGAAGAAACCTCGCCTGTCAGTTTACACATTTCTTCAGGAAAACTCCAGGTAGTGTAGCCTAACATGTGTTTTCATTTTTCATCCTTGGAGTAGCCTACCACATGTACTGTATTCATTATTTTCATTGATTTCATTAATTAGGTTTATTTGCAAGTTAATTGGTGGGTTGGTGATAATATGAATTTAATACCTTGACGACTAACTATACTTTTATGTTTTACCTAATAAGTCTACTATTTTACATAATATGTAACTCCTAATTAAAATAAATGTTACCAGTAATGTTGAATCTTTGCACTATTACTCTTAGTTTTTCTGTCTTCTATAGGCTACTACTTTGTTTTACAGCTCAAGTAGTGACGGGTCGAGTGCCAGCGTTTGTTCCGAACCAAGTGGGTGTGAAGCCTACTAGTCCTCTGCCACATCATTTCAGGTTGGTGATATTTACATACCGGGTATTTTGTCATTCTTAGTCTTCATTACATACTGTACATAAAATTTTAAGACGGAGTGCTCCACACATACCGGTACGTGCAGTTTCAGTCTCTTGTCCTAATGGCGGCGTTCCAGGCAACCCTGTTAAGGGCTGCTTCACTTGTCAAGTTTTTGGACTTGAGATCGGCACGTATAGTCCGATCCCAGGTCTTCCTCGGTCCACCCCTTGGTGCAGCTCCCTCCACAATCACAATTCACAATTCACAGTTCTTAGTAACTGGACCCTTTCAATCAGATGACTCCAATTTCAACTTTTTATCTAGCTATCTCCAGACAATTTAGAAAGGATTAATCATAGTTAGAGGGTTAGGCCTAATTAATATACCGTTATTTAGTCTTTAACCTTTTGATTCTTAGAGGTCTTTCCTTAGCTGAGTAATATTTTCTGGAAGTAGCAAGCATAAAGCAAAATTTATATCTGACTGAAAGGGTTAATAATTTATACATAACATTGTAAAGAGTACAAATATTTGTGAGTAAACAAAAAACTCCCAAGTTCAATCCCAGCAGTGGGGCATGGGATTTTTGTGAGAAGACTGGTTCAGTATGCAATCCTATTTGGCTACTGAATTAAAGTAAGATGTCAGAGTTGAGAAACAAACCTCCATTACTTCATGTGTCTATCTCTCCATGTGACTCCACACACTCTTCTTAAGTGCAGTAACTCATTTCCCCACCTCCCACTCTTGATTTCTTCTCTCTCCCCAACAATTTACATACAATATATACATGTATATTTTGAACAGTGTTACCCATATATTATGACTAAATTATCGTGTTTACTGTTGTGTCTAATTGGGAATATATCTGCATAGGCTATGGTATATCGTCATAACTGCACCTGTTAGTAATTTTAAGTACGGTACGGTACTGGTACTGTGTACTATCATCTTTCACGAAAAGGCCTATGTTTCATTCCTCCAACAGAACAGTGTACCCAGAATTCTTGCCAGACCCTCAACCAGAATGGAGAAACCATCTTCGAGAAAAACTAGAGCGCAAGGACATGCTGGCACGTCGTTCTACCATGGATATTCCAGAGTTTTATGTTGGTGAGCTTTCCTGCTAATATGTAATAAATGCATGTTTATTTACCTCGGTATGATTAGGAGTAGTGGGCGTACACATTTCCATTATGTGTATTGTAATTCCATATTTAAACCCACTATCTTGTAGTTTGAAAGATCCTCTACACTTTGATATACAATTAAGTATGTGGCAAAATATGTATAAGTGTACATATACCTGTAAATACAGTCCTCCTCTACCACTCTTCTCTTCGCCAACATGTAAACAAATCCCAGAGTCGATATACGCTTCAAGTCGCTGTGTAGACATCCGAACAGAGGGTTTATCGTGACGTCATCTCCATTGATGATATGCAGTTTGGTTTTATGCCAGGACGGGGTACAACCGATACTATCTTCATAGTCAGGCAGATACAGGAAAGATACTTACTAAAAGGTAGGGATCTTTACTTTGTGTTTGTAGACCTGGAGAAGGCCTTTAATAGGGTGCCTAGAGATGTTGTGCAGTGGGCTATGAGGAAACTTGGTGTGGAAGAGTGGCTGGTGCGTGTGATAATGAAGATGTATGAGGATTCGCGAAGTGCAGTGAGGGTGAAGGGTGTACTGAGCGATGAGTTCGCAGTCCGTGTTGGAGTCCATCAGGGTTCAGTGTTAAGCCCCCTCCTCTTTATTATGGTCTTGGAGGCACTGTCTAGAGTTTTTAGAGGCAGACTCCCGTTGGAACTGTTCTATGCAGATGATTTAGTCCTAATAGCTGACAGTATGCAAGATGCTGAGGCCAAATTCAGAGAGTGGAGAGAGGGCATGGCGAGCAAGGGTTTAAGAGTCAATATTAACAAAACCAAGGTTAAGCATTGTAGATTGAGATGAGGCAATGTGGAAAAGAGCGGTGCATACCCATGTGCAGTGTGTGGAAAGGGAGTGGGCGTTAACTCAATTCAATGTAGCATCTGTCGATGTTGGGTGCACCATGGGAGTAAGTGCTGTAGTAGAATAAAAGGACCCCTGCCAAAGGATAAGTCAGAAATCAAGAAATTTGAGTGCGTAGTGTGCAAGGGCGAGTTTGTATTAAATGATGATCCTGTGGCTGTGAATTTTGGAAATGAGTCATTGGAGCTGGTGGACAAGTTTTGTTACCTCTGAGATACCATCTATGCCGGTGGTGGGGCCGAGGCTGCCACTGTCGCTAGAATTAGATGTGGCTGGGGGAAGTTCAGAGAACTACTGCCAATTCTGACCATGAAAAGAATGCCTCTCCCCCTGAAGGGAAAGGTGTATACCTCATGTGTTAGAAGTGCAATGACGTATGCCTCAGAAACATGGGCCGTTAAAGTAGAGGATGTCAACAGAATGGAACGTAGTGAGATGAGAATGGTGAGATGGATGTGTGGGGCCAGGCTACAGGATAGAATAACAAATGTTGAGCTGAGGAGACGTTTAGGTATGAAGAGTATTAGCGAGGAGATGCGTACAAGTAGACTGGGATGGTATGGGCATGTGGAGAGAATGGATGAACAAAATTGTGTGAAAAGATGCAGGTCTGTGATTGTGGAGGGAGCTGCACCAAGGGGTAGACCGAGGAAGACCTGGGATTGGACTATAGGTGCCGATCTCAAATCCAAAATCTTGACAAGTGAAGCAGCCCTTAACAGGGTTGCCTGGAACGCCGCCATTAGGACAAGAGTCTGAAACTGAACGTATGTGTGGAGCACTCACTCTTAAAATTTCTGTATGTACCTAAGGTTCTCGCCGGGAGTACTTCTCTGAATGATTGGTGCCTAAAACCTCCTCCTTATAGGTATTATTCCTACTAATGTAGTTAATTACAGTAGTAAGAAGCATTGGTGACTGAATACATACATACATACATAAAATTTTAAGACTGAGTGTTCCATACATAAGTGCAGTTTCAGTCTCTTGTCCTAATGGCGGCGTTCCAGGCTGCTTCACTTGTCAAGTTCTTGGATTTGAGATCGGCACGTATAGTCCGATCCCAGGTCTTCCTCGGTCCACCCCTTGGTGCAGCTCCCTCCACAATCACAGACCTGCATTTTTTCACCCAATTTTGTTCATCCATTCTCTCCACATGTCCATACCATCCCAGTCTACTTGTACGCATCACCTCGCTAATACTCTTTATACCTAAACGTCTCCTCAGCTCAACATTTGTTATTCTATCCTGTAGCCTGGCCCCACACATCCATCTCACCATTCTCATCTCATTACGCTCCATTCTGTTGACATCCTCTACTTTAACGGCCCATGTTTCTGAGGCATACGTCATTGCACTTCTAACACATGAGGCATACACCTTTCCCTTCAGGGGGAGAGGCATTCTTTTCATGGTCAGGATTGGGATCAGTTCTCTGAACTTCCCCCAGCCACACCTAATTCTAGCAACAGTGGCAGCCTCGGCCTCACCACCGGCAGAGATGGTATCTCCTAGGTAACAAAACTTGTTCACCAGCTCCAAAGACTCATTTCCAAAATTCACAGCCACAGGATCAGAATGGTGATAGTTAGTGCTACAGTAATTATTAATGTTCCTTTTTCAGGATGTATAATGGCAGTGACAGTGGGAGACCCTAATGCAACAGATAAAACTAATCGCTTTGTTGGAATTTGCATCAAACGAGGCGGAACGGGCCTACGAGCTTGGTTTATCCTCAGAAATGTTATCGACCACCAAGGTAATTTGTATAATTTGTTCACTTTAAATAGACACTCTAGCAACATCCCTCCTGGGCAGGGTGGACCACAGAAGTACAACAACACCTAGAAAATATACCAAAAGGAAAAAAAAGCTAGAAGACATTCACACCTTCACTCAGGAGCATTATGGTAGAAACATTAAGACTAAAGTGTTTAGAAAGAAAAGTATTTTAGGTTAATGCAACTAATGTGTACACTTATTAGTACACAATAAACATACATACATACATAAAACATGTATTTTATGTATGTATGTATGTAAACATACATAATTCTGATGCCTTACTTACACAGAAAGTTTCCCGAAAGGGATGGCCATGACAGAAATTGCCTGCAGGCTCACTTGCCCAGACAACATACCCCTACTGCTCATTCCACTTTGCTACTGTATGTCCACTATCTGCACATACACACTTGCTATCTTACATAAAATGTCTTACACTATTGCCAGAGTTATATGTGGCTAGGAAATTTCAGAAAGCTTCTGTTAAATTCAACTATGAGAAGACCTCCACTCCAATTGAGGGAAAGGGATTTATACATACAGTACTGTACATAAATACATAAATTTAAAGACCGAGTGCTCCACCCGGAGTGCGGTTCCGATTTTATGTTCTAATGGTGGCGCTCCAGGCAGCCCTGTTCAGGGCTGCCTCACTTGTCAGTTTTTTTTATTCAAGATCACTCCACAAGGTCTGATCCCACGTCTCTTAGTTTGCCCCCTTGGTGCAGCTCTCCCCCCATGTTCGCAGACTTGCATGTTTTCACCTAACTTAGTGCATCGATCCTCTCCACATGTTCAAACAATCCAAGCCTTCTAGTATGCATCTCATCACTGATACTCTTGATGCGTAACCGTCTCCTCAGCTCTTCACCGGATACCGTATCTTGTAGTTTGGCCCCACACGTCCATCTCACTCCTTCGGGGACCATGGCGTCTGGCAATCGATTCTCATCTTGTTATGTTTGATTCTGATGATATCATCTGCTTTGACAGACTACATTACTGAAGCATAGCGTACAGTACACTGTATATGACAACAGAGGCAGCCCTTGACAGGGCCGCCTGGAAAGCCGCCATTTAGGATGTGAGGCTGTAACCACATTCTCTGTGGACAAAACGGTATTTAAGCTTGTATGTAGTGTAAGGTAACCAATAGGTACTCACTTGGCCTTTAAAAAATTCTCCACAGGATATGACAACACTTGGGCATTTAAACTTGGGTCTCATTTTAAAGCATAACCATTATGCCTTCATGTCAACAGGTATCAACAGTTTAGTTTGTTATGATTGAAGAGGTGCAGCAACAAAAAGAAGTGAAGGTGTAAACAAATCTATTTTCTTACAAAAATCTAAGGGTTGCACCTTTTTTTTAGTGTCTAATAGGCCTAACCCCTTTTCAAATTAAAAATTATAATTTTTTTTTCTATTTGCAGGTACATTCTGTGATACAATGTATAAGAAAAACGCATCAGGACTGCTCAGAAACACAAGATTAAGCCAAGGCTGGACAGAGCCCACATACCAAAAACCAATAGGTATGCATTTTTTCAAACGGCTGCCAGAGAGTCCTAAGCCACATTACATGACATGCTAAGGCCAAATCTACTACAAGGATGAATAAGAGTCACTTTTCGCTGAAACTGTTCGAGTTCCATCCAATTCAATTTACCACAAGGTACGCAGTGCGTGGTGTCCTGAATGTACGCACGTTCCTATTGGGCACCACGCACTGTGTACCTACTGGTTTTCGCAAAAAAAAAAAATCCCTCCACAGATTATGTGTATCTTTTATCTTTTTCGAATTGAAAGATACAATATTTCTGGTTTAACTTATCCACTTCCTATAATAAAATGTCATTTGATAAATGCTGTTCGATAAAGTGCGTACCTTTTGGTGTTTGGTATGTGGGCTCTGTCCAATAGGTACGCACCCAACCCTGGTAATATTTTGTATTTCTGAGAAGTCCTGATGTGTTTTTCTTAGAAACTCAAGCTCTCACTTAGATTAACCCTTTTTACTAACACATATCCTTCTCAAACTGCATAAAATCTTCTAAATATAGCTAGAATAATATTTAAAGAAGTGGCTCGTACAGAAGGGGTTGAGGAAAGATAGATAGGTTTATTATGCTTGTAAATTATATAAATTTTTTATGCACAATTGCACAGTTCAGAGGCACATGAAAATCCTGATTTAGGCCTCATAACTTGTAATTGCAACCTCATAAATTGTTTAGAGAGTGAGAGTGAGTGAGAGAGATTGTGTGTTTGGGTGTGAGAGAGTAGGTAATATGTGGGAAACACGTACAAATTGTTATGTTGAGAGAGAGATATATATATATATATTCTGGCAGATGTAACTGTTTTGCTTAAAAATAAGAAAAAAATTACCTACTAGGAGGTGTGTTTTGTTGAGGTTTACAAGCCTTCCTATGCTGTTTTTTTTTACATAATCATATGTAACAAGGTTATACTTATGTTTCAGACCACACCAAAAGTCTTATATACTTACACAAATGATAATACAGCAGGAAAACAAAAAATGCCCAAGTTTTATGTTTCGTTGAAAAAGCTTGAAAAATATCCCTATTGTGGCTGTCGACTTTCAATGATACTGTACTTATACAGCTAAGTAGAGTAATGAATGACATACATCATATGTACAGAGGAACCACCCTGCTTTTATAGTGTTCGAGTTAAAGGGCCATTAGTACCTATTGGACCGGCCACGTACGTTTAGGGCGCTGAGGAATAATAGGTACACACTGACTTTCAGCCTATTTGTCTCAACAATGAATAGGAATATTCACAAACACTTTGTCACATGAGACTACAACCATTCCTGCATAATATGAGACTAAATAGGATGTGCTTCTGAAATTTGGGAGACGGATAGTCATCGAAAGGAAATTATCCATGTTTTTTTGCGTACCTATTGGTTACCTTACCATATGTATGTATGTATGTATCATTGTGCTTCTAACACATGAAGCGTACACCTTTCCCTTCAAGGGGAGAGGGAGTCTTCTCATAGTAAGTAATGGCAACAGTTCTCTGAACTTTTCCCAGCTACCAATATGAGCACAATGACCTACGCTTCAGTAACGTGGCATGTCAAAGTGGATGATATCCCCAGATGCATCTAATTCTGGCATGCTTCATGTAATATGAGCACAATGATGTGTGCTTCAGAAACGTGGTCTGTCAAAGTGGATGATATCAACAGAATGAAACGTAACGAGATGAGACTAGTGAGATGAATGTGTGGGACAAACTGCAAAATAGGATATCTAGTGAACAGTTGAGGAGACAGTTAGTTATCAAGAGTATCAGTGATGAGACACATACAAACAGTCTTGGATGGTTTAAGCATGTGTTGAGTATGGATCTGCTAAGTTAAGCAAAAAATGCAAATCCGTGAACATGGAGGGAGCTGCACCAAGGGGTAGACCAAGAAAGACGTGGAATCAGACTATACGGTCTGATCTTGAAATAAAACACTGACAAGTGAGGAAGGTCTGAACAGGGCTGCGGTCGCTGGGATAGGGGATCGGGTGCCAGTTTGCCTATATAATAGTCCTTCAGGCGTCTGGCCTGGGGAGCCGGTATATATGAAGGGTCATGCATGGATGTGAGGTGGGCGGGCATTGTGGTGTGCTCCGCTTCGTGTCTGCCTGCTGAGACCAGAACCTCTCTGGGAGGTCTGGGGCCGGGGGAGTGCTGGAGGCCTTTAGTGATCCTTGGTCTCTGGGTCTTCTGATTGACCTAGATGTGTGTGAATTTATATTTTGTTTTTTAATGTTGTGTTATGTTGTCCCTGCTCGGGCTCTTGTCTCGAGTTGGCCACCCCCAGCTATGAGGTATGTGCCTGAGTATATACATACAGTACATACCGGGTGGATGGGACTCGATAGCCTTGGCGGGCAACGTATCTAGGGGAAAAAACCCTACACAAATTACCGCTGGGCGACACGCTAATCGGTGCCACCTACAGGTGGCGATTTTTATAACAGATATATATATATATATACATACCGTACATGTATGTATATACTCGGGCACATACCCCATAGCTGGGGATGGCTGACTCGAGACAGAGCCTGAACAGAAACAACAAAATAAAATATAAATGAAAACATTCACACACATCTAAGTCACCCAGGAGAAGACCCAGAGACAACGGACCATGAGGGGTCTCCAGCTAAAGATTACCAGGTCCCAGACCTCCCAGAGAGGTTCTGGTCACACACGCAGTGGAACTACACCACAATACCCGCCCACATATTTCCAGGCAGGGCTCTTCATTATATTAACCGGCTCCCCAGGCCAGGCGCCTGACGGATTATTATTTAGTCCAACTGGCGCCTGACCCCCACTCATTACGACCGCGTTATCATTCATTTATTCACGGTCTGACAAGATTAGTGAGGCACGTGTGGTGACTGGCGACGGGAGGGAAGGAGACCAGCCATCTCTAGAGAGAGAATAGTAGACCGCAAGAAAACGTGTGGCAATGGGAGGGAGAGGCCAGTCATCTCTAGAGAGAATCATACACGGCAAGAAACATGTAGAGCTTGAAAGGGGGAAAATCAATAATGACGGGTGGGAGAGACTCACCATCTCTAGAGAGAATCTTTAGGAAATTGATTACTCGTTGATTTCTTCAGTGTAGTATTTCATGTTGTAGGTTAGTACCGGTACTAGTCAGTAATGGCAAATATGAGTAGTGCTTGGTTGCTTGGTTGTCAAAAGTTGGAAGGAAAGAGGAAGAGAATAAGAACAGTTGGAAGAACTAAGAAATATAACCAAGTTGGTGACTGGAGGGAGCGGGGCCAGTCATTTTTATACAGAATCTCTTCCCAGCCGAGTGTAGCCAAGTGTGACGTCTGCATGCCTTTTTTCGAGCCTCTACTGTGTTACCGAGTTTTAGTTGTGTGTTAGTGGGAACTGTTGCATGTCGCATGCCCGCGTAACTACAAAAACATGTTACTGAACGGTGTGTTACATGAGGCCTAACTGTACTATACTAACACACTCGTGTATTGATTCGTAACTTTGTTTTTACTGGAGATACTGTATGAAATGTACTTACTTTTACAGGTGTGGAGATACTATATGAAATGTACTCACCACTACTGCACAATATTGAAGTGCTGAGACTGGAGAAACGTCTGGACGAGGAGATGCTGTACCTGCGTGATGCCCTCCTGGAGTACTCTACCTTCCCACTGGACATGGAGCCCGAAATACTACCTGAAGGAGCACCCATACCTATTAATGATATCAAGGTTACCCACACTATAAATTGAAGTCAATTTTCTTTCAGCTGATAGTAAATTGATTCCCTTAGCTACTGATATCTTGACGATTAATAGAAAAACTTATGTTTCTTCTTTCATAATTAACAACACACTACTTGGCTATAATATCTTTGTAATACCTGAGTAATCAAGATGGGAACAAGGTAATTTACCGTCAGTTGGAGAAAAAAATATATATAGTACTGTATGGATAACCTTTCCATATAGATAATGTATTTTTAATCTTGTTCTGGCTACAATTGTACAGTGGAGTCTTGCTTCTAGCGAGTTCTGATCTAGCGAATTCGTATCTGGCCGTTCATTTGGACCTCTACCCTTCCTCGTATCTAGTGCAACAATTCTCTTATCTAGCTCAAAAGGACTCTATTTTTGTTCCCCATCCACCTGTATTAATCCCCTTTTTGCTCAATCTGATTCAATATGTGTGTACCAGTATTTTATGACTCCATAACCCATAATCTACAACTACATCTACGATGTAACATGCAACTGGCCAATAAAACACAAAGCATCTTGGACAAAAAGAAGACCAGACCTTTTCACAACATTACGAGTTCTCTCCACGGAAATCGTCATCACAACTGAATCAGTTGACTTAGAGAGCTCTACTCAATGCCATTCTACAGGTACGAAACACATCTACGCTTGGGGATGCGTGGCAATGCGGAAGCAGTCAAAATAACAAAGATACGGTAGCCTAGGCGTAGACGTTTTTCGGCCAAAACCCTCGGGTTTCGGGGAAATTATAGAATACAATAGCCGGGGCTGGAGGGTTTAGAGCAATAAAAGATGAGGGAATAGCATTTGGGGGGTGAAAAAGATGTAATATTGCCGCCCGGTCGTATCATGAGACGAGAGCCCGAGCGGCGTACACCCTCCCTCTCCAACCTCCAGTGCGATACTGAGCCTTGCAATAGAAGTCTCTGTGGTTGCAAGGATATCTAGCTGTCTCACCCGTGTTAAAGAGACCATGTGAGGGAAATTCACGCGGAAAATTACCCGATAAAAGGGGGATAAGAGCAAAAATACCTGATAATTGAGGAGCGGGGAAAAGGAGGGGAAGGGGGGGTGGACCCCTATGGAGGAGTGGTAGCAAGTAATGGAGGGGAATTATCTCAATCACAAATTGCTTTGTTTTGAGCGCCATTGGGGTATTTTAAATTTTGTTTTTTTTATGGTCTGGATCTATTGAGGATGGGACTCGTTAGCCTTGGTCGGCAACTCATCTAGGGGAGACAACCTTATACAAATCCGGGTGGATGGGACTCGTCAGCCTTGGTTGGCAACCTGTCTAGGGGAGTAAACCTGATACAAATCCGTACTGCTTACCTAAGGGTAAGGCAGGTTAGTGGATGGATTAGCCGAACACCACTGTAGAAAAATAGTGCTAACAAGATACACAGAGGACCTCGGAGTCGGACGGATCCTAAATTGAGTGGTCAATCCTGTAAGTCCTTCACTAAACTGGCTCGGGTTGTCCCTCTCACAGGGAATAGGTCCGCTTGGGGGCATTTTGTGTATGGGCCACCCTCGTAAGGGGAGTAAGGCGTCCGGCAATAGATAGATAGATAGATCTATTGAGGACGGTCGCATTGCACCACAAAAAACTTCTATGGAGGACGGTCCCTGTTTGTGGGCTAAAAAGAGGACTCCCAAAAGTTTTGGTGTCTATAGGACCCACTTTGCTTGAAACAGGCATATCTTATTTGCGTCTCATAAAAGTTTTTGCCACGTTTTTTTATCATGTTGATACTGTTCTTTTATTCTTCCTTATACAGTAAATAAAAGATGAAACACTATCTAAGAGAGCTCTTGAAAATGGCATGGCAAAGGGGTAGGACCTGGAATGTGCATATTGTTACTGATACTCCTGGTGTGTCTCAGGTAAAGTTGAAGCCGCGGCCGTGGCATGAACGGTGGGAGAGGAAGAACCTGCAGGGCGTCCAGGACCTGGAACTACCAGAAAAATTCTATGTGAAGGCTAAGCTTCATGAAAAGCCATGGGAGAAGTATGATCTCATGATGGAGTACAGGTGAGTAAGCTTTGTGTGTTTAATATATTTAGTACCGGTACTGTACTATACTGTGCCTGAGTATATACATACATACTATACAGTACATATAAACATATGACCTAGGTCTCTGGGTCTTCTCCAGGGTGACCTAGATGTGTGTGAATTTATTTTGTTTTTATGTTGTGTTGTATTGTCCCTATTTGGGCTTTGTCTCGAGTCAGCCACCCCTAGCTATGAGGTAATGTGCCTGAGTATAACCATACATACATACATATTATATATTACTGTATACTGTATGTATATACTGGTACTGTATTGTATCTCTGTCCTTGTTTTGGAGATTATTTTGAGCCTAAGATACCAGCCAATAGTTTGACTAGATAAATCCTGTGCAAGAACAAGGCTCATATTGGCAAAATTAAGTGTTGTGGTAATGGTTTGCACTGATATGGTTATGCAGTTGGAATTATATATATTTACGAGGGCTGAATTAAAAGTAATAGCTATCTATCTATCTATCTAACTATTGCCAGACGTCATGGTTCCCGAAGAGGTGGCCACGAATGAATCACCCCCATGCACCTCTGTCCCCAGTCAGTTGACACCTCTCCTCCCATCCAATACTGCTTTCATACATATACTTCCTAACTCCATCCTTCCACCTCTCTCTCGGTCTACATCTCCCTCTCTATCATTAGTCATTACACTTCACTCTCGTACACGCTCCTAGTCATTCTCTCGCTTCCCATACGTTCCACATGGCCGAACCATCTCCAGGTGTTCCTTTTCACACTTTCCAGCACATCTACATCCACACCACACCGCTCTCTTACTTCCTCATTCGTCTGTCTATCCCTTCATGTAACTCCGCACGCACTTCTCAAGTAACTCATTTCCATCCCTCTCACTCTTGGTTTGTGTCTCTCCAACAACGTCCATGCTTCACTCCCGTACGTCAATGTCAGGATTACCACACTATCATACAAAGACTTAATTTCTTCCATGCTGACCACCCTATTTCTTGTTACTGCTTTCAGCGTTCCTAGAACACTTCCCCTTTTGCACCCTCCCGCATTTCTTACTCCATACTCCCATCTTTACTCAACACACTGCCCAAATACTTAAATGAGCTGACATTCTCCATAACCTGACCTTTCAACCTCACCTCACACTCTGTGTCTGCACTCCATCAAAGACCATAACCTTGCTCTTCCCCGCATTTACCTTCAGATTCCGTTTTCACACACTGTTTCAAACATATTTACCAGACCTTGCAACTCCCACTTACTATCACTCATCAGAACTGTATCGTCAGCAAACATCAGTACATTTTGGGATGTAGAGAGAGTTTGTAGGGTATTAGTAAGAGGAGGTAAGTTGATGAGACAAAATGCTTTTGACTTTACCCTTTCGAGAAGTGGTCTTAAGAGTCTTCTATTTCAGCTGTAATACAGGAAAAGGTGTCTCATCAGCTTCTAATTACAGTATTACAATCTTGGGACAAATTATGGAGACGCCATTACTTTTTTCTTTTGCCCCTATTATTTAGTTTCAAGAGCTACAGTGTAAGAAAGACATAAGATGAGACATAAGAACTTGTTACAATTATGTATATTTTCAGAGCAACCATCCCTGAAGAGGAGCAAGCCCAGATCTTCCAGGAGATCTCCCCTCATTACGCTCAGTTGGAGGCAGCGCGTAGGTTTAGCAAGCGACGTCGCCACTGAGGCAGCACTGTAACACTCCTCACTTAATTATATTTACACAAGCCCAGTTAATGTCTTGAGGGATTTGTGCTGTGTGTTATATTGTTATTATTATTATTTTGTATTTTAATTATGATTTTTATTTTAATTAATGCTGCTGCCATTTTTGATCATATTCATCAATTTATTGTTTGGCCTTTTGAATAAAGTGAATGCTATCCCCTTCAAACTAAGAAACTCCTGTTAACCCCTCCCCCCCCATCTAATACAAGGATAGAAAGGTAAATAACTTGCAGTTTACCCAATAATCTTTTATAGTTTGCTTGGGACCCAGATTAACTTGCTTATGTAGTAATGTACACCCTATGTGGTGGATTGTGTTCTTTTATTTCATATTTTATTTTAGTAAGCGTTGTTTCCACATAGCGATTTTGATAAGTTAATTTGACTTTATATTGTCTTTGTCCCAGTTTTGGTTTGTTTAGTTTGCAAGTTTTACATTTTAATACCTTTTTCATACCGTTTTTATTCCCTAGATTTTTGTACTGTACCCTTTCTAAGCTGAGTAAAATACTGTAGTTTGGTAGTATACTCTAAAATAACTAGAGTAAAAAAAGGGGTATGATAAAGGTATATACGCTAAGATCATTGGGTATATTGACAGATTTACCCATCTGAAGGGGTTAATAGAATCACTGATAGGATGTGAAACTAATATAAACCTTTGTAAAATAGTACACTGTACATATAGTTTAAATTTGATATTAAATATATTAAAAGTTGTTGGAGTTTTTCATTAATACAAGCAGTGGCAGACTGGGTCAAAACATTTCTACAGGACCCCCACTTAAGTCCGAAAGGGTCCACTTAACTTCTGGAGGCACTACCTGGCAAATTTAGAACTGGGATCCCTTGGGAAACGACCTAGTTCTTATCGCAGATAATGTCAAGGATGTCGAAGCTCAGAAGTTGGAGAGAGGGCATGACAAATATAGGATTAAGAGTTAGTATGAATGAGTTAATTTAAATAATACCAAGGTTTTTCACGGTGGATTGGATCATGGGAATGTAGAAAATATGGTGCATACCCATGAACATTATGCAAAAAAAGGGGGGGGGGGACTCAATTCAGTGTAGTATCACTGTATCTGTCATTGTTGGGTACACCATGGGAAGAAGCATTGTAGCCTACTACAGGGTGGTCCAGAAACAAATGGACGCTTTTTTTATTTCCATTCGTATATGTAGTGTAGATTTTAAAAATAATTTGGCCATGGGTAGGATATAAGTTTTTACAGAGGAAAGTATTTCCATGATAACTATTTTATTCCTCAATTTTTCTAATAGTTGATTAATAGCATGCTCAATCCAAGCTCCTCGCTGATGAATCACTGCTGCCTCTCTAACATTGAATTTCTTGACAACTCCAGCATGTCTCTTGGAATTCTTGTTTATCTTTGGATGTTTTCTTTCAGTCTCTTGATTGAGTCAGGGATGTTCTGGTAGACTCTCTTTCAGGTAACCCCCAGAGGAAATAGTCTGCAGGATTGAGATCGGGGGAGTATGTGGGCCATGGGTTGTCGGTCCTCGTGGATATTAGCCGGTTCCCTGAAAACTGCTGTCTCAGATACTTAAGTACTGTACTGTATATGGTTTGAACAGTGAGGGGGCGCACCATCCTGTAGAAACATAATGGTGTTCATGTCAACCCCTTTCTTCCTCCTTTAAGCAGTAATAAAGCTTCTCTTCAGCATCTCAATGTACCGTTTAGAGTCAACAATCACTGCGACCTTCTTCGTCTTGAAAAAAGAATGGACCAAAGATGCCTGTCTGTCCTATTGCATACCAAACAGTTGTTTTTTCAACACTCAGAGTGCTTGAACTTGCTCATGAGATTATGCTGTAGTCCAAAACCTCATGTTTTGTTTGTTAACATGCCCACGCAAATGAAAATGTGGTTCATCGCTAAAGACACTGAAGGACTTTCAGGATTGACAATCAATTTAGGGCCCGTTCGACTCCGAGCCTATGTATTTTTTTAGCACTATTTTTCTACAGTGGTGTTAGGCTATTCCATCCACTAACCTGCTTCACCCTTCTGTAATTAGTACAGATTTGTATCAGGTTTACTCCCTTAGACTGGTCTCGAAGAGACCAGGATCATTCTAAATTTGCTTGCCAATTCTCTGGCAAAACACATATCGCTCATTCTTGTTGGCTTAGCTTGGGGTCTGAATAATCTGCATTTTGCATGGGAACACTTTCAAGTCACTATGAATGATTCTCATCAAAGTACAGCTCGATCCCATATAAAACGAGTTCAAACAGTGCAAATCTTGATTAGTGCGAGCAATGAAAATATTAAACATAAAATTATCAACCAATGCAAATACGATCTTTTAGTGCGAGTCGGGTGGCAATATGGGTTAAATCCGGGAGTTTTCTATTTGTGCGGCCAAAATTTGTAGAGTGCGATAAATTTCCCGCCTGACTCGTGGCATCACTGGTGTTTGAGCAGCTTGGGCATGGAGGGAAGCTGGTCAGTCAGAAATTTTTTACCCCGTACTGTGTGACGCTATCTCGCATTCTCGGGTTTGTGATCATATCAAGTGTAGAATTTAAGGTAAGGAAACCCCCCCCTGATACTACTCTTCTTGCCGCGGTTGGGGGGCTTCGGGGCCGGCGACTGGGGCTTGATGGGGGATGGTTGTGGTCATTTCCCTTCCTATCTCCCCTCGAGCTTTCGTCCTCAGCTTGACTAATTTTGAGTAGTTTTTCGTTCCTCATTCTTTGTTTTTGCCCTTCTATTCTTATTCTGTCCCATTTGGCTGTCCTCGGGCAGCCTATATCTCATGTCTCCCTGGCCTGGCTAGGTGATTGACTCCTGACCCGTTTTGTCTCCGGTTGCTGATTTGGCCGACCCGACTTGATTCCCTTCGGTTATGCATTTTTTGCTTCTCGATGTGATTTTCTACCTTCGACCTCATCACTTCTTGGTTGGTGTTGCGGTGTTGCATTCTTGCCTCATCCTTCGGCCCTGCCCTATAGGAGCTCTGATGTGGAGCTCATGTGGTCCGGCTGAACTGGTGAAATGGCGAGAAATGTCTGCTTGTCTTCACCTTCCTCGATTTGTTCCCCTACTGCCCTTCCCGATCTATCTTGACTCGTTTAGTTATATATCTTGATCGAATCCTTCGGGCCAGCCCTATGAGAGTTATAGAGCTCAGTGGTCTGATTAAACTAATATTAAAAAATACAAATAAAAAGGTAGGGAAAGGTCTAATTTACCATTGATATGCTATATTTATAATTAGTTCTTGGTATGTATGTGTCAGTATAAATAACTATATAAGGAAAGATATGTATGTTATATGGAGGACCGATCGACCAATTAAGTGTTTTCCCATAGGATACGTTGTTCACATAGTGCAAATTCACACTGCGACGCACTGTATCGACCAATTTCTCGCACTATGGAAATTTCCACTTCCTGTGACAACCATCTGGTGGATTTACGTGGTGACTGTTTCAGACGACTCCTAACTTCTTGAACGTTTGCTGATATTCTGGCAGTCATAGTTGCACCCCTGTTGATCCTGTTGGTGTTAGCCACACTACCATTGTCTCTGAAGTCTGAACTTACATTGCAGCATACCACCCGGCCTCAAACGGGTTGTTTGAATGCATGAACAGGACCCGCTTAAAAGTCCTACGCCATGTGACAAACCCGCTCCAGGAAGCGTGGGAAGACTGGCTTCCACAGGTAGCAGCGTGTGTAAATGGCTCTATAAACTCCTCTACAGATTAGATGCCACACTACATCGTCTATGGTCAAGACAAGATTCTGCCATATGAACTGCTGTCCAAGCCTAGTACACCAGTCTACAATCTAGAGGACTATGCTAAGAGACCACTACAAGTCTTTAGCAAGATCTACCAACAAGTCCGAGATAATTTACAGGCATCCCGTGCAGAAATTATAAGGAAACAACACAAAAGAGCACAGCAAACTGTCCTTGAAGTAGGTGACAAAGTAATGTGCCTAGATCCGACGAGAATGTCTAAGCTCTCCCCGAAGTATAGTTGACCCTATATTGTTATGGACACGACATCCGGAAACAAGTTTGAGGTTCGAGACTTGGTCTCAATGAGCAAGGCATAAGAGGACTGCATTAATTCCTGAGCTACTGCATGGACTACTGGACTGAAGAAGGTTGCAAATGTTACTTCCACATGAAAAACGGCCACAACTACGTAAAATGCACCCTGTCACTCGAACAGGCCCTAGAACGCCGATACCCTGATCTACCGAGGAAGAAATATAGAGCATCACCACCACCTATCGCCAACGTCTACATCCCATCACCAGCAGGCTATTAGTACAGGACTCCCAGTCGGGCCGGGAGGATAAAATTAATTTCATCAAACCGACTACTCTTGCCCTATTCCCACTTCCCCCCTAACCCCCTTTCACTACTATTTTTAATTCGATTCGATGCTAGAATCACTTCAGTCCGCTGTTCTCAAAAACTCAGATTTCCTCTCTCTCCTCACCCCAGCTCCCCCTTCATTAGCTGCCGGCATTAAGGAAGCACCAAGAAACGCTTAGCCTATGAGAAAGATAGAAATGTGAAGACAAATGATAGATTGCCTTCAAGCCTTCCGCTGACCCTGCTACAGTTGCCTCCTGCCTTAAATAACCCATAGCTGTTGTAGCTGCAAAACCTAATTCATCAACACACCCTGAGGACACCTGACCAATACTTTTAGGAATTATCCGTTCATTGGGTAACAGAGATACCCCGAGTACTACGAGAGAAACTGAGGCGAGAGACGTGAGTGCCCCTTCCCAGTCCTGCAGAAGAGAGCCATCTCCCTTCCACGCCCCGCCAACGAAGGCCCTTACAAAGGCACAGCCGACAGCAAGGTGATAAAAGGTCAAGATGGCCTGGATGACCAGCATCACCACCCTTTGATATTGATTTTTTCCACTCCTCGGTAGCCTACTACTGTTTCTTGTATAATTTTATTAAAACATCTTACCATCTCCTCCATACATTTATCACTGCTTAGCAATGCTTTGTATAGGCTTGTTCAGGTTTCAGCTGGTCAGGGCCCGCTGCCTTTTTTTTTTCTTTAATTTCTTGAGACACACTTTTAATTCTGATTTATCTATTTTAGGCGTTTTCATGTGCGCTAAGCTCTTACTAGTTTTTCCTATCATTTCCATATGTTCTTGAAGTACTTCAGATATTATTATCTGATTTTCAGGGGATATATCTACTACTGTGTTGCTAGGCCTTTCTCTTTCCTCCTCCGCTGTGTTACTATAGCTTTGTGCATCTTCCCTGCTCCATACTTCATTTATGTCGTTATGTTTTTTTATAAATCTATCTATCTATCTATTTATTGTTATAAATACAGCGCGTTTTATTTATGTTATTAGTTCTTTTGCCTCCCTATCTGTCAGTTTCATTCCTTCTTCATTGTACTGTACAGCGTTATTTAATTTTTTTCTTTACTCTCCCTTTTTCTTAGTTTATCTATATATGCCACTGTGACTGGTCTTAATTTCGGCTCTGTTTTCAAAGGTGGACCTTGCCGATGTATTCCCCCCCCCCCCCCCTTAAAATAGAAATATCTAATGTGACCAAAAAAAAAAAAAAAAAAAATGGCGAGCTATGCCCTATAAAGAATTCCTGAGAAGAGGCAACCCTATAAGCACAGCTCCCTAGCCTCTTATCCATCACTAAAGGTAAGCAATACTCTCATATTTCCTAAAGAAACAATTGTTTTAGTAAGTCAACAAAAGTAGCCCAATTTGTTTTTTATAGCCAAATCTCTGGCACCCCTGAACTTGGGCGGGGAAAACAACTGAGAGTGAATCGAATAAACGCCGACGATCTATATTTGTTTATGTTAGCACACTCTTGCCAACAGATGCAAGTCAATTGATGCTTATTAAACGGTAATTTTGTATAATATCAAGTAGGAAACATATTCCTCAATACATAGCAACTAAACTTAATTGTTCAGAAAGAATGTGCATAATTATGTGATCGATAGTGGTAAATATCGGTTGGCACGCCTGTATAGTCGAGTATAACAAACTCAAATTAGTTTTCGGTTTTACACCTTTGTTTATATTATAAAACATTTCATAACCTTTTCAGGTTAATACAAAATCATATAATGTATATTCATTATCTTTTAAAACAATAATATACAGTACTAGCCTAAAAACAAATGAGATGATACGTTGGCATGGTAACATAAACGCTAACTCGTAACGCGGTGGTGCCTAGGCATGAAATTGGATGAATTTATAAAACACCGTGTATAACAAAGTTTATCATGGTGTTATGAAGGTAATTCTTAAATTGTTTCTCTTTTATTAAATAGAGCAATAGTAACCAAATATTAAAGTGATATTTTAGCCTCAATTACTTATGTAGCCTAGGCCCCCTATAGGCCTATCGACTATCGTATTATAATTTGTAGGTGTTTTGGTCAAACATGGAATGAGTGTGAGCTCATTTTGGAGTATTAAGATATAATTATGCAGAAGTTCAAATATAATTAGCCTAGGCCTAACCATACCGAAATCAATTCAGTCTTCAGGATCAATATGGGCGATGCATAATAATAGCCTACACGGCTAGGTCAACCATGAATAATCGATACTTACGGTCAGGTAATTGTACCTTATTATGAATAGGCTAACATTAAACAATTTGGCAAGAATGTTAAGTGCGGGCGTACCGCCAGCCTTGTTTACACTACGCGTAGTGGCGTCGGACTTTCCCATCATGTTCCCGTCTATTTTGACTGCCTTTGGAAATAAAAATACGGATTTTTTTTATTTTAATACCACAAATTTTCCGAGTGTTCTTTATAAACAAAATTGGTCATTTGCATCAATATATAGTGTTTGTAATTAATTAGAAATCTCGGGGAAACCTATTTTCCCCATTAGGCCTATCGATCGATGTTGAGACACGCTCCCCGATAGTGATTTGAAAAGACATTAGCCTAACCTAATAACCTTACCTAACCTAACCTAGTATTATGGGTGGGGGCTGCTGCCCCCACACCCCCGCTGGTTGAGTACTAGGCCTAATCCCTTAATAAAAAAATTAAAAAATTGGCTGTCGATTATACAAAGGTGAAAGAAAGTCGATGAAGTCTATGGTGTTTACTCTGCAATCTTCAGCTTGATTGTACAGTACTGTACATTGATAACGG
Source organism: Paralithodes platypus (assembly GCA_032716605.1). Taxonomy (NCBI): domain Eukaryota; kingdom Metazoa; phylum Arthropoda; class Malacostraca; order Decapoda; family Lithodidae; genus Paralithodes; species Paralithodes platypus. The sequence goes on from CM064520.1 coordinate 1,245,238, forward strand.
GAAAGTACCGTATTGACAACCTTGTTTAAAAAAAAAAATTTAGTACCCTACCATACTTTTATATTAGGCTAGGTTTTTCCGAGGGTTTAACACATTTTCATATGATCTTTAGAGCTATCGATGACTGAAAGTACCGTATTGACAACCTTGTTACGAAAAAGACATTTTAATACCATACTTTTTTATTAGGTTTTGCCGAGGGTGAAAACAAATTTTCTTATGATCTTTAGAGCATATAGATTCAATATTTATCTTCAAATATATCAACAAAATTTGTGGTATTCAAATAACATTACACCAAAAATACATTAGCCTAACCAAACAACCTAACCTAACCTAACCTAGTATTCATGTAGTAATGACAGGGGGCAAATAGCAGAAAATATAGCGTCGAAATAGACGGGAACATAACTGTGAGCGCACAACATGACGACCGTACGCCCGATCACTAGGCCTACATCCATCCCAACAATTTTAGGTAAAAATTGAAGAGAGCCCGGACAGCCTTTTTACTAGTTAATTTTAGTTTTTTGTTTATTTTTCTTTGATAGGCTATACAGTGTTGTTAATACCGACTCCGAGGACCATCGCTTTTTAGTATTTTCAACATTAGCCTAACCTAACCTAACTTAACCTAACCTAACCGAAAACTAACCAATGGTCTAAACCCAGCTCACGTTCCCTGTTTATGGGTGCGCGACGGTCTAAACCCAGCTCACGTTCCCTGTTTATCGGTGAACAATCCAACAGTTTCTCATATTTCACTGAGGCCTATAGTGAATTTGCGACGGTAATTACATGTAGGCCTACACCAACATTGTATCATCCATGACATTTCTAGAACACTGATAATTATCGATGGAGCTCGTATCCGGGTTGTCTTCAATTTTAACCCAATTTTACTTAGCTTAAGAAGGAACTATAGTCCATTCATTATAACTAATCCAAAAATCTTGATCACTAGCTAAATTAGAAAAATATAGACTAGAGTAATCAAGCTTATTTTTTCTGCCATCCGGGAAGTCAACCAGAGAATTGGTGTGAAAGCCTACAGACCATTTGCTCAAGGCTTTATTTTTTAGTTGCAGAGCATAGCGATCATGATTTCTGGCCTACTTACAAAGTTATAATGAATAGACTATAATATGAACCAGAGTGGTTAAAATTATCTTGATTAACATTCAAACACTCTCAGGTCCGTCCGAAGCCGAATCAGCAAACTTCTTCTGATAGCATTATATATGCAGTTATCTTGTAATAAGTCTTCTGTCATGAAAAGTTTAAGTGATCTCATCTCACAATTTAATACTGTATATTTGGAAGTTCAATTATAAGGCAACTGCAACAATGACTCTCCCAGAAACGCCCGGGCGTTTCTGCACCCTCCTCAGCTCCCCGCCATGGAATGGCTTCGGTCACCCAGGCTTTATTGTGGTCGGCAAGGAGGGTTCTGTGGGGGCGCTCGGTTGTGGCCTTGGAATTCCTTGGGGCTGTTCGGCCAGGCAGCTTGGGGAACAACAACAACAACAACATGACTCTCCCAAAAAGTGAACAGGAAAGGTGGTGGAGTGCGGGTGGCCTATAAGTATTTTTAAGAGTACAGAGCCGATGAAGTAAAAGTAGGTCAGATAGCCTAACAGCATTAAACTTGTTTTCAATTAAAGGCAGATTGTTGAGTGTTACAAAATATTCCATAATCTCTTGCCTATTAAACCCCATGACCTGTTCACTATGTCACCCCACCAAGGAGTAAGAGGTCATAAATACAAGATCTTTGTTCCCCACACAGAAACCGAAGCAAGAAAAAGAAAAAAATCTCCTGTCGTATAATCCATCAGTGGAACTCTCTACCAGCTGAAATAGTTGATTCCCCCTCCCTTGCTCAATTTAAATCTAAATTGACCCAACACCTCCACAACTAACTCTTCAACCCATAAAATCCCCTTTCCCATTTTTTAGCAACATCTCAACCCCTGATAAACTACCCCATCATATTATTGGTACGACACACACTACCAGTCACCTCATTGTCAAGTATCACCAGTACATTTAACTTTAACTGTTGCATCTGACTGGCGTGTCATGCTGTCTCCTGGGCTGCCTAATCCTTGGCCTGTCATGCGCTACCGATTGGCGGCCCTACCAGGTGAGTACACCATGTACTTTTGTACTTTGTACTTTTGTAGATGTTTAGGTGACAATCATCACGGTCGATCTGGGGATCCGCCGCTAATGAGCTCGTCCTGGAATCTTTACGACTCTGAATCTTACGATTCTTTACAGGACTAACCATGCCATTTTTATCGGCACTAGCTCAGAGAAGAGAGTTGAGAGGGTAGAAGGGGTGTTGGAGAGAGAGGAAGGTGTTGGAGTGGCTTTGTTATGTGTGTTTAGTCTGTATACGTCGTCAGGATGTCCCCTGACTGGGTGCAAGCATGTGAAACATGCTAGGACGTACTACCGCACCCACTAAATGTCCGCCGTGGCAGGGATTCGATCCCGGATCTTTCAGATTTACACGCGAGCGTGCTCACCACTTGACCACCACAGCTCCAAACATGTAGCCTACATTAATGTTTTCAGTCAGATGACATTAAGTTTAGTTTTATTCTAGCTACTTCCATATGATATTAAATTAATAATTACTGTATATCCATTACTTGCTTTCGTAAATTGATTTGGTACACTATGATAAGATACCTAAAATATGGGCATCTTACATTCAATAGTTGCCTCAGTAAATGTGGGTAAATAATTTATTATAGTTTTTTTTTTAGGTAATTGACATTTTTTATCCAATTGTAGTTTGAATTATAGTAGTAGAATGTTAGAAAATTACACCATCAAATTTTAGGTCTATCAAAAAGTATTTGATGCACGAAACTAGACAAAACTATGTTACATTTTGACAGTTTTCTCCACACTTACCTGAAAGCATCAAAATACTTCTGAGCTCCAATTTCCATTGTCAGTAATTTCTGGATTTATGTTTATGGAGTGGCAATTATATGATACACTAGCGAACTATTTTGAGTAACTGTGAGCCACAAACATGAAATTACTGGGATTCACTAGTAAGTTGTTGTTAAATTAGGTGTTCAAGTATTCCTGTTCACGACTGTACCTTGCACCACTCAGTAATGTTTAAAGAAAATATGTAACCTGTAAGAATGAATAGCATCTGTCTCGGACCACACACACACGCAAAGCTTTCATGTTGCCAGTGCAGTATGTACAGTACATTACGTAAACTTTGCGAGTTTAAATGTAGGTAAACTGATAAGCATAAATATGTACACAACAATTTAATGGTCTGATGAAATGTTTAGATCAATAATTATTGTTATAAAATCATAATCATGACCAAATATGCTTTGTCTATTTCCAGCAATAATAATTATGGCGAGTGGATCATCGTCCAGCTTCTTCCAAACTTCTGTCGGGGAGAAGCGAGGGGTGCCACCACTAAGGCTGGAACGCAGTCACTCAGCCCGTCCCAGGAGCAGCAGGGCCCGTTCACAAGACACCACCTCTCGCCTACCACCTTCAACTAACACCAGTAAACATAAGTACAAGCCTCATTCCACCACCCACCATTTATCTCCACCTGATAGCTGCAACAACTTTCTACCCACACAACTGAGTGGTAAACAAGGCAGGGCAGGACAAGGGGAGCTGGAGCTGGTTGCTGATAGTCGTACCATAGATACTCCCACATCAGAGACACACTACCATAGCAGGTGAGAAATTAGAAGTTCTAGCTACAGTAAATATTATCTTGTGGTGCCTCAAGGACTAGTTGGTTCCTCTCCTAACTGCCACTCATTCAGCCAGAGTTAATTTCCAAATGGTCAATTATATCATGCACAGTATATTATTAAGCTCAATCTCTCTTCAGACTTTATATGCTCATTCCTCTCATCATGGTTCAGCCATGCTGATGTCCCAAAAAAGGATTCACTAATTATGCACTATATGCACCCAACAATGCAACTAAACTTGAGTGTCTGGCAGCAACAGTGTCGTACAGAACTATTATTCTTGATAACCGCTAATACCGCATGGTTGTTGTCCAAACCGACAGATCAGATATTTGTCATTATAATCTTCTGAAGTTTGCTCGAGTGCAGTTATTGTGTCACTGTAGCCTACTCATTCGTTGAAAGTGAAATTGATGAGCATTGAAGTGTTCTTTAATGTTTGGGAAGAAACATACGGATTATTGTTGATCCCGTTATATAATAGCAAAATCTAATGGTTGCCTAAGTGATTATATATATATATATATATATATATATATATATATATCTATTATATATATATATATATATATATATATATATATATATATATATATATATATATATATATATATATATATATATATATATATTATATATATATATATATATATATTATATATATATATATATATATATATATATATATTATATATATATATATATATATATATATATATATATATATATGTGTGTGTTTTCTAATGTATTAATAGTAATTGCTTACTAATAATTGATTATAAGTATGCCAACCCTGCGTCCCTAAGCAACGAGAGGGACAATGGAATAATTAGTAGGGGGTGAGGATATGAAGCTCAAGAGGCATGAGAAAGTTTGGAGAGGATACATTTAAGAATGGGCACACAGAAATACAAAGGAGAGAGAAACAAAGATTCATATAACGTAAACATATGAAGTTCTCACCTGTGCTTTATATTACCATAAAATCAATACCTTCTTAATTAAGAGACACTGCTCAAGGTATACCCATTAAGTTTTATGTAATTAGTAACATTATGATTAGTAACAGTAAGATGATAGTGTTGGTTTGATGATATTTGGGACAGGAGACGACTTTATATATTGTCGACTATTCATTTCTGATACTGATGATAATATTATGGATCTTGATTTTGTTTACAGGTCTAGCAGCATCAAGAGTTCCCCTGTGGCTCCCCCTGCCACCTCCTCCTCCCTGTTAGCCCCCCAGCTGGCCCCCTTGCCCCCGAGGTCTGGCATCAAGAGACCTAAATCAGCAGCACCTGGAGGCAGACAGCGACAACGGACAAAAGTATACTAGTGACCCATTATACTGTATATAATGACAACTTTTTCATTCCATTAATTTACAGGTATCAGTATTCACATTTATTCATATTTGCAAGGATTTGAGGGTGTTAAAAGGTTAATTGAGATTTTTTTTTTTTTTTTTTTGTTTTTTTTTTGGTTAGATCATTTCACAACTTAGTAAAAACCATCAAATGTTAGTCAGAATTAAATAGATATGTATATATCTATCCACTATCTGATCTTGGGAATACAAACAAAGAGAGGGAGGTAGAGAGAAATATATAAATTTGTTCATATGCCAAGGAGTGAATGAAGGAGATGTGGGGTGTGGGGTGAGGATGCGTTTAAGGGTTTAAGTAAAGGTTAAAGAAATACATGAATGATGCCCACAAGGGAGAAAACTAACGTTGTTCAATACACTATCTAGCCATGAAGGTCCCCAAGTGGACACTCACCCAGGAAATTAAGGCCTTGGGTCAGCCAGGCTGTGACTGTATCAGCAACATACTCCATCTCCTTGCTCAAGTGAGACAGTAACAACTCGCAGTGATGTGTAAAACACTTTCACACTTTGAGTAGGCGCGATCCTGGGACTACCTGGATGCTATGCGCTCCACCACAAGCTGGTGGAGTGGGAGGGATGAATCACCCATTCATTCAATTACGACCTTGAAGAGGAAAATGTGGAGGGGTGGAGCAATGGGGGGAGGGAGAGAGAGAGAGGACTGGGAGTACCTCCATTCATTGATGAAATCCGCAGTTTGCTGACAGTGATATGCCAGTTTTTTTAGCAATGTATGTTGTTCCCTAAGCTGCCTGGCTGAACAGCCCCGTGTTGTACCCTGTTGATGATGATGATGCGGTTTTTACCACCATGCACTCCCTGCTCAAGATCTGGGCTAAGATGGGTGCCCTGATGATCAGGGACTTCAGTGAATAGTTGCCACAAATTGCTAGACCGCGCCGCCCACCAATAGCATTGGCGTCTGCCAATAACACACACTAGCTGGCCCCACAGTCTATACAGATTTAAGGTCGGTCCGCCAGCCGACCCTTTGACGTCATCGGTCCCGTGCTCCAGAGAGAGAGAGGGAACGAGCTAAGCGAGAGAGAAAGACAGAAGGAGAAGGAAGAGAATGAAAGAGCGCAGCGCGGGATCAATGACGTCAAAGGGTCGGCTGGCGGACCGACCTTATATCTGTAGACTGTGGCTGGCCCGAGACTCGAACCGTCAACCTCACGGTTTGCAGGCAAGTGCCACCAACCGCGCTACGGCCAGTGGCCGTATTAGTGTCAGTGGCAATATTAGTGCAAAAGATCTCGGAAAATTTGACAGACACACGCTCTTGTGAAGTCACTACAGTATGTTTATAAATTGACCTTTAATTTAACAGTATACACAGAAGCTCTATTGAAGTAATGGACTCTAAACCTTACTCAAAATTAAATTTTCTTACATGTATTATTGTTTTAATATTGTGGTAATAGAACAGTACATAACTACTAAGATTTATGGTTAGGTATATTAGTGACCGTTGAAATTATGGTATTACAAAGGCTAGATAGTAGATTGCCAGTCCGGTGACCATGAACATTGGGTATTTTTTCAACAGGGTACTACAGAGTCCACAATCGTCGTTAAGGAAAAATCGGAGAGAGAAGAGAGTCGCAGTGAAGAGTTTCCCTCGCTGTTTCTGGACGGCTTCAAGACTAAGGCTGTACTAGCTAAGGTAAAAGTATATGCTCAAAAATTATTTAATATAATTATGGTCTTGTTTCAAGGCCCACTGATATCATATAGCATTCCATATACTGTATATTTTTGAAACTCAAGTAGGCTACTAAGTATATAAATTAAAATGTAAATCTTGCAAACTAAACAGACCAAAACTTGGACAAAGACAATATAAAGCAAAATACAAAATATAAAATATATAAGATAGTTAATAGAATAGACGACTATTTCAGCATCGACAACTTAAAGCCAACACTCCAATGATAAGGTTATATTACAGTATATTAGGCCTACATAACGTTGATCTCGTTGGGTCATATCAATCAAACTTACTTTTAACTTAATAACACTCAAAACAGAATGGACAAGAACTATACAAAAATTGGACCTCCAAGAATGTAACCACTAAAGTCTTGGGCAAATGTTATTAATTTGCGATGAAAATGTTACTAAGAAAATTTAATTATTTTACTTACCTGAACTATTATTAAAATTAAAATGTAAAACTTGCTAATATAATAATAATATATAATAAACTATTATAATAGATTTTGGATAATAAATTTCAAGACTACCCAAACAATAGTTAATCGCATAAAATAATCTATCAAAATCATAAGCTGAGGCATTTTATTTATCATATTTTAAAGTAAGCTTGTAACTTCACAGTTATAAGGGATCAATAGTTTTAGTTAAATTGACATTCACCTCACTGTTATAAAGTAATTGTTTTTAATAATGTACACTATAGTGAAATCTTGGGTTTAAAATTCTTGAGGTTTCATCAGTGACAAAACATTGAATAATAGATTTTGAAGTAGCTACATAAAAAAAAAAAAAAAAAATTGGTCCATGATTAAATAAACTGAGGGGGGGGGGGGGGTCAGGGTTATTGTTTGTTCAAGTTATAAATGCTAAGAAGCCTCAGTATCTTTGACTCGTATAATGCTCCAAGGCATGAAGCCAACCAACTAATGTATATTACTCTGTTCTTGAGGTAGCTCATCTCTAGGCTAATATATCGTTATTACTATCATAGGACAGCTTTATTATAATCTGATTTATTTTTTTCAACACAGATTTAGAATAATAGCTGGCCATTATTGAGTATATGTTGTTCTCAGCGTGTAAACCAAGTGTTGACCCCAAGTGAGAGAATCGGGAGCCACTTGACCCCCTTCAGTTACCTGGTGAGAATACCACCTCGCTTTCCTCACGGCCGCCATGCCTACTCCATCCTCCCACGCATCCTCAATCCTCTCTCCTATGGCATCCTCAAGGTCAGTGATTGGACAGATTTACAATATATGATAATGAAATATAAAATATTTCATATTGTACAGTCACCTGCGTTGGTAGGCTAATCGGTATTCATAATATTGAATTATTTTGACACTGATGATATATTTTGTGACATCCTTATCCCTCTCTTTTATGGCATTCTCAAGGTCAGTAGGCTACTAGGATATATGACTGTTTAATAATAGGATATAAGTTGTTGTTGTTGTCGTTCCCTAAGCTGCCTAGCCGAACAGCCCCGAGTCCCTAAGGAAGGCCATGGCCACGGTCGGGCTTTCCCACAGAGCTCTCAAGGAGTGTAGATTGTGTTGTTGGCATAAGTGATTGTGTGAAATGCAGTCTTCTAGGATGTGTCCAATGGTAAGGGGTGCTGTGTTACATCCTGGGCAGGTGTCATCGACAGAGACATCCAGTCTTCTAATAGCTCAGAAGAGCTGGATGGTGCCCACATCTCAGCCTGGCCAGGTGGACTCTGTCCTCGCGAGGAAGGGAGGATTCAGAAGGATGGATTTCGGGAGGTCGTGCCTGCAGCTGCGTGTTGTCTATGAGTGATTAGATGGAACGGCGAGAGATATGAGTATGGATGTGCTTCTGGAAGCTGGTTTGGGTTGGGCAGGGAGACAGTATTTGTGTGTGATACTGTGTGCTGGTTGTTGTTTTGATACTTCTTGGTGTCTGTTGGTGTGTTGCCATGTAGTGTAGTGGGTGGTGTTGGTTTGTGGAGGCTGCAGCCAGGAATTGAGTGCCTCTCATGTCCAGATGGTCTTTGACTTGAGGACCTTGGTGACCCTGGTCTCTGGGCCTTATCCTGGATGACCTAGATGTGTGTGAATTTGTATTTTGTTTTTTGTGTGTTCATTGTTTTCTGTTGTGTTTTGTGTTTTCAGTGTTTTTGCTTTTATTACGATATTTCAATTTTATTATTTTATAGATCTTAATTGTTAGAATGAAACAAGCAATTATGATCGGAATCCCTCAAAATTATAAGATAATTCGTAACAGATACCAAACTCTGATACAAATTCGCCTGGCACTGGTTCATGAGACTTACTGAACTGCATAACAAAGCTTGAGTACTTTGGCACAGCAAATGAGTGTTCTATGAAATTTAAATGGTGTGAATAGCCATTAATGCGTTCTTTTAATATTACTTATGCTATGCTATGCCATGACCATTATTACTTGATTTATATCTTGCCACTCACCTAACTTTTGATAGCCGGCCAGGAACCCAGAATCCCGCATTATTGTGGTGAAAAAGTTACTCCGACGTCACTACCGTCTGTGGTCGCTGTCTCAGTCACTGTCTGCATCATCCTCCACCTCCCGCCCTCCTTCCTTCACACCGTCCACCACCACCTCCAGACCCAGGCTCTCACCAGCGGGCATGAAGGTGGTTAAGGAACTACACCTTCAGGAGGTACTCAAGAAAAAGCAGGAGCGAGACAAAAGGGAGGCAGCAAACGCCAGAAGGATCAACAGAGCTAATAAGGTATGTACTGTATATAAATAATCAGTCTGTTCATTGTTTGTTTGTATGTATGTAGAGTGTAATCATGTATTTATTGATACAAATAATTCAATCTCATTGAGTTAAAACTGATTGGAACTTATCCATTGTATTAACTCTTTGACTCCGGGAAAGTCTTCAGATATGCAGCGAATCACCCCAGGTGATGTACTCTAAGAGCTAAATTTTCTCCTCTATATTCTGGCCTAAAAATGGCAATAAGGCCAAGGACAGACTGAATGGGAATTCTTGTGATTCCTCTGTAAGCTACTGCCAGTTGCAGTGAAAAGTTAATTACCTCATTATGTAGTGATTTCACTTTTATAAAAACACCCTACTATCAACTAGAGTGTTTATTGGATCCTGAAAGACCTGACCAGAGAACTTTTAAGTTAGGTTTTTACTTGCTAATTGTCTGCATGAAAGGTTGCACAGTTGAAGCCCTTAACTTTATATTTCCATAGTTTGTCCATCATGCTTGTTAGAAGAAATAGCTAGTCGTCGTAAACATGTTTATTAAATAACAAAGATAGGCCTACCACTAAGATTGAGGAGACAGGGGACCAGAGAGTGATTCAGTAAGAGTTGTTGAAAGGTAGGTTGCTGATACCATTCCATCCATCAGCATTAGAATGCTTACTAATTTAGACTCGGGGTAGGGGAGTTGTTGTGTTATTTTCTTCTATAGAGGGTTACTCTGCATACTATCATTAATGATAAGGCTGTCCAAAATATTTTGGGCAGACTTCCCAGATATAGAATATCAGTGTGTGTCTATCCACAGAGCTGAAAGTGCCATACATTTTGTTACACAGGATTTTATTTTGGTTGAACTACAGTATACATTTTCGCCTAAAAGCTTGGGGCTAGCAAATTTTGTTTTAGTTTAAAACTTTAAACATGAATTTCTTTTGTTTTTGCTGTTTATTGTCAGAAATCTACAAAATACACCCAGAATATTTTCTTTTCAATTAAAAGTCACAATAAAGTTACATGGTTTCATATATACAGTACATAGCCTACTGTACATATTTTCAGTATACAGGTATTTATTTGTATTGGTATGTTTTCCAATATGCTAAATTAACAGGGGAAGGATGTAGTATCCGGGCTTACGTCATATCTCTTGTGAGAGGTGGGATGGGGTACGATCCCAAGTATCATGAAACGATCCAGCGGTGCGGGCCTACTGTGTGGAATAATCCCTTTGAAGCACAAGTGACGGGTGAAGTAAAGTTGGAGCCAAAGTACCATGAAGCGACCCAGATGCTGTAGCCTATTTTTACTCTTGTTTGAGGTACGAGTGAGAGGTGGGGTGCGGCAGGAGCCCAAGTACCGGGAAGCGACCCAGCTGTGTGGCCTAGAGGAGCAACTAGACCGTCAGAGAGCCGCCCGTGCCCGCCTACCCCAGTCATCACAGCAGGACCTGGACCGCTTCTCACACTACCTCCAACATGGCATCCTCGACCAACACATCACTGAGCCACCACACAACCTCCTCAAAGTAGTCACTGTAGATGTTGACAAAATGGTCCTCAGGAATATTAGGTGAGCCTACATGGGAAAACTTTAAATCACGGATAATTATAAATACTCAAGTTCTTTTCTAAGTCAGGTGTTCCTTGAATATATTATGCTAGTGAATTCACTGACTTGCAATTAGTTAAATGAAAAATGTTAATAATATATTAATGCATAATTTCTTACGTATCTGAGGTGGGATATAATTTTTGATAAACACTCAATCATCAAAATAGCTTGTAATTGCATATTGTAAAAGAAATATAAGAAACAAAGAAGATATCTTATTTATGCTGATACACTTCAGCCACCCCAGCCAATCATTCGTTTTGGTTATATGGATCCTGTGCAAGGATAGAAATGGGAGGCTTCTATGCCAAGTTACATTGTACCAAGTACAGTATAGTGAATTATTTGGGATTCAAGCTTATGATGGAGAACCATTATTTGAATTGTACGGATTATTACTCCTATTTAATTATTTTTCTATTCCTTCAAATTATTTTTGGCCCCTCGTCTTTATGCAATATTTCTGGAACCACTATGTCTTTGTACAATGTGCGATTTGAATGAGGGACAACTTTTGAAATAGTAAATATGTAACACATGGCAGCTAGGCAAGGCATTTTGGATTATCACGGAACTGTAGCTCATTTCCCGCTAGCAGAAGAGGATTGTCTATCTATCTATCTATCTATTGCCTGACGCCGTGATCCCCGAAGGGGTGGCCACGAACGAACCGCCCCCATGCACCTCTGTCCCCAGTCAGTCGACGCCCCTCCCCCCAACCAGCACCGCCTTCGTTCATGTAGTTCCTCACTCCATCCTTCCACCTCATATTCGGTCTACCTCTCCCCCTCTGTCCCTCCACCTCGCTCTCGTACACCCTCTTAGTCATTCTCTCGCTTTCCATACGTTCCATATGGCCGAACCATCTCAAGTTGTTCCTTTTCACACTTTCCAGCACATCTACCTCCACACCACACCTCCTTCTTACTTCCTCATTAGTCTGTCTATCCCTCCACGTAACTCCGCACGCACTCCTTAAGTAATTCATTTCCACTGCTCTCACTCTTGGTCTGAGTCTCTCAACCAACGTCCATGCTTCGCTTCCGTAAGTCAGTGTCGGGATTACCACACTGTCATGCAAGGACTTCTTCACTTCCATACTGACCACCCTATTTCTTGTTACTGCTTTTAGCGTTCCTACAACCCTCTTCCCCTGTTGTACCCTCTCCCGCACCTCTTCATCCATAGTCCCATCTTTACTCAACACACTGCCCAGATACTTAAAAGAGTTGACGATCTCCATAGCCTGACCGTTCAGCTTCACCTCACACTCTGTGACTTCACCCCTTTCGAAGACCATAACCTTGCTCTTCCCCGTATTTACCTTCAAATTCCGTTTTTCGCACACTGTTCCAAACTCATTTACCAGACCCTGCAACTCCCATTCATTATCACTCATCAGAACTGTATCATCCGCAAACAGCAGTATAGGTAGCTTCCACTCAATTCCCTCCCTTTTCAGCGATACACCAACATCCACTGCTCTTGATAGTATTTCTTTCATAACTCCATCCATATATACAGTAAACAACCACGGGGACATCACACACCCCTGTTTCAAACCAACATTCAGGTCAAAGAACTCGCTCTGCTCACTCTCCACACGTACTGCCGCCTTTGCACCCTCATACATGCTCTTCACTGCTTTCAGCAACTTGCCCTCTACTCCGTATATTCTAAGTACTTTCCACAAACCTTCTCTATCCACTCTGTCATAGGCCTTCTCCAAGTCCATAAAGGCAACATACACCTTTTGTTTCTTCTCCAGATACTTCTCCACAACACAATTCAGGGTAAAAATCTGATCTACACATCCTCTTCCCTTCCTAAAACCTCCCTGCTCGTCGCCTATCCATTTCTCCGTTCTCACTCTCACTCTCTCAATCACTACCCTACTGTATACCTTCCCTACTACGCTTAGAAGACATATTCCTCGGTGGTTACCACACACTCCTCTTTCCCCTTTGCCCTTATATAGGGGGACTATTATGCCAGTCTTCCAGTCATCGGGTGCACTCCCCTTCTCCCATGCTAGTTTGCACATTTTCCATACCCATTCTATCACTATCTCACCACCATACCTCAACATTTCCCCACACACTCCATCTGTTCCTGGTGCTTTCCCCAACTTCACTCTTTTCATTGTAATTGTAATTTGGTAAATAAATGTCTCTATCAGTGCCCAACAGATGCTAATTGAAAAGGTTATTTTCTTTCTTCTTCCACATGACAGTTTATGCAAGTTCTCTGAAACTAATAGCTGAATCACTACAATCGTTTTATACAATGTGGATCTCCTTGTATGGCAACTTTTTACTTTCAATAATTCAAAATGGCACTTTAATTTCCATGCTATTTTGTAGAAAACAAGTAAAGCATGCAGTTACTTATACATCCTCTCCTTAAAAATTTATGATACATCATATATATATACAGTATTATAAGATTGTGTTCTTTTATTTAATAATTTTCATTTTAGTAAGCGTTGTTTCCACATAGCGATTTTGATAATTTAATTTGACTTTATATTGTCCTTGTCCCAATTTTGGTTTGTTTAGTTTGCAAGTTTTACATTTTAACAGAAAGGAAGATCAATAGTTATATGGAAGACATTTGCTAGAGAGAGAGAGATTGGCAAATAGATCAGATACATAAAGGGAGAAAAATAGATCATGACTAGTAGTGAGGAAAGCAAGCAACGACAGATAATGTAAGCATGATATTACATGTATCCATTGTAACTGAATAATGACTTTTGGATTTTCTTATGGTATGGATGGTAGCAGTACTGCTGTGCAATACAATGCCCTGCATGCAACACGGCCTAGAGTCCCGCCCAACAACGTTGATTTGCAGATTTTATTATTATTATTATTATTACAACAGGTTTCGAGTGGTAGTGAGCGAGTTGGTAGATGAGCTACGAACCTGTTACCTGCGAGGGGTCCGCCAGGCTGTCCTCAGATACGCTCTACTGTGTCCCGCCATCAGAACAAGGTCACACTTTATTCATTACTAACATATAGAGATTTTAGGCTGTGTTAGTGGTGAATTATAACAGGTATGAAATCTTGTACAAGCTACGTCAGTCAGTCAGTATGTAAAGTCAGTGAAAATAGGTTAGCCTAAACAGAACCGGATGCGGAAATACCTTGAGCCGACCAGGCCAAGTGGGATATCTCTATTGGTCTAACTGGTAAAGTGTCTGCCTCACAACCCAAGGGTTCCGTGTTCAAGCCCCCGCCAGGGCTTGATATTTTCGGGAGGCTATTCCCGCAGCTAACGAAGTTTAGGTGTGCTAGTAAAATTGTTCAGATGGTTGAGAGTAAGATCGGAGCTCCATAAATCCTCTTTCGGGTATGGTGTAAAAACCAATTCCTACAAGTAGCCAGCCCTTACTCCCACAAGGGGTAGGGAGGATCAGCAAGAGACACACTATTGATTTTTTGTTATTATTTTTTTTATGCTTTAATTAATATCCAGTATTCAAGAATGGATAATATATCGTGAGAGTGTGCTTAAACCTTTAACTGTCTTGATAGTGTAGCCTAATGGTTAGTGCGCTGGATTTCTGTGTGAGTATCCTAGGTTCGAGTCCTGGGAGTGCCACACGTGTTCAATAATTTTATTTATTTCATTAATTAGGTTTATTTGTAAGTTATTAGTTGATATGTGGGTTAATTAACTGCTTGGCAGTTAGAAGTGATCAAGACATAAGTTCACTATCTGACCTTGTACAGATTGTCATATGGGTGTCTCTGGTGGTACCGTGGTGGTGGAGTCGTTGGTAATACACACCCCAGTACCTTATAACATCAGGCCTTATTGTATATAGTTGTCATATGTGTGTCTCTGCATGTGGTAATGTAGTCGCTGGTGGTCCACACCCCAGTACCTTATAACATCAAACTTTATTGTAGAGTGGATATTGTAGAGTGGATATTGTAGAGTGTGTCGCTGGTGGTGATTCACGCCCTAGTCCCCTATAACATCTGACCTTACTATACAGAGTGAGCATCAGTGTGTCACCGGTAGTAGTGGAACCGCTTGTGATCCACGCCCCCGTCCCGTGGCACCAGACCTTTGTCACCGGCGCCCACCACTGCTACCACAACCTCTTCACCCTCAACCATATCCTCGCTCTTATTGACACCATATGGGAGGAGAGGTTGGTTAATTTAACTTTATTTATTTACACATGTTTTGTTTCCCCTAGCACTAGGATAGCACTAAGGTCCCTTCTGGTTCAAAGTCATCATCCCCACTAAAAAGTGACGAAAACTATCGATAGTTTCCCAATATTACTAGAGACCGCAGCCACCAATTCCTATTTCTCTGATAACATATGAAAGGGGAGGTTCGTTAATTGTATGCTTTCGATCATAAATTCACACTCCATTTTTCCTGTAAGCAATACTAAAGTCGCTAGCCTACTGTACTAATGTCGCCACCAGTCCCAAAATTCACCATAGATTTCACATTTAACTGGCATTATCATTACAACTGTTAATCAAGGGAGTGCATCATGGCATGGCGTTAAACCTGCATCAATATGGAAAACCACTTCTCATGAAAAATAATCCACTCACCAAATGATGTTCTCCATTCAAGAAAGCAGCTGGATTTAAATTAGTGAGGCTTGTTTGTGCAACTTATACTATAATCGTTGTTATTATTGTTTTGTCAGGTTTGGCAGTCTGAGGTTTGTGGACATGATGGTGGTGGTGGGACTGGAGGATAAACCTATACCAACACCTGAGGCTCTGGAGGCGGCTGTAAGAACACAGTGTGCTCACACCAGAGGCATCCTTCTACAAAAGTGAGGAGTACTACTGTCACCAACCCATACTCTCAAAGTTTAACCCCTTCTGTACCGGCGACATCTTTTTAATTTTATACTCGCTATATTTAGACGATTTTGTGCAGCTTCAGAAGTATCTGTTGTAGTAAACACGGTTAAGTGAGATAGTTTGAAGTCCATTCATTGCTGGATGCCTTTCTTAAACTGACTATAATCGTCTAATAGTAGCCAGAATAAAAGTAAAAAGATGTCGCCAATACAGAAGAGGTTAATAGGTTACCTACTTAGGTCTCATAAGTTCATCTTTATAGTTTGACCTCTTCAGTACAATGATGCATTTTATACATTTTATTCTGGGCTCTTGACTAGTTGCTGTGGTTCTGGTCTGCTACGCTACAGGCCCGAGTTCGAGGTTGGCCTGGTCATATGCCAAAATTTTTAATTTGATCATTGAACGATTTGTTTCAGTTTAAGTAGGTTCAATGTTATTTAGATGGTTTATTGAGATATCAGTTATCCCTTTGAGTCCTAGAGGAAAAGTAAAATGTAAAGAAAATCGTTTAACCAGAATAAGACGAAAATTATGTCATAGTGCTGAAGGGTTAACTATTACATCTGTTGACAAGTATTGACGATACCTTGTAGTTTCCAGTTCAAGGTATCACATAGCTATGAGTCATGTGTGTTATTCATTCTTGTATTAACTATGTCTCTTATGTCTATTACATCATTTATATGTCGTAATGGATATGAAAATCAGCGAATATTAAACTCAAAGACTTGGATTTTATGATTCTGAGGAAATTCACCGCATTATTTGTATTTATTTATTTTTGTATTGACCAGGGATTTAGGCTTACACACACACTCAGTTCAAACAGGTATACCAATCAATATGTATATAGTGGTCCCTCTCATTTAGCGAATTCATTAGTCTAGCCAAACCATCGCCAAAAGTGAATTTCGCCAAACGCGAATAGTACTTTAAATGGGAAAATTATCCATTAGTCTTTGACGAGGCCCGAGTTCACCCTTTTGGGCCTTTTCAAACCGCCCGCCATGCGCATCGTTGATCGCCGACACACTCGGCGCCGTCTGCTTACTCTGTTTTTGCTAGAAGACATAGGCCTAGCCTATATATCTCCACAAAGAATTGACCTAACCTAGGTTAGATGTATATCAGGCAGCAGAATTCATTGTTATCTTGTGAATAGTCTTATTGATAAGGAATAACCACATAACTTTAGCAACAAGTTGCTAAGTCACTAGCTAGCCAGACCAAGAAATGGTCTAACCTAGCTTAGATATATATCAGGAGGCATAAATCACTTTTACCTTGTGAATGGTGAAGACTAGAATTTTCTATACCAACTGCTTTTCGATTTAGCAAAATAATGAAATTGGTTTTGGATCCGTGGTCACTTCTTTGATTAATTATATTTATCGATTGGGCCCCTGAGTCAGCTGATGTGTGTGTTTGTGTGTCACAGACTGTTCGGCACAATAAACAAATCAAAACAAGAGATATGAGGTTCACAAATCGGTTTGGTCAAGATTACTCTGTTAATATACGTTTATGAAATATACCTGGGATATTCTCGCTATCCAAGCAGCTCGGTTAGGGTTTTGTGAGTAGGCCTAAGCCTATCTATAGCCTAGCCTCGGCCTAAGAGTAACTCTCAATATGGCGCTCTACTGTAGCCTACATGAAACATTAACAGCAATAGAATAGATAATAGATAACAGATTTTATTTACCATGAATTATTTAGAGTTAGGCCTGGTGAGACTAGCTTGCGGGCGGCGCATTCTGGGCCGACGCCATTCCGTGACGTCAGCATTCTCCCCAAAAGTGTATTTGAAGCGCCAAATTCGGATTCTGGTACCATATCCAACCTATCGCCAATACTGTGTTTCGCCAAGCTGAAATCCACTAAACGCGAGGGACCACTGTAGCATTTTCTTTTTCAAGCTATCGGTAAATTGCCATGTCCCCATTATGATTACTTATAAGCTATTACGAAGATCTTGTATTGGAATATGTTCTTATTTATTAAAACTTTGCATTAATATGACACAGAGACAGACATTAGTTGCTAAGGGATTACATTTTCTGTCAGCAGAAATATAACCGACTGAAGTGAAGACAAAAATTACAGAAAGATTAAGAAGATAATAGCCATGGTAGAAAACCTTCCTGAACTAACAAAGAGAATGAGATAAAGGAGAGACTTGGTATATATAATGTAGCAGAGCTTATGGAGGTCTAGGAAAAGTTATGGATTTGTAAGAAGGTCATTATATAAGTTTGATGTGTGCAGAATGAGGAGAAAGATGGGTTGGTGGGGACAGCTTGGTGGAGTGAAGAAGTACGAGTTTGTTTAAAATAAAAAATCTATCATCAATTGCCTAATGCCTTAATCCCTGAGGGGGTGGGCACAAATTAATCGCCTCTATGCTCCTCTGTCATCCGTTAGCTGACGTCCCTCCTTCCACCCCACACCAACACCACTTATATTACTTCTCAACTCCATCCTTCCATCTCATTTTCAGTCTACCTCTCCCTCTCTGCCCTGCTGCTTCACTCTCATACACTCTTTTTATAATTATCTCGCTCTCCATGTACTCCACATGCCTGAAACAACTTAAGGTGTTTCTTTTTACACTCCAGCACATCTACATCCATAGTTCCATACCACAACACTCTCATACTTCCTCATTCGTCTGTCTGTCTCTCCATGTGACCCTACATGCACATCTCAAGTAACTCATTTCCATCGGTATCACCACACTATCATACAATGACTTCTTTACTTCCATGCTCACCTCCCTATTCCTAGCCAATGCTTTCAGTGTCCCTGCAATCGTCCTCCCCTGCTTCACCCTCTCTTGCACTTCATCCTCCAAGTTCCCATCTTTGCTCATCACACTGCCCAAGTACATAAATGAGCTGTAATATTCCATTACCTGGCCATTCAACCTTCCTTCATACTCTATGACTGTGTCCCTCTCAAAGAACTTAACCTTTTTCTTTAGGACATTAACCTTCACCTTTCATTTTTCGCACACAGTTCCAAACATATTCACTAAACATTGTAACTCTCACTCATCAACACTCAATAGAACTGTATCATCAGCAAACAATAGCTCAGGCAATTTCTATTAACTTTCTTCCCTTACTAGGAGCACTCCAATGTCCACTGCTCTTCCTTGTATTTCTTTCATGAATCTATCCATGTATACTGTATATTGAACAACCATGAGGACATCACACACCCCTGCTTAATCCAACATTTAAATCAAAGAAGTCACTCTGTTCATCCTATGGCAATACTGCTGCCCTTGCACCATCATACATGTTCTTTACTGCTACCAGGAACTTGCCATTTACTCTTTATATTTTCAGTACTTTTCCTGTCGGTTGCTGGTACAGTATACAGTATGTTCACCTGTGTTCCAGATGGCTACCGGCTGTGGCTCGTGTGTTTGGTGAGCAGGTTGACTGGTGGCGGTCGCTGGTTCCCACAGATGCGGGGGATAGTCTCAGGCAGGTCAAGAGGTTCTTTAGTGCCGTCCGATCCCGCATGTCACTCCAACTGCGCCGCCTTGTTCTAAATTCTATCTCAGATTTTAGGGACTGCCTAGTACGACATAAGGTTAGTGTCTGACAGTTTTTAGACAATATTTATAAGAAATAATGCTCAAGTTTGAAAATGGTCACATATTGTAATTTCATGTATTGGTGAGGTATTATTAGAGGTAATAATGTCCTTATCTCACCAGGCTGGTAACAGTTATACTGGAGAGTACAAGGAGGAGAAGTACCTGGAGCGTGGTGTGGTGGAGGTGAGTGTTGGTGTGGATGGTAATGGTGAGGTAATATTCTGTCCTCCCATGGACCACACACACCACCGCCTCCTGGCCTGTCTGGACACCATAGTGGACCACAACCACCGCATACCAAGGGTCGAGAGGCTACTCTTCCCAGGTCAGTTCAAATAAAAAGGAAATACAGAATTGTTGGTAAAAAAAACATTTAGTTTTTAGATGCTGACAACTTCCGAAACGCAATTTGAGTGACAGCTCATGTTAAATGTTTTCCAGAAATTTAATAATAGCACAATTAGAAGACATGTCAATCCATCTACCTAATGCCTGGCACCATATCCCAGCCTCCAAGGACGGTCAAGACAAGTGGGACCTTCATGTTGGACACTCTGATCACAATTACCCTTACCTTCACCCAACACCTTTTTCATCTATATATTTTCTAGTTCCTAGTTACTTTGAAGGCCGTGGCACATGACTAGATCATTGTATAAGAGTGTGATATATAGCTATAATTTATCATATACAATGTTGAGGTTTTAATGGTTATTAGTCTTATCTACGCATGAATATTGCATACCGGGTTATAGATGAAAATGATCAAATAATGTACTCCTGTACAGCATACTTTCAACTAAGATTCTGTGCTGCTGATGCAATCTGCTTCTGAAATTGCTCCTGCGACACCATCTTCAGTCTCTCTTCAGCTCTCTGTCCAACTTTCCACATCCGTTTCATACATCCTCTTAGTTACTGTTTCTACATTAATTCCTGTTGGCCAATTCCGTAGATTTCCTTTAATTTTCATATTAATGTCAAACTACTTTCTAATCAATGTTTTCACTTCAGGTAAGACCAGATGCACCCCAAGGGTACTTATCATCGCTGCTCATATTCTTGATTTTGTCGCTCTGAAAGTTAATTTTGTATTGACTTCAACTTTTTTGTCACACAATAACCTATTTATATAAATATTTAAAATTGCCACAGGAACATGACACATTATCATTTCAGGCCAGTATTAAATTTGAAATATTCACTTGGAGAGCTATTATATTTAACAATTATCTTTCCTCTTCATATATGCTCTTAATAGTTCTCAGCAGCCTGCCATTTATTCATTAAATTCCGTACCATGCCTGCTTGTCCTCTCTATCATAAAATTATATTATCTTCAAGTTTATGAAACAACAAACAATATGGGTGAAGTTCTGGATCACCACAGTCTCGTAGAATGTTTCTCAGGTGGAAACAAATTAAAGTATGTCAGGTGGATCATTGAGGAAGGAGACATGTCCTCAATTAGTTTTTAATTGACCAGAGATGTCTAAGAGGAGGCTGTACCTGCATGCTGTGAGTGGTCAGGAGGAGGCAGTGGAGGCTGTGAGACTGGAGGTGTCGGGACTCTTCCAGGCCAACGCCCCGGGTCCCACCACATACATCAAACTCTACGGACAATACACACACCTTCTAGACGACTCCACAAGATCCAGGGTCAGCTCATTTATCGACAATTGTGGAGTGCTGAAGGTGAGAGTTTCAGAAAATTTAATATTGTGTGTGTTTTTATAATCATGAACATATATTGTAATCAATATTAAGCTCGCTACTGATTTAATATCATAACTTTTAAATATGCAATGTATTACTCACGAAGGAAGACAATCTTGTCTTCTTCAAAGCTCAAGCCTATGAAACATCTGAGTTCATATCCATGAGATGATGACACTTTATAAATACATGTCAAAACTTTCCTGCAATCTGATGAGTGTTGTCCGATGTAGAGTTTTTTTTTATATGGTTGAACATACTCAACAATGTGATTTGGACATAGCATGACATGAATATAGGAAAGGTTAGACACATACACATACATACATAAAATTTTAAGACTGAGTGTTCCACACATAAGTGCAGTTTCAGTCTCTTGTCCTAATGGCGGCGATCCAGGCAACCCTGTTAAGGGCGGCTTCACTTGTCAAATTCTTGGATTTGAGATCGGCGCGTATAGTCCGATCCCAGGTCTTCCTCGGTCCACCCCTTGGTGCAGCTCCCTCCACAATCATAGACCTGCATTTTTTCACCCAATTTTGTTCATCCATTCTCTCCACATGTCCATACCATCCCAGTCTACTTGTACGCATCACCTCGCTAATACTCTTTATACCTAAACGTCTCCTCAGCTCAACATTTGTTATTCTATCCTGTAGCCTGTCCCCACACATCCATCTCACCATTCTCATCTCATTACACTCCATTCTGTTGACATCCTCTACTTTAACGGCCCATGTTTCTGAGGCATACGTCATTGCACTTCTAACACATGAGGCATACACCTTTCCCTTCAGGGGGAGAGGCATTCTTTTCATGGTCAGGATTGGCATCAATTCTCTGAACTTCCCCCAGCCACACCTAATTCTAGCAACAGTGGCAGCCTCGGCCCCACCACCGGCAGAGATGGTATCTCCTAGGTAACAAAACTTGTTCACCAGCTCCAAAGACTCATTTCCAAAATTCACAAGCAATTCACAAGCAATAAACATTATCCTTGAATACTGCCGAGCCACAGAAATTTACATCACAGTTCCTTATTATCGTCTGATTGAGACGGAACACCACAGGAAAACAGCTTGTTCAGTACTGTACACTGTATGGGCTAAGTCACTGAAGACCTGTCTGGACCTTGCACCTCCATCTTGGCATTAGCTACATCTGGAATTGATGGCTGGGGTGACCTGAACGGTATCCTGCCAACTAGTTGTCCCTTATACCTTATTCATTATAGTACAGTGAGGGTCTACACACATTTCCTGTGGAATCAAGAATTTGCCTTTAAAGGTAGTTAGTGTTTTATGTAAGTTTGTATGTTTCTCTGCTACTGTTTGTTAGATTTGCTATAAACGGCAGCTGTGGTAAAGATAACAAACGGAACTTCATAATAATCATATCAATAAAATATATCATTACATATTTACACAAGTTGATTAGTGCTAACCAAATTATCTCAGATGATCCGGCAATCCGACGAGTGGGAGGAAAGGTCTTATAAATTTCATAATTATTGAAATGCTGGTGTGATCCCACCGCTGCCACCAACGAAATGCTGGGTGTGAAGGGAATTTAACCCTCCCGAAAAATCCCCAGGCCCAGTGGTGGTGCCTGGCGTGGGGTTCGAACCCTGTTTAGTGACCTCAGTAGGTCAACCAGATCCGCGTGCTAACCCACTGTACTACCACGGACGTACAATAGGATAGTAGCCTTAGTTCTCCTTGAAAGAACCAGGTGATATTCACGTGGTGGGTTTCTTAGACTTCGCCACCAACGACTATTTTATGCTATCCCAGAGGTCAACTCGGGTAGTTTTGTGGTTGCAGGATATTTGCGGGTACAGGGTATTACAATTATTGTATGATAAATAAGGTTATGAGGCCAATACTACCTTAGTACACTCGGGTGCCATAGTCTCTAGCCCACTCATATATATTTGTGGACTTCAGCTATTTCTAATTATGGAAGTACTGTATATCTCTGGGAACGAATTTATGAATATAATTTTCTATACATCAACTGAAAATCTATATATAGTATACTATTTATTGAAAAGCAAGTTCAATCTAAAAATCAATCTAGATACTTATAATTGCGTAAAGAAAAACACTGGGGGTCCTCAAAATAATATGAGTGGGCTGGAGACTATGGTATCCGACTGTAAGAAAGCTTATCATTAAACGAGTTGATTGATGGCATAATATTCAAGCTGTTATGATCAACAAAACAGGAGGAAAACCCACACCGATTTTCATTTGCCAGTACTGTACAGTATGTGTAGGCCTATGTTCTTTTTCTGAGTTAATTGATGTTGTCCAAATGATCTCAGGTGAAATTTCATTATTATATATTATTATGTTCTATCCAACAACCAACTCTACTCCTAAAATCGATTAATGAAATATTACAAATACATGTGGCAGTCCGTGGATTCGAACCCATTTTAAGATAGTAAAAGGCCCATATATTTTTACAACCTAAAGCTCATCATTACAATATTTAATTGATATTGACGGACTGACTTCAAGTGAATCTAGTCAAACATGTGGAAGGAGAAACCACATGATTATATTTCTTCCTTTATCTGTGTTTCAGCAATTTCACAAGACCATCACAAAAAATGGGGAATGGGCCTGAGCAAATAGATAGATAGATAGATAGATAACATAAATTTACCACAAACAAGTTACCATTACAATAGTTAATTGATGTTGACGGACTGATCTCAGGTGAATCTGCAGTCTGACATGCGGAAGGAGATCAATAATCACAGAGCTGCCATGTTGGAGGTGACATTATTATTACTAAACTGAGCTCATCACTTCTCTGGTTACTCTTACACTGTATATTGCAGCAAACTGTATACTGGACACTTACTCTACAGTTTACAATCCTTTGGCTCAACTATGACCTGCCACATTTCCTTTACAATTCACTGTATATTGTATGATTCCTTTGTATATTGTGTATTAATTATTTGCATACAATTGAATGTGTGCTACTCAAGAGTGAAACAAAACTCTTTACATTGTATGTACAGATTTTTTTATTTTACATTGCCATGCGATTTTGAATAGTCTAAAAGTGTTAACTTTGGCTTTTTCAGCTTTTCTTTACACAGACCATACCATTCAGGAAGGAAAGGCATTGTAATACTTATTCCATCAACTATTATAACTTCTGATAGTAACATTGGTTATATTCGTTCATTATAATAACTATTTAATAATAACATGATCAAAGGTGCAATACCATATAATATTCATTTGCAATGCCTCTTCAGTATTATGGCTCATAAAGCCTCAATTGATTATGTAGGTCTTTAAAATGTTAAGGCCGTAGTCAAGACCATTCGTAGGGTTATCTGTTATCTGTTACAAAGATCGGCACGTGTAAGTGGCACCGATTAGCATGTCGCCCATCGGTAATTTGTTTAGGGTTTATTCCCCTAGATGGGTTGCCCGCCAAGGCTATCGAGTCCCATCCACCCGGAAAGGACTAAAAGAACCAAGTGTTTAGTGTCTAGGAAACACCGGTTACTGCCCGCGTGACATTGTCCGTGGTTCATGTTTGAGTTCGGTGGCGACCTACAATTTTTAGTTTTCTCGTTAAAATGGCATCAGGCTAGCGCTTTCTCCTTCAGTAATTTGCTGCAACTCTGATCTGGCAGCTTCTGAAGTACACCTTTAGAGAAAAAAATCTTCCACTTACAATAATCTACCTCCAATGTAGTTCTTCATACCAGTGACAAATAGACCCAAAATGTCTCCTAAATACAGTTATTTTTCAAAAGCTGTTGTGTGATACTCCATTATTAAGGGCTAGATGTTCGAGTTCGTTATGGTTCCAATTGTTGGGCTAACATTATACGGAACCCCAAGGAAATGTTCTTGACTACGATTCTGATTCCTGTAGTAACAAAGCTTGGTCAACCTCTTGCCATATTGGTGCCCTTTGCGTCATTAGCCTTTCATCACACTCAAATACCTCCATGGCCATAATAAACAGTCGGTAATACTGGTACAGGATATATAATTTGACCCTTTGATTTAAATTCCATACGATCATAATACCACCCTGTTGTTTGATAATTATGGCACCAAAATGCCGTCCACAGGAAAAGGTAACCGTTCTTTCTTACTACAGGATCACTATTTCTGAGAGTGACCACAAGGATCATGGTTCTACTGTATGTTGATGGAGTCCATTTGGATCCCAATAGTTCACCATATCGAAAGGAAAACAGGACAATCCTTCTTTTTTTCAACAGTATCATAGATTTTCTCACAGCATGTATTTTGTTTTGCATACTTAACCTAACTCTGTTTGATATTTCAAGTATATTTTATTTTATTAAACCCATAATTATGTTTGTAAATAATATCCAAGTCTAAATAATAAATCAAGTTATAAAGGAAGGTGAAGCACTACAAGTCCTACTGAGCACAACCTTCACTTCCTGCACATGCACACTATACAACAGGTCTTTTATAATCTCATTGTTGTCAAAATGATTAATTGTCAGACTAAATTTGCTTAATAGACCCATATATTATGAGAGTATAAAAACCTGTTGTTTACGAATGACTTAAATAATATATAATTAATAAAATTGTAGACTAATTATTGAATAACCATTTAACTTAATTAACTAATTGATTAATGACTGCTAAATAAGAATATATTGTAATAAAAGAACAATTGCATCAATCATTTAGCCTAGTATGTCATTGTCACAAAAATAATCCAGAAGCATGGCAATTTAACTAGCCTAATTTATACACAATTACTTTTTACAGTATTTTGATAATTACATAAATGCATTACCACTGTGACATTTGTGTATGAATGTGTGTGTGTGTACCGCTGCAGGAGGGCAAGAAGCTGCTGGGTACCCTGAGGCAGCTGTCTGGGGAGGCGGTGCAGCTGAGAGACTACGTACCTTTGGGCCTCATCCTCCTCAACTGTCACCATGTCAACCACAGACTTCTCACACAGGTTGGTACAATCGCCAAATAAGTTGTGTCGCCGCTGTCATTACGTTTTGCTCGCTGTTTGCTGTATTTACGTCTGTCAGATGTTGAATAGGGTGTGTAAAGATAGGAACATGTTTGTAAATCTCACTCAAAACGATGAATTAAGGCTTAGATATTGCTGATACCAATTATTGATCTAAATATATATGGTGCCGCAACATCACTTATTTTTGAGGCAATTTGATTTTTGAGGCAAGTAAATTGTTGCATAAATTTAATCTTTTTAGGGTCAATTATTGTGACTGTATTCTAAAATTTGACATCAATAATTTTAATCAAGCATTTTTAACTTGAAGTTTCTTGTATAACCTCTGCTTACTTTTTGTCTGTATTTATTGTTTATCTTTTTCTTTTTCTATTATTAATATTGATGATTTTTTAAATTTATTGTTCTTGTTAAAAGAGTACTCTTTGTTTAAATCTGTGGTTACTTCATATTTTGTAATTATTTGTCTTTATATTATATGTATTCATTGTCGATAGTATCAATTGCTTACTTTTGCGATTTCCTTAGTTTATTTGTGCTATAAATGTAGGTTATTTGTAGGGTAGTTATTGATAGGGGTCACTTGAGGCATGCTATGCTTACAGGTACCTACCCGATAGCACTATCGTTAGTGAGTGCTGTACTGTATTTTATTTTATTTTGTAATAGTATAGATATCCTATCAATATTTGTATTTTGTACTATTTTAATGTCTTGTCATGTTGCAAATTTGATTTTAAATAATATTTTGACATTTAACATATAGTTTCTTTATTCATGCAGAGTTTAGTAAAATTTGCCAGAACGTCCCGGACTTCCCAAACTTGACTACTTCCTTTAACGTGACGATAGTGCGTTGTTATATGTGCGATTAGTTTGCTTGGGAAACAGATTAACTTGCTCATGTAGTAATGTACACCCTATGTGGTGGATTGTGTTCTTTTATTTAATAATTTTCATTTTAGTAAACGTTGTTTCCACATAGCAATTTTGATAATTTAATTTGACTTTATATTGTCCTTGTCCCAATTTTGGTTTGTTTAGTTTGCAAGTTTTACATTTTAATTTGGCCAACTGTACACTCGCCAATACAGGAAAAGAAGTGTTAACCCCTTCAGTACCCGAGCGGAGGATATAAAATGGATCTATATATTCAATACAAATAGTGCAACTATCCTTGACCAATTACAGGATAGAAACATTAACTAGATTACAGTAATTGTATTCTTTTGATAGAAAAGGTTCTAGATTAACTAAGTAATTAAATGATATGATAGCTAACTCATGATAGACTAGTAGAATAGTATATAATAATAAGATCAGATTTAATATAACTTTTGTTCAGATTAAATGTAAAAGAGATATATCATGAATATATTAACCTTTTACATGATTATTATAAGTAAAAAGCAATCCATTTCTCCGTTATAAAAAACAAATTCTGGATGCTTCTCATCTTAGACTCCACATATAAGCATTTGTTTGTTGTTGATAGTACAGGCATATCAACAAAACACAATTTTTTTTAAATTTCTATGAAAACATTTCACACTGATATTTGGTATTGATAAATACGTTCAATGTTGTTGATAGTACAGGCATAGCCAGACCTATGAGAGTTCCGTATGGAGCTCAGTGGTCTGGTTAATCTGCTCTACATAAATAAAATAAAGTACAGGCATAAATCCATGTACAGTATCTTTATTTGATGCATCTTCCAGAATTATCGTTCATTTGTTCCATTGTTGTTATTACTGTCATTATTGTTTTCTTAGTATATTAATTTAACAAATGATTTATATGGAAGCAATGAAACTGTCCTATTAATTATTTATCAGTTCACACACTAAACACATCCGATGTGATTAATTATAAACACATACCTTAATGAGGTAGATGTGTTCAGATAAATTAGCTACAATCTGGTCGCTCGTTGATATGCTTAGGTTGTAGAATTATTGTTGATGGTCAATTTGTCCATTACAGGTCCAGGAACTGACAACCGCCATCATGGATTATTTTGTTTTGCGTAATAAGGAACATGATAAAGAGTGAGTATATTTGTGTATTTGAACGTTGTTTCTTCAACAGAATACCCATTTTGGTGCGAATGTACACTAATTGAATTATTATTCTTGCTTAATGTAGCTGGTGGATATATATAGAACAAGATAAGATATTACAATGATTTGAAATATCATAAAGGCTATTTGTGAAACGTTGTCAATAAAGTACTCCTCCTCAAATGGTGTTTTCATTTACAATCTCTGCCCCAGAATCTGCCGATCATTTGACGAGATGTCGACTAAGCTGAGCCAGGTGACTGACGTGACAGCCGAGATCGTTGAGCTCAGTAACTACCTGCACGTGTGTTCCTCCCAGACCATGACCCAACTACTGCAGGAGATTATGAACGCCACCGACAGGCTTATGTTCCTGCTACAGGTGGGTGCTTCATTATAACAACACATCCTATAGTCTATTCGCTGTAAGTAGGCGAGAAATCATAACCTCTATCCTCTGTAACTCAAAAAGGGCTTGAGCAAATTGGCTGTAAATGTTCACATCTACTCCTTCACTGACTCTTCCCAAATGGTAGAAATCTTATCTCGATTACTTTAGTCGTTTTTGAGTTACAGAGGTTAGAAGTCATGATTGCTCGCCTACTTACAGCAAATAGACTACGTTTATACCACACCATCACTTATAACCTGTTGGAGGGGTTTATGAATGGATTATTGTCTTGCGCGCAACCAAACAAATAATCCCTATTTTTTCCTGGGAAAAAAAAATTACAATTATAATGTAAAACTTGCAAAATAAACAAACCAACAATTTTGGATCCAAATATGATTCCATGTCGGTTTTCTATATGTAACTCTCGTCCTGCTCATGGAGAGTAAATGCAAATGCCACCAAAATTGAAATGTTATTTCTATTAATTATAGAGTATTACCGTGAACAATTGTGACAAACAAACAAAAATTTATCCGTTTTACGTTTACTTACTAGGTTACCTAGGAGTATGTAAATCGATAATAATGTCTTATCCTAAATACATTTGTAGTACGTTTTTTAGTTTATAAAACCTCTTAAGGAAAACTATGAATTGAAAAATATAACAATGTTAACGAGAATGTGGAGTGACAGTCATAATTCGGACTGAGGAGTCAATTTTAATTGATGCATTTATTGAACTGTGGGATAACATCAAATAGGAGGTTCTTGAAGCAAATGATTAGTGCATTAAGATAATGGTAAGGTCTAATAGAGGCTTTGTCTTAGGCAAACGCTGGACATTATACAGTACTGTCAAACTGGTTGGAGATCGCGATCATCACCGGGTTCTGTGTCGTAATGCGAGAGTTTTTTTCTGATCAGTTATGCCAGGTGCCATTTTCTGTAGAAGTGGTCTTCTGTAGTATATATTGTCTATGTGTAAGGGGGAGACAAAAAGCTAAGCTGCCTGTAATGCGTGTCCCACATACCCCTTTGAAAGAGTGACAGAGCCAAATTCAAGGTATGTTGTAGTAAAAATGTCTGGGCACACGGAGCTTGAAGCAGTTTAAGTCGTAGGATCGAGGAAAGAAAGATTGAGGGAGAGAGTTCCAGAGTTTTCTTGTTAAGTAGAAGAAAGACGGGAAATTCAGTTCACTCATGGGTTAGTGAGTTGGACAGAATAGGGTTAGGAATGTGTTGAAAGGCGGGTGCCACCTACTCTGTCAGGGAGGAGGTATACACTGATAAAGCTCTTTTTATTGTAGTAGCGGTAGAAGAGAGGGAGAGATGCAACAACATGTAGAGATATAATGTAGAGAATTAGTAAGAGCAGGGGAGTTGATGAGATGAAATGCTTTTGACTCGACCCTTTCAAAAAGTGTGGTATGAGTGGAACCTTCCCACACATGCAAACAGTACTTGATACATGGGCGCACAGTATCCTAGTACAGAGCAAATAGCTGTGCGGGGGTGAATAACCCTCTGAGACAGTTGAGCACACCTAACTTTTGGGAATCTATATTAGCAAGAGTGGTAATATGGTATTTCCAAGAAGGTCAGAGGAAAAAGATACCCCAAGAATATTGAGAGAGAATGAATGGTTGTTTTGTGTGTTGTAAAAGATTAAAGGATAGTGGCGTGGAAGATTATGGTGGGTAGGTAGATGTAGAAATTGGGTTATGGAAGTATTGCAAGCAACAAAGTTATCTCTACCCCAAATGGAAATTGTTATCAGATAATAGGTGTGCTCCTTATCATATTAGTTTTGACTGCATGGATGATAATTGAAAAGCTAACTGAATAGTACAAGGTAGAGTTATCGGCATATGAGTAGATAGGACTAGAGGTACAGTTAAGATGATCATTAATGAATATTAGAAATAGAACTGGAGACAGGACAGAACCCTGAGGAACACCGGGGTTGATAGGTTGAGGAAGTGAGCGATGGCGTCCACAAGCGCAGTTATGGAACGGCCAGAAAGGAAATTAGAAATAAAGGCGAAGATGGAATAATAGAAACCGAAGGAGAGTTGTTTAGAAGAAAAAAAAGGATTTGTGTCAGACTGTATCAAAGGCTTTAGATATGTCTAACGCAAAAGAAAAGGCCTCACCAAAGTCCCAAAAGGAGGATGACCAAGAGTTGTTGTTGTTGTTTTTCCCCAAGCTGCCTGGCCGAACAGCCCCAAGGCCCCGAGCAAGGCCAAGGCTATAACCGAGCGCCCCCACAGAACCCTCCTTGCCGACCACAATAAAGCCTGGGTGACCGAAGCCACTCCATGGCGGGGAGCTGAGGAGGGCGCGGAAACGCCCGGGAAACCAAAGCCCCACCCAGGGCCCTGTGCCCCTCAGCAATTATGAAGAGAAAGTTGAAGGGCAAAGGAAAGATGTGACGCTTTGGCTTCCAATCTTGGTAGATTGGGAGGTCAATCCACACAAGAGACGCCGTCACTTGAGATCTAGAAAATATATAAGTAAAAGGAACAGTCAGAGTAAGCTATGGGTATGGCAGAGATCGCTCAGTTCTCACTCCGATAGACCAGCCCATCACCACGGATGACCAAGAGTTAGTAAGATGAGGAAGAAGGTCACCAGTGGAGCAGCCCTTAAGGAAACCATACTGGTGATCTGAAACTACTGGTGATATGAAACTACTTGCATTCATCTTGTGTCATCCCAGTTTTGGTTTGTTTATTTTGCAAGTTTTACAATTTAAAGACAATTACTTAAGAAATGTTGAATTAAGAATACATTTTAAAAAGGAACAACTTGAGATGGTTCGGCCATATGGAACGTATGGAAAGCGAGAGAATGACTAAGAGGGTGTACGAGAGCGAGGTGGAGGGACAGAGAGGGAGAGTAGACCGAAAGAGAGGTGGAAGGATGGAGTGAGGAAGTACATATATGAACGAAGGCGGTGCTGGTTGGGGGGAGGGGCGTCGACTGACTGGGGACAGAGGTGCATGGGGGCGGTTCGTTCATGGCCACTCCTTCGGGGATCACGGCGTCAGGTAATAGATAGATAGATAGATTTTAAAACTTTAGAGATTCAAGATATGAGAGCAATTGGACGATAGTTGGAGGGTATGGGCTGTCACCTTTCTTCATGATGGGTTGAATGAGAGCAACTTCCAGGTAATGAGGGAAGATATAAGAGAAAAGACAGAGGCAGAAAAGCTTGCCTAGATTATTTCCATTCAGATGGGCAACTTTACTACAATGAAAATGAGTATAGAACACATTGGGTTGAGTTAATTGAGCATCTCTATAATCTGTTCCCCGCCCCCAGTTGACAGATTCAGCTGGTGAATTAGCTGCCATCTGTTCTAAATCCAGTAATCAGTGAAAAACCAATCTCTTTCTGAACAAGGTGTGACTTGCTTGGAGAGTGGAATGTCAACTGGGATATATGAATTTTGCCCTTCTTGTTGTTCACTCTGACCCTACAAACATTGATCTGCTCAATCACTGTTAAATGAACTACGAACGGCTGAGTATAAAGCATCCACGTTGTAAAGGCTTATCCTTCAATACCTTCCTTGTGATCATACATATGCATGTTTGACATGATTAGTTTATATTAGAATGAGTTAGGTTGCATTGATATGACTATGGGTCATATATATTCATGGGACCTATTTTCTTTTCCTATTATCGTGGTCCTCAGTTTGGCCGGGTGCCGGAAGATCAGGTGCCGCTGATCAACCGAATGTACGCCTGGCCTCATAAGATCCACGAGGACTTCCGCCTGGCTGAGACACGACTCTCACACAAGAGGGACCTCAAGGAGACGGCACTCAAGGCTAGGGTTGCCAACTTTGAGAAGACGTGAGTATATGTTAATGTGCACCCTCCATTACAATGGCATATATCTTTTATTTAATCTGTTTAGCATTAATTGATTCTATTCAGCATAGTAAGGGTGCCTTACAGTCAATATAATAGGGACAAAATATATCCGTTAATCAATGGGTGAGCTCATACGGAGAACATGTCCAAATTTTGTTGTCCGATTCGTTTGACTGATGGCTAGATATGTGCCTTAACGGACACTACAAAAATATTGCCAAGGCTCTTCAAGGTCCACTATAATCCTTACTGTTTCTACCTGTTGATCTTGGGTGACGTCATGGAGCAAATTATTATAAGCTCTTAAATGAGATCAATAAGTATCCGTGCCACATTTTAAGGGGAGATTGGTAGTTTTTCTGGTCCCTCTTCTCCCTCATGTTTAGCCCTATTAGCCTTATACGTTTCCCCGTAGGTTGCAAGTGTATCAGAGAGAGCTGGAGGAGGTTCGAGGCCGCGACAACTTTATAATGAAGGAGATCAGAGTGGATACCATGAAGAGGAATGTGGAGTTGCTCGATCGTCTCACTTCACAATTCCAGCAAGCCAGACAAGAACTTCAGGTATATAATAATAATAATAATAATAATAATAATAAAATAAGATATAATCAACAACAAGAACAACAATAATATACTTAACCAATTATGTATTGCAATATCGACTGAATATATTACTTATAAGTAACACCCCGTTCTTTAACATTAATATCAAATACAAACCCCAATGTACCTGAATAAACTAATGAAAGCATATGGCCCTCCCGGGATTCGAACTCGGGACACCACACCCAGAACATAAGCATCTAAACCATTTCACCACCAAGACAATAGATGTGTTAGATCTGGAAAACACTGGCATCGGTCCCATTCAAGTGGGTCAGACTCTCAGCATAATCTACCATAAACAGCTATTAAAAGGAGAAGCGCTGTTTTTTGGGTCCCCCTTCTCCCTCGTGTTTAGCCCCATTGGGTTTTAGATTTTAAGACATTCGTCTGATGAAGATTTTAGCCCTTCAAATCCTAGAGACCCTTTCTAAATTGCATAATGATAACCAGAATAAAGTGAAATAATTCATCTTCAAATACCAAGAGTTATAATGATGTAACCCTGTTGAGATAGCTTTTACCCCTTTAATTATAATCAATCCTTCCTAAACTGCATTAAATCGTCTAATGATAACCAGACTAAAGTGAACTAATGTGCCAAAATAGTTAATCTATCTATCTATTTACTCAGACCCATTTTTTTATTTTTTTTTATTATTATTATTTTTTTTACTGTGGGTGGCCGACTTGAGACAGAGCCCTAATAGAGGCAATAAAACAAACAATGAACACACTAAAATAAAAACACAAATTCACACACAAATAGTTGATATGTTGGTGTAATTGTGTCAGGGCATCAACGAGGAGCAGAGTCTGTTGAGTTGGGAGACCACCAAGTTCCCTCTGCTGCAGGCGATGGTGGCACTCAAGGAACCCTACGACCAACTCTGGCACACCACTTATGACTTCCACCAGAAATACGAGAGGTGGTATAATGGTGAGTAATGGCTGACTCAAGAGTAATATATCAAGTTTATTTATGTATATATTTATGTATTTATGTATAAGCGTTGTTTCCACATAACTATTTTGATTGGTTGTTTTGTCTTTTTACTGTGTTCATCCAAGTTTTGGTTTGCTTATTTTGCAAGTTTCACCATTTAACTTACCCCAGTTTTCCTTTTTTTTTTTTTTTTTTTTTTTTTTTTTTTTTGTATGGCAAGATATCCTTTCAGTTTCACATAGTCAGGTTCACAAATTATGTTGGTCTTTACAATAGTTTTCAAAATTAACTTCCCTATTCTTTCTTACTCAATGTTACGACCTATTGCCGGCCAGCATTCTACAAAATGTTCAAGCTAAATTTTTGCATTTTTCCTTTGAAATATGTCCTCGCTGAAGGCCAGATTCTCCTAACATGCAACCTTACAGAAGGCCAGATTCTCCTAACATGCAACCTTACTATCGCTCGCTCCCCGAAAATCAACACTAAAATGGGGTAAGACATCTTATGATCAATGACCCAAGTATTGAGTCTGTACTCATCTGGTAACTCTCGCTGATGATCCTACTCTTTCCTCTTCTTCAGGTCCATTTGAAGGTCTTGATGCCGAGGCCATCAGTGAAGAGGTGGAGACCATGTGGAAGACTATGTTTAGACTCACCAAGACTTTCATGGACCAGGTTAGATCTTACCACCTTCTTATTGCCAATACCTTCAACAGTGATTTTTTTAGTTTTTAATATTAAATCATCATCACCATCTTCGAAGCCTTGCTTCCTCCTTGGAAACCCTCACTAAAGGATGGCCATTGCAAAAAGGCCTCCAAGCTCATTTTTACAGACATGATTCCTTTGCCTGTGCCACAATGCACCTTTCACTATGTTGGAGTTTTACTTCAATGTATTTTTCCATTTTCTTTTCCAATAACTCGTGGGGTTCTTCTACTACCCGTTGTTCCACTCACTTGACTTCCGTGTATCTTTCTTGGAATTTTCTTCTCGCCCATTCTTTGAAAATTACCGAACCACCTCAAAGTTCTTCTCTTTATCCACTTAGCCACATAACATTCAGTGTTCAAAGCTTATACTTCCATTAACCCTTTCACGTTTTTATGACGCAGAGGTTGCCAGATTAGCAATAATAAATAGAGTTCTCTCACTCTTATAATTACCTCTCCAAAATTAGTTTTTTGCCTACAGCTAACTCAAAGACAACTGCAGAGGTTGAAGTAACTAAACTAAAGGTTTCTAAATACCCCTGATGGTAACAAAGGCTTTAAAGTATCCCTAATAGGCTCAACATTGCGTCAAGAACGTGAGAGGGTTAAAAGAGTCATACATTTCTCTATTACGTAGTGTACGTAGGTTGTTCACACTGGTTGCCATTCTGAAATAACTCCTCTCCACACCTCTCGGTCTGGAGAGGTCCTCAACACTTGCTGTCTTGGTCTCACTTCCATACAAAAGTGTTGGGAGCAGCACACTGTTCCCGTGTGACTTTCTAAATTTTAAACTGACTAGTCTTCCTTTCAGGATGCAATCAAGTTCTCCTATCACCTTTCTTCCTTGTTTTTTTGTTCTCTCTATTTAAATCATGCTCTCCATTCTACCACATTTGCACAGTATAGCTCCCAAATATTAGAAACTTTCAACCTTTTCCATTTCCTAATATGTCAGTTTAATTTTACAATATGTCTCATATTCTTTCTTGATTCTATATTTTGTCACAGAAAGTCTATCGTTTCATGCAATACCCTACACTTTCATTTGACCTTTAACTTCCCCCCTTCACCACTCTGTGGAGCTCTTCCACATTTTCTATCAACAGGACGGCAATATCCACATTGTAGGCATGGCATGTTAAATCTTACAATTCCTTTCCTCTGATTCCAGTCTAGCTCCTATACCCATTGATCCCACCTTACATTCTCTGATCACTCCATCTATGTATACAGTATATTAAACAGCCAAAAGGACATAACACATCCCTCTCCAACTCCTACTTTGACTTCAAAACTCTCGCTTAGATTATTGCCTACATTCACATTTGTCATTGTATTCTTATAAAAATATTCTATTGCCATTAGCATCCTCCCTCCCACACCATATACTGTGAACACCTCACTATCCACTTTATTGTAGGCCTTTCAAATATCCATGAATGCTGCATAATGTTTTCTATTCTTGGCTGAATGCTTCTCTACCAACAATCTCATTGAAGCTATCTGATCAATACAACCCCTGCCCTTCACCTATTTTATAATCCATCACCTGTAGTCTGTCGGTTACAACTCTTGCATACACATATTTCAACAATTGCCAAGTAGGATAATTCCCGTATAATTCTTCTATCTATCTATCTATTTCCTGACGCCGTGATCCCCGAAGGGGTGGCCACGAACGAACCGCCCCCATGCACCTCTGTCCCCAGTCAGTCGACGCCCCTCCCCCCAACTAGCACCGCCTTCGTTCATGTACTTCCTCACTCCATCCTTCCACCTCTCATTCGGTCTACCTCTCCCTCTCTGTCCCTCCACCTCGCTCTCGTACACCCTCCTAGTCATTCTCTCGCTTTCCATTCGTTCCATATGGCCGAACCATCTCAAGTTGTTCCTTGTCCAATGTATAATTCTTACATTGTTCTTTTCTACTCTTCCCTTTGTACAGTCCTCTGGTACGCTGTTTCCCATGCTAATTTACGTAACCTTTGCATTATGTCTACAGATTCATCACTCCCATATCTCATCCTATCACCTGGTATATTTCTCCATTTCCATGGTTGATATCGGTGCATTCCCGCACTCTGTACAACTAAGTTTCTGAACATCATTTGAGGAGGAGCACTTTATTGACAACGATTTGCAAATAAATTCATTAGGCCACTCTATTTGAGTAAGGTTGTGAATAAAGTGCTCCTCCCTCTGCCTTCCTTTAGCTCTCATATATTTTTTAACTGTTGAATCTGAGAAAATTCCATATCTTGAAGTAATGAGTTGTTGCGCAGGTTGGGTCACGACGAGTGGCCGAGTACGTGAAGGAGAGGATAGAGAAGTTCCGTCTGCATGTACCAGTTCTGCAATGTATCTGTAACCCGGGTCTTCGAGAGCGACACTGGTCACAGGTTTGTTACACTGCTCATATTCTGTATATTGGGTCATATTAATTTGATACAATTTGGAATATTTATTTGAATTAATGAAAAAGGGACACCGCTTTTGTCTGTGGGTGTAAAGGTAAAAGTAACGTTCCCTTCTCATCCTTTCCCTGTGTAATTGTCCAGCTTGGCGAGCATCTGGGTTCAGAGCTGCAGTTGACCCCGGAGACCTCCCTGGCTGACATGATCGAGGCCGGACTGCCCAGTGTACAGAGGAAGCTGGAGGAGATCAGTCATGCTGCCTCAAAGGAGTTCAGTCTGGAGAAGGCTCTGGAGAAGATGAAGGGAGAGTGGGCCAATGTGGTGTTTGAGTTCAAGCCATGGAGGTCAGTATGATATTCAAGCACATACGTATAAATGAAGTCCATTATTTTGGATTCATAGTTGTTTTTATATGTATATATATATTTATTGTTATCTTGGCCCCCTCGCTTGACAACTATTTTTTTTTTTTTATCTTGGCCCCCTCGCTTGACAATTAAATTTGGGCTTACTCTGCTGTACTATAACACATGGTTGGTTATGTAGAGCAGATTAACCAGACCACTGAGCTCCATATGGAACTCTCATAGGTCTGGCATGGTTGGTTCTCCACTTACCATACACCATCACTGAGACAACATGACTGGTGCCACCCTTCAAGGTCTCATGGTTACTGCCCGAATTCGTCCACCAATTGGAAGTTATAACTCTAGCTGGAATTCACTGTCCTTCTTGGGCCTCTCTTACTTGCTGCTATTATCCCTGAAGAGGTGAATATGTCCAGGGTTCACTGCTCCTGTAGGGGCTTCAACTAATGCAGAAGGTCAGATGTGAGGATGGTCACATTAGAGATCCTATAGTTATAATCTCTAGGCCACATGTTAGGATCTCTAGGCCACATGATGTATATTAATAGCTTCATCTGTCGTTCTGTTGATGAAGAAAGTGCTGTGGTAGAAAGAACAGTTGAAGGAAGATGAAACTCTGATAATGGGCGACTCTCTAGTTAGAGATCAAGGTAGTAACATTGTCACCACCAAACATAAACCACACAGATCAGTTGAAGTTCATGTTTATCTAGGTGGAAATATAGATAGAGTTACAAAACAGTTACAAAATGTTAAAGGAAAAATGACTAGCACATGTTTCGTCACTTGTGTTTGGTCAAATGACGCGTTCACAAAAAATTTAGCCTCAGAGAAGATTCTAGAGAAGTATAAGGATCTCCTATGTACCTGAGGTATAAGAGGCTATGTGTCACAGTTTCTAGACTCATAAGATGATTTACATTAACATATGTTGCAACAACAACAACATATGTTGCATTTAGAACAAATATATTGTATGATGCCTTTCAAAAACTTTTTCAATGATTTGGCAAAATAATTATACAGTATATTCAAAACGAGTTTGTTGCATAAATTTAGAATACCTGTTGTTATTTTTCAATGTCAGGGAAACGGGTGTGTCAATCTTGGCCGCCGTGGACGACATTCAGGTGCTGCTGGATGAACACACACAGAAGGTTCAGACCATGAGGGGCTCACCTTACGTCAAACCCTTTGAGGCAGAGATACGCAGCTGGGAGGAGAAGTTACTATCCATGCAGGACATTCTGGACGCTTGGATCAAGGTTAGTAATTTTCATTGGGACACTTCTTTCTTTACTTACCACTTTGGAAAATTAAATATGGAAACATTGTGATGTTATTATTAGCATATTCAATTATGTGAAGTGTTAAAGATGTCACAGTATTAATTGCATGCTCTGCCTTAAAATAATTTATTTAGTCATTACCAGTAGGATTTATGTCACCCATGGTGCTTTCCATTCTATTCTTTATTTTTTAATATTCTTTCTTTTTGAATGAGATATACAAACATGTTCCTACACTTACCCACCCTATCCAACATCTGACAGACACTAATACAGCACAAAGCGAGCCAAACGTAATGCCAGCTAAGACATGGCTTATTAGTGCCACCGTACCTCTCCCCACAGTGCCAGGTGACGTGGTTGTATCTGGAGCCGATCTTCTCCTCTGAGGACATAATGAAGCAGATGCCGGTGGAGGGACGGAAGTTTACCAGAGTGGACGCCACCTGGAGGCAGCTCATGACCACAGCCCTTACTGACCCTCACGCCTTGGTGGCCACACAACAGCAGGACATGTTACCCAGGTCAGCTGTACAGTCGCCCTAATAATCTATATTTTTATTAATTTCACCGCAACACCAAACACCTCCAATGAAATTTATGAAAGCATGGAATGATGTCTCGTCACCAAGTATATTGTGATCACTAATTGGTATCAACAATATCTAAACATGATTTATTCATTTCAAGTGAGATATGCAAACATGTTACTACACTTACTCACCTTATTCATCATCTGACAGACATTAATACAGCACAGAGCAAGCCAAATGTAATGACAGCTGAGTCATGACTTATTAGCGCCACCGTACACATATCATGACCATGGCCTTGACTGACCCTTACACCTTGGTGGTCACACAGCAATAGGACATATTTCATTAACCAAGAGTCAATCTATATGCAGTCCTTGACAAGACGGAAGTTAGTCAGTGTGTATATCATGGGCTATCCTAATATTATTTTCTGAATACCTGACAAATAATACTTAAATTGGTGCAAAAACAAACCAACATCATGAATGTTTGTAGTGTTTAGTGGTAATATTTGTTGAATGTTGTACCGTGTTTATTTATTTCACTGTCAACAAGATACTTTCCTTTCCTCTTTTCTATAGGCTGACATTTAGATATTTATTGCGATAAACCCACGCCAAGGATACTTTGGACATACTGTAGGTTGTGTATTCAAGGTCATCTGTATCTTTATGTCTATGTGTGTGTGTGATCATATTCCCATCAAATAGTTACATTGGTGGCAGAGTGAGGACGTATCATGGGCAAGGGATTTATACAAGGCCAAAGGATAGGTTAGCATCTATTCTGAGTGTACTCTAGTTATGACTAAATATAACTCTCTGGTGAAGGAAGTAACTTGGAGTGTGTGTGGGTAGAACTGACACTATTGTTCTTGTGTTTCAGGCTTCACGAGTGTAACCGGCTGCTGGAGGAGATACAGAAAGGACTCAATGACTATCTGGAGAAGAAGAGATTGTTTTTCCCAAGGTAATTATAATACAAAAAGCATTTGTGCATATTTTCCTAACAGAAATATTTATGCATTTAATGTAATGTATGCTCCTGCTGAAGATGCCTGCGTGCCTGCCAAGTTTCATCAGTGGGTGTTTGCCTTTGTAAGTTTGTATTGGGTAAAAGAGACTTATGAGTTAGTATATTATAAGGCATTATGGTAACTGTGGCTACTCAACAATGCTGTACACACATTCAACACGACTATCCAAAACGCCGACAAGAAACACATTCAAAGAGGCAACATAAAAAAACACAACCCCAACTTCTCACCAGAAATTCAAAACCTCATCATACAACACGACACACTGAAACACTCCCCAGCACCCCACACACAAGACATCAATCAACAAATTCAAGCACTCAACATCCAGATTAACAACAAAATACAAGAACAACAAACACTAAATTGGAATAACTTCCTACAAACACTCGATCACAAAACAAACCCCAAAAAACTCTACAAAACACTAAACACATCACACTTTCCAACAGCAACACAACACAATCACATGCTGCAATCACAACAACAGACTCTACTCCTTCACGTAAATAACAAGCAAACACTCTCATCAATCACTTCTCTCATGTCAGTCACCTAAAACCCCACAAAGACGACCGACGTGTCATCCGACGAAAAAGACAATTCCCCGCAGACCCTGACTATACACCCTTCACCAACAACCAGACAAAGCATATCATCAACAATCTCAAGCTCTCACCCGCCTGTGGCCTAGACAACATAAGCAACATTCACCTCAGACACCTGGGACCACAAGGCATACAAGCACTCACTAACATATCAAACTACAGCTACTCACACAACACAATACCAGACATCTGGAAGCATGGTATCATCATAACATTCCCCAAACCTAACAAAGACCCCACGCTACCCTCCTCACACTCCTTTGCACCCCCTCCAAAGTCATAAGAGCGCCTTGTACTACAACTGATGGCACCTGACTTACCCCTTTCTCCAACACAACACGGCTTCAGGCCATTGCACTCCACAAACACTCTTCTTACAGACCTTACACAAAGAGCTTTTGACGGCATCAACTCAGCTAGACCACCACACAGATCAGTACTTGCCACACTCGACATTAGTAAAGCCTTCGATGCCATCCCCCGCCACAACCTAACAAACAAAATCTACAACACAAATAATAATAATAATAATAAGCATGTTACTTATTTCTCATAAGCGCCAATTTTTCCGAAGAATTCACTAGCGCTCGGAAAGCGAAAGAAAAAAGAACAAAATCAATGCATCAAAAGAAGGCTTATATACAACACACATTTAACAATCACTAGCAGTGGCAAAATAGCCTAAACTCTATAGCCATCTGTCATGACACCTCTCTCAAGATCATAGCTTCTCTCAAAGAGAAAAGTCTTAAATTGTCTCTTGAAGCATTCAACAGAACTCAGTTGTCTCATGGACAGCGGCAACCTGTTATACAACCTCGGAGCCATGTAGGAGAATGACCTCTCAAAGAAAGAAGACTGCTGGAAAGCCCTTGGTTCATCAAGACGAAAAGGGTCATTGTCATGACGCACAACTACACCATGGTGTGCCGGTGGGCGCCTGAGCAGCTCCGCAAGGTACCTAGGCTCACCAAATTTGAGAACCTTAAAAGTCACCAAACACAACTTAAATTCTATTCTTGCTCTTACTGGCAGCCAGTGCAGTTCTATGTGAAGAGATGTAGTAGGAGTTCTAGGTGGAACACCAAAAATTAGTCTTGCGGCCCTGTTAACATGCACAACAACACAAAAAGATGGCTGGCCAACTTCTTAGCAGGCAGATGTGCACACGTATCTTTTGCCGG
Organism: Paralithodes platypus; assembly: GCA_032716605.1. Classification (NCBI taxonomy): domain Eukaryota; kingdom Metazoa; phylum Arthropoda; class Malacostraca; order Decapoda; family Lithodidae; genus Paralithodes; species Paralithodes platypus. The sequence continues at coordinate 1,287,712 of CM064520.1, forward strand.
TCAGTCATCTAGCATTAGAAATTTCCCAAACGGAGTCCCGCAAGGATCCGTCCTGTCGCCCGCACTCTTCAATCTGTACATGCATGATATAAATACACCAAATTCACCCCAAATAACCATAGCCTCCTACGCAGACGACATAACACTCACAAGCATGCACCAAAACCCAGACACAGCAACAAGACTCCTTCAAGACTATCTCGACACATTACATGAATGGTGCACTACAAACAGACTCAATTTAGTCCCAGCTAAATCCACTGCAATCCTCCTCACAAGCTGGACAGGAGAGCACGATTACGTCCCGGGACTCAACATAAACAACACACCCCTAACACAGTCTTAAACACACACAAAATCCTAGGAGTAATATACGACACCCAAATGGCATACAAACAGCACACCACAAACACGAAAAAGAAACTGACATCCAGACTTAACGCCCTCAGATCACTTGCCCACACAAAATTTGGACACAACAAAGAAACCACCACCACAGTCTACAAACAATACATAAGATCAGTTATGGAATACGCAAGCCCGGCCTGGGCTTCTAACCTAGCTGAAACACATCATAAGACCTTACAGACTATTCAAAATAAAGCCCTGAAAATCATCACAGGATGCACAGCTACGACACCCACAGATCACCTACATCAAGAAACCAAAGTCCTCAAAGTCAAAGATCATCTAGACATGAAAGGCACACAATTCCTGGCAGCAGCCTCCACGAATCAACACCACCCACTACACTACATGGCAACACACCCACAGACACCAAGAAATATCAAAACAACACCCAGCACACGCTATCACACACAAATACTGTCTTCTCTCCCTCCCTGCCCACCCCAAACCAACTTCCGGAAGCACATCCATACTTATATCACTAGCCGTTCCATCCACTCACTCATAGACAACACGCAGCTGCAAGCACGACCTCCCGAAATCCATCCTTCTGAATCCTCCCTTCCTCGCGAGGACAGAGTCCACCTGGCCAGGCTGAGATGCGGACACCATCCAGCTCTTCTGAGCTATCAGAAGAGACTGGATGACTCCGTCGTCGACACCTTCCCGGGTTGTAACACAGCACCCCATACCTATAAACACATCATAGAAGACTGCATTTCACACAACCACTTACGCCAACAACACAATTTACACTCTTTGAGAGCTCTGTGGGAGAGCCCGACCGTGGCCATGGCCTTCCTTAAGGACTCGGGGCTGTTCGGCCAGGCAGCTTAGGGAACAACAACAACAACAACTCAGCAAAATTTATATCCAGATAGTTTATCCAGTGTCCATCTTCTGTTCAAGAAAAGAGAGGACTCGGGTGGAGGGACACCACAGATGGAGTAAGATTGAGCTCTGCAATGTGGTCCTTTTGTTTGAATGATGATATAGCTTTTTCTTTGTATTAGTTTTTATTTATGCTATTATATTTGTTTTATAGTTGGTGTTAGACAGCCTTGATTAGTTAAATACACTAAATAAATTTGATTTTATTCAATAGTAATGAGAAACATATAAAGATTATGACAATGGTATGCATCTGTTGTCATTTAATGACAATATTACAAATCCACACATTAACCTGATTACACTTTCCATTATTTAAAAATATTTGTTGTCTTCACTATCCTATCCACTTCCTCCGAGAGTGTACCTGAACATTGAAGTATAACTATGTTAATAAGCAACTTTTTATCCAATAACATGCACACCTTAGCTCTAAAGTTACAAACAGCCCCCCTGTCTATACTTGATAAAATGAAGTGCTTTGTAATGGAATTTGTATTTTGTGGTTGACTCTTCAGCTGTATCTCTGTACCCATCTTCAGTCACAACTACAGACAGCATTATGCGAGGGTCAAGTCGTTGGAACTTTGGCCAGTTACATGTTTTCATTTAATATAATTAAGTTGTCAGCATAAGATAGTTGCATTAACCAACATACAGTATATACATTATCACTTGTGTCTAAAGGAGGATAATTTGCTGGTCACTGAGACTATGATATTTGGACTTAAGGCTTGATTTGGCTATCACTATAACGTTTATAACATCGTTTATTCAAGTTACTATTTTTTATTGCTGAGTTGGTAATTAGTTTCTGCAGCTCAAGATATCTATAATATCTGGTCAATGAGACAAGCTGATTATTATTGTGTACGTTGCAAGAATCTTTTCCACAGGTTCTTCTTCCTGTCGAACGATGAGTTGCTGGAGATCCTGTCCGAGACAAAGGACCCCCAGCGTGTCCAGCCCCACCTGAGGAAATGTTTTGAGGGCATCAGTCGCCTCCACTTCTCCCCTCAGCAGGAGATTGAGGGCATGATATCCGCTGAGGGAGAGCTGGTTCAGTTCAGCAACAGAGTCATTCCTGCTAAGGCCAGGGTAAGGCTTCTACATTATAGTCACTTAAACAAATTAATCATGTCATAGCTCATTAAATTTCATAATATTATTTTGCCAACGTGTTTTTTCCACATAGCGATTTTGATTAGTTCTTTTGCCTTTATATTGTCTTGTCCTCGTTTTGGTTAGCTTAGTTTGCAAGTTTTACATTATAATACCTATTGATTGTAAAATAACATTCAATATTGATCTGAGTCTATTTGATTATTGTAAGAGTCGCTTTGATGCTTATCTACATATTTTGCCCACATGATATAACAAGTGGTTGGAATTAGTGCAGTCAATATTAGCAAAGCATAATGACAATTGGGACATGGCCTGATTTACTCCATCGCTTGATTTATTGGATAAATTGTTACCGGTAGTATTTATATTGTGAAGCAAAATGTATTAAAGTCACGGTGGTTCAAGAATTAAGTAACACCCTGTTCATAACATTAATCATCAACTACAAACCCCAATGCACTTGAATAAACTAATGAAAGCATATGGTCCTCCCGGGATTTGAACTCAGGACACCACACCCAGAACATAAGCATCTAAAGTTTCTAAACCATTGCACCACCAACACAGTTTAATAAATCTGATGGACTTCACTGGCATTTACGGTAGCAATAATATATCATAATGTGGTTGTGTTCGGATTGTTATTGTTGTTGTCCTAGTCAGGAATTGGTGGAGTGGGGGTTGGTGTCGGCAGTAATATATTTTAAGGGGGTAGTGCTTGGTTTTTGGTCTATATATTTATTTATTTATTTGTTTTTGAGTTTCCTCGCTAGACCTCTATCAAGCTTAGAAAAACACCCCCTAGACGCCCTTTCAAGATAAATATGTAAATTTTTCGGTAGAAATTTTTTCAGGCCAAAGGCCGGTTCCTTCCAAAATCAGAGGTTCGCTATTGCTCGCCAGGGCACGAAAGGTCTTAATATTGATGCATAAATGAGGCGACAGGTCTCAAAATTGCCAAACTAACAGAACGAACGTCTTAAAACCTCAAAACACATGAGGGAGAAGGGGGTCCCCCATAATGTGGTCGTGTTCAGATTGATATTGTTGTAATGTCTAAAGTCTGTTAGAGTGGTAACTGGTGTTAGCAGTAATATATTATTCAGTGACTGTGTTTAAATTATAATTATATTATAACTGTGTTGGTGGTGTAATGGTTTAGGTGCTTATGTTCTGGGTGTGGTGTCCCGAGTTCGAATCCCGGGAGGACCATATGCTTTCATTAGTTTACTCAAGTACATTTGGGTTTGTAATTGATGATTAATGTTAACCCATACTGTACCAGGGATGTCCCTTTCATCATATTCTGGTTACTATTAGACGATTTTAGTAAGCTTAACAAGGACCTCTAGCAATAATAAGGCTTCAAACTAACTCAACCAACCCTTTGAACTACCACAGATCCTTCCTAAGCTGCATAATATCATCTGAATATAGCTAGAATAAAATCTAACACACGTCGCTGGTACTCAAAGGGTTAAGAACGGGGTGTTACTTATTGTTATTTTGTTCAGGGTTTGGTTGAGCGATGGTTGGTTGAGGTGGAGGACATGATGGTACAGAGTGTGCAGGACTCGGCAGTACGGGCGGTAGAGAACCAACCTCTTACAGAACACCGTCAGTGGATCACCCAGTGGCCATCACAAGTCGTGCTCACTGTGGCTCAGATCATATGGACCACTGACATCACCGCTATACTCAACAAGGAGGGCAGTCTCAAGGTGCTCACTCAGCCACTTTATATTATGTAATGGTTAAGCCAGTATCACACGAGAGCTTTTATAGTTAACATTCGATGATTAACATATTTCTGGCAACATTTCTTGATTATTTTGCACTGCTATCGGAAACTAGACTGATGATAGATGAATTTGGGTAACAGAAAAATATTAAATGTTGACCTCATAAGTTGCTAGACCAGGGTTGAGGATAAATGTTGAGTGGAAAAGCGCTTGTGTGAGACCGGCTTTAGAGTGTTTAACATCTGTATGTGGTAAAGCAGTATGTTGAAATAACTTAGTAAAGTTGACAGAATGAATATAAACACCATATGACGAGGAACACTTTATTGACAATGTTTCGCAGATAGTGACCTGAAGAAGCTATCTGCGAAAAGTGGTAACCCAGGTTCGAATCCCGGTAGGATCTCATTAATTTCATTGGGAGATGTTTGGTGTTGGGAGTGAAATTAATAAATTAGATTAAATAATAATATTTTGTCGAAATGCTCCAGAAAAATTTGGATGTGTTTGTAAAGTAGCTTAGTTTACTATAGGTAGCGCCAACGAACTTGACAACAATCTTGATCCCTGACCTCTCTGTAACTCAACAGGGCCTAGAGCAAACTGGCTGTAAATATCCACAGCTATTTCCTGGTGGACTTCCCAAATGAGAGAAACGTCAGCCCGATTGCTTTCATTAATTTCGAGTTATAAGAAGTTAATGGGTCAATATTATTGTCAAGTTCGCTGACGCTACCTATAACATACAACTATACTCTGTTTCATTTGATCTGACGGTAAATTGAATCCCTTAGAAGCTAATTTCTTGATACTTAATGGAAAAAATATGAAACAACTATGTCGCTGCATCATATTAAGACCAAGTTTACATAATTAACACCATATTCCACTACAAAATATTCAAAATAACTGATAAATCTTGATGGGAACTTTGCAATTACCGTCAGTTGAAAAGAAACAGGGTATAGTTAAAATATCTATGCGCCATGGACAGTTGGCCTTATGAATTTATATCCACTCCGTGATTTTATGTATGGAAGGAAACATAATATGACTTATAATAATAGTTGGGCATGTTAATTAGCTACTGTATATGAACATTCACTTCTAATTCAGTAATTTTTCTATCGAGAAATTTACAAATTTATCTTGAAGGAGGGTCTTGGGCGGATGGTTTTTAAGCTTGATGGAAGTCTAAGGAGGAAACTAAAAAAATAACTAAAAGATACATAAATGAGCAAATAAATACGGCCATCCCCACTTAAACCGTTGTTCCTCAGGATTATAATAGTGTGTGCGAGGGACGGATCCAGGAGGTGGTGAGTCTGGTGAGAGGGAAGCTGGATCAAGGGACCCGACTCACCATGGCTGCCCTTATTGTTACATACGTCCACGGTAAGTACACATTACATCAGGTATTCGTACAGCTCTCCCTCACTATCCGATGCCCCCGATTTACGATATTGTTATAGATTTTTAGGTGTTTGGTTTTGGGTTTTGGCTGGTCCGAGAACGCATCCTCATTTAGCCCATCAAATTTAGGGTTCGCTATACGATTTTTCTATTTAAGATTGGGTTTTCAAGAACGTAACCCAATCGTAAATCAAGGAAGACCTGTATAGAGCTTTTCTCGGGCAGCATAACGTGCGGGATATGTGGGGAAGAGATTGTCGTGGTGTATCTGTGGCAAATTAATAAGCCATTGTTTTGTATTATTATTTTTGTTTTACAAGCTTACTGTCCCATGTATTTACCTATTTACCTATTTGTAGTTTACAGGAATTGAGCAGCGCTCGTGTTGTCCTGTCTTAGTTACTTAGTACAGTTAACTATATGAATTCGAACCCACTACCTAATTTTATGAATGGAGGTCAAGATAGTTTGATTGACTTCTAAGATTAATTTATTATATAACTGTTAATTGGTCATATGAAATAACTACTGCATAAAAAAACTACACTTGTAATTCGATCATTACTGTCTATTACTTAATTTTTGCATACCTAGGTCGGGACGTGGTGGGTGTACTGATTATTGCACCAATATTATGCACAATACAGTTTTCTCGAGTCGGCAGCACCCTTAAAAAAAAACAAAGATGGCTAAGTGCCAGAGTATATACTGTACATACATACATACACTGTTTATTCCTTCATTCTCCCATACTTACTGTAGGTCGGGACGTGGTGGGTGAACTGGTTATTACACCAATATTACGCCCCATATACAGTACTGTTTATTCCATCACTCTTCCATACTTAGGTCGTGATGTGGTTGGTGAACTGATCAAACGTGGTGCCAGCAGTGTGCAGGACTTCTCGTGGGTATGTCAGCTGAGGTACTATTGGGTGAACGAACTGGTGCAGGTGTCCATGATGCTCACCACACTAGACTATGGCTATGAGTACCTGGGCAACTCATCCAGGCTGGTCATCACGCCCCTCACTGATCGATGCTTCAGGTACACAGTTTGAATCACACCTTGTTATTCATTAACGCTTAGGTTCCATGTTACTATGCTGCAGGCAGATATTATGCGCCAGCTTTTCCTGAAATCATGGGTACCGGCACGGTATCCTAGAATCGCTTATTTAACTTTAAATCAATGTTATACAGAACGGTAGTGTATTCCCGAACTTATGTGTAACCTAGCATCGGTAATCTTAGCTACAATTGTTAATGTTCCCCCGCCAGAACATTGATGGGCGCCCTGAAGCTTCACCTGGGTGGATCCCCCGAGGGTCCTGCTGGTACTGGTAAGACAGAGACCTGTAAGGACCTGGCCAAGGCTGTCGCTAAACAATGTATTATCTTCAACTGCTCCGACGGATTAGATTACAAAGCAATGGCCAAATTCTTTAAGGTGAGCCTTTATACTGTGTATAGTTCCTTCTATAATTAAATAATATTTATATACAGTAATATATAATATTTTGCAGTGTTTGCCTGTTATATATATATATATATATGTATATATATATATATATATATATATATATATATATATATATATATATATTATATAGCCTATATACTGTATATATATATATATACACATATATACACCGGTATATAATCTTGACTATCAATACTTATAATACGTCGCTTCCACAACTACAGGGTTTGGCTCAGAGTGGAGCTTGGGCGTGTTTTGATGAGTTTAACCGCATCCAGTTGTCGGTGTTGTCAGTGGTGGGGCAGCAGATCAGTACCATCCAGGCGGCTGTGGCTCGTAAAACACCAAGGTTTATCTTCCAAGGAACAGATCTCGTCCTTAATCCTACCTGCACTATATTTATCACCATGAACCCCGGGTCAGTCTATAGTATCTTATTCTACATCACAATTATCACAAAGATAACTAGGCTATATAACTCTTTCTTATATTTACCATATTATAAGCTCTCATTGATATGTTTTTTGTTTTTCCTTTTTTTTTCACATTTCACGTCAGAAAATGTGTCGTAAACCATTATTAGTAGCCTGAGTGAACTGCTAACCCACTTACTCCACCTCTACTATAGTCCGTTCATTCTAGGTTGGGCAGAAATCGTAACTTATAACCACTCATAACTCAAAAAGGACTAGAGTAATTGAGCTAATATTTTTACCAAATAGAAAAACTTGGCCAGGGAATATGTGTATAAATTGACGGCTCATTTGCTCTTGCCCATTTTGAGTTACAGAGGTTAGAGGTTATGATTTCTGCCCAACCTAGAATGAACGGACTATACCACCATAAAGCCCATATTGCCAATTTACCATGGTGACAAGTCTTAGAACTCTTAGGCTCAATGATCTTCTATCGTAAGCAAGGCAGTGCTGATCTCGCTAGAGAGAAGGGCAATTGGCCCATTATATAATTCATGTCAAAATTGAGCTCCTCGGTGTTTTGTTTTCCGTAGCCTATGAATTATTTAAGTAATAATACATTTTCTGCAAGGTACTGTGAGTAATCTCCATACTACACTACTTCCTCAAAGGATCATTTTATGGTGATTCTATCTATCGATCACTCGGTGTTCTTGTTACCGCCATTTACCTTTATGGATTTTTCTGTAGTTCAGTTATGTCATTTAGTACCTGTTACAGTTACAGAAAGGCGGTAAATAATATTTGCAAGGATCTTTCTGTGTTCCATTGTGCACAATAGTCTTGCCTAATATAATTTAATGAATGTCATAGAACAATACAATTTAGATTAATTCATATTCCGTGCTCACCATTAATGTATAGCTTTCTGAATTGGTAAGTTATTCCCACAGAGGAGAGCTTCACTTTCTTCCATTCATGTTTTAGTTCTCGCAAACTGCATAATATTAAGAGGTTAGGAAAGATATAGTTGTGAAAGGGTTGAGCTTATGTACACTATGGGGGTGATCATTTCTGTCACCCTCACCTCTTTGAATAAATGTTTTTTTGTTTTGTATTAAAAATGCAATAATTTGAAAGGGAAAAAGGAACACTCCCTCCATGTTTGAGAGGTCGTGTGTTTAATTACTATCCTATGCATTTTTTCACCCCAGGAGTCATGTCTAACTAAAGGTAGTGCCAACAAACTTGACACAAATCTTGATCCTTGACCTCTCTGTAACTCAAAAGGGCCTAGAGCAAACTGGCTGTAAATATCCACATCTATTTCCTGGTGAATCTTCCCAAATGATAGAAACGTCATCCCGATTGCTTTCATTAATTTTGAGTTATAAGAAGTTAAGGGTTCAAGTTCATTGGCGCTACCTATAATTTCCTGCATTAGGTACGATACAAGGAGAGAAAAGGGTGCCCTGGGAGTCCTGAAGGAGGGCCAGAGGTGTGGCTGGTAAGGGGGTGTTCAATGCTAAGGCTTACTGTCACCAAGTCTTGTCTGTGTCTAGTCCTTCACCAATATAATCCTTCATTAATAAACAAAATATAAGTAGCATGGCAGTAATATTTAAAATTATGTTACCAAAAAGCGTAACACAGGTATTAATAACGTGAAGTAAAACCTGATCAGATACTGCAGGCGCCTGAGGTAAGAAGATTTTAACCTTTTCACAATGGATAACTAGCTTCTCTGAGGTCAAATTTAACTTAGTAAAAACTTGGCGATAATATCCGTCCATTTGTATTACTCCTGCAAATATCAATGTTGTTATAGTCAATGTATCCATAGTATTTCAGTTCTCTCTCTGGATGCTTTGTTAAAGTCACCGTAAACATAATGTAGCAGATCATACAATAAAGTTAAAAATAAAACTACAAAGACTGTGTACGTATAGTGTACACTTATATATCATTTGAATATAAATAAATAATTCTTCTCACCTCAGACGTCTGTTGTTATTAAAACTATTGTCACTATAAAAGAAGCATTCGAAGTATGTTAATTAACTGTAATAATAAAGGATCCCACAGTAGTGTAATGCAATGGCCTAGTGGCCAAATAGGTCTACTTCAAAGTGAGTGGTATTATTTATAGTTTGGTAGCTAACTCAGATAAATTATAATAACAATGTAAATCGTAGAATATTGCAGTGGATACAGCAAAGAACATAAATAATTATGATGTTGAAAGATGAACATAATTTAATATAATAATTTTTACAATATTCTTCTTTATTAAGTAGCTTGAGACGAAACCAGTGAGGTGACAGAATGCCAAAATTACTTGTTCATTATATTGTAGAATTATAATGAAAACATAAAATAAATACATAATTATCTTTTAAAAGATTAACATTAAGCTGCTTAAAGCTTGAAAATATGTAGTTGTTGCACTTTTGTAATGTAAAGTATGTGTAGAATTGATCGACACATACAGTACATCAGCCATAATCAAGAACAACCCATCGTTAGTTAGTTATGTAGAGCAGATTAACCAGACGACTGTGGGGCGTATAAATTGGAAAATCTTTGCCGGTGTCATGTTAAACCAAATCCATGACTTGCGAGTAACTGACGTTTCATGATTTTGGTTATCTTAGCCTAACTTGACTAACCTACCCTGCTGGCCAGGTGCATTATAACTAACTACAGTACTGTATATTCACCCATACCACTCATGATCGATTCAAACCAACCATAATCACTCACTATACCTGCCCACACCACACACCACAGATATCTATCCAACACCAGCAATCACAATCCCTCAATCTACTCTGTTACCCAAGATTTCTCTCCAACTCTCTCCGGGCGGGCAGTAGTAAGCGCACGTGGGGAGAGTTTTTTCGGTTATTTGGTATCTCGTGCATTTAGCGAGACACCGGGACATATTAGACATATTTGAGTCTGGAATGCAGTAACATGCGAAAGTTGTGTCCCACTTTTTCGACATAAAAAAACATCTTCAGCCGAGATAAAATATATATTTTTTTCCTCCTAATATTGTCTCAAATATCGTTCTTTAAAATGTTGAAAATAATTAACATTTTATCTATATACAGTATGTCCAATGTGTTTTGAAAGTAGTCAAAGTGGCCTCTGAATATTTTGTCATACTACTGTACTAGCAAGGCCTTCCCTTGTGGTTAAGGCCCCGCATCAATTACCCCTTCCAATCGTGTAAACATTAGGCTATCATAGTGCAGTTGGGTATAAAGTACAACTTAGTATATGCTTATATTAATATCCAGTATTCGAGGATGGATAATATATCGTAAGGTTGTGCTAAAACCTTTACTGTCTTGATAGCAAAATGGTTAGTGCGCTGGATTTCGGTGTGAGTATCCTAGGTTCGAATCCTGGGAGTACCATATGTATTCGATAATTTCATTGATTTCATTAAATAGGTTTATTTGTAAGTTAATTAGTGAGTTGGTGATATTAAGAATATAAACCATGTACTGTACAGTATATTTGTATAATTAATTGTATATACATGTGCTTTTGTGTACAGTATTTGAGTTATTTGTGTATTTCAATGTGTTTGTAAGTGTTTGTGAATAAAATTGATAATTGTTATAAAATGGTGGCTTTGGAATACGAAGAGTCCCTTTTATTGGTTAAGGGAGTGACCTGGGTTTTTTTTTTCTCTCTGGGTTGTATGCATTTGGCCCCATTCAGCCTGCTGTTTTAGGACGTTTATCCCCATCCAGGTGTCGATATATACCTATCTCGCCACCATATTTGGATAATGAGTTAGACAGCTGGCTAAATTTGTAAATTTTTGTATAGAAAAATTTCATCAGCGAAGCCGGATTTCTCCATAAAATGCTGGATCACTATCGCTCGCCTAGAAAAAATCGACACCTGGATGGGGATAAATGTCTTAAAACAGTAGGCTACATAAGGCCGAATGGATACAACCAAGAAAGAGAAAAAAAAACAGGTAATACCCCATAAGAGATCAGAGCTTCCACAACGATGTTAGTCACTTTCAAGCAGTGTCAACTATAAGGTAGCCCACCAGCCTTTATAAACAAGATTGATTGAATTATTCTCAGTTTTTTTAGCATTGCCTCAGCATTGAACTAGCCATTAACTAAACATAATTATTTCTTCCTATATTATCGCTCCATTCTACTTTGTCATCATTTAGTCATATACATTTATTCAGTTTAAATTAATGAGAAGCTATTAGCATAGCTGGAAATCCTCCTGCTTATAAAGTGATTGTTATTAGTGAGTTGTGTAAGTTCAATCCTAAGATGACTCAAAAAATACATCTTTATCCCTTATATGTGTATATATATATATATATATATATATATATATATATATATATATATATATATAAAGTATATATATTTATTTATTTATTTACACACACACACACACACACACACACACACACACACACACACACACACTAGGAAACACCCAAAGTATCATAACAAAACTAATATAATGATGGGGTGAGGCATCTTAAACACATTCAGGTTAATAGCACCACCATTTATATTTGTATCAAACACGGCACTATGTTTGGATAATAGACGTTAACTAGCAATGAAGGAGTTGGACAGGAGACACTAGGTATAGTTAGACTGAGGATTTGTTATTCCGGTTAACTATTATTGGCTGTTAATAATGTACAACTACTGTAAGGCTACTACTGTTATGGAAGCACTGAACTCGTAACCATTAAATATTAAATGTTTCGTATATGTACATATTCTCAGTGGCATTAATTAGTATCGATATAATATTTAATTTTGCATATAATATAAACAAACTAAGTCAGGTTGACCACAAGTCCAGCTGTTATAGAGCTATTGACAATAATATATATATATATATAGTATTGCAATAATAAGTATTATGATCAGCTTGATCATGTCCTTGCGCACCTTTATATTGATGTATAGATAAAATAACAAATAAATGTAACTCTGTAGCATGCAGATATTGTGACCAACTCTCTCTCTCTCTCTCTCTCTCTCTCTCTCTCTCTCTCTCTCTCTCTCTCTCTCTCTCTCTCTCTCTCTCTCTCTCCTCTCTCTCTCTCTCTCTCTCTCTCTCTCTCTCTCTCTCTCTCTCTCTCTCTCTCTCTCTCTCTCTCTCTCTCTCTCTCTCTCTCTCTCTCTCTCTCTCTCTCTCTCTCTCTCTCTCTCTCTCTCTCTCTCTCTCTCTCTAAAGAAAAAAAGTTCTAACATACTTTTAAAATATTAATCTTCTGATATATAAAACATAAATGTCTTATTCGTTTTGTTTGTATAACGTATACTATAAACATATCATGTATTAGACAGAGTTGAGTTCTATTGTTGTCAGATAATACCTACTAATATAGTATAGTTGGCCAAATATGTTATGTTGCGGCACCAAGTATATGTCGATCAATAATTGGTATAAGCACTATCTAAGCATAACTTTATTGTTTCGAGTGAGATATACAAACATGTCCCAATCTTTACACACCCTATTCAACATCTGACAGACATTAATACAGCACACAGCGAGCAAAACGTAATAACAGCGGCGACACGACTTATTTGGCCAACTGTACTATGCATGTATGATAGGAATAAGTTGTCAGATTGATACATTTCAGGTCTTAGTTAAAGGTTAATAAATGTTACCGGTACCTCTTAGTTATCCTAATATTATAATTGAAATAATATTATAATTATAATTGACAAACCGAGGTGGTCAGCTTTGAAGTTTTGCCCGTCCAGTAGTGAGTGTAGTGGAAAAGTCTTAATATTGACAAAGGAATAAGGCGAAAGATCTTAAAATCGCTAAACTAATGGGCCAAAGGTCTTATAATCTGAAAACTAATGGGGCTAAACATGAGGAAGAAAGGGGACCAGAAAAACGACCCATCTCCCCTTAATGGTCTGTGAAGGCGATGTACTCCTATAAACCTGTCCAGGTATCCCTTCCTTTTGGTTAAAGGTCTGTAAAGGTGATATAGCTCTATGAACCCTTCCAGTTATCAGGTCAGGTCAGGTGAAGGTATTGAGGGATATACCTTTACAATGGCACCTCGTAGCTACTTTTCCTATTTTCTGAAGAGTATAGAGAGGGGAGAAGGGATGTTGGAGAGAGAAGGAGCTGTTGGAGTAGCTTTGTTATGTATGTTATTAGTCTGTATACGTCCCCTCACATTGGATAAAGGGTTTGTGAAGGTAAGGCATCCATATAAACCCTTCCAGTTATCCCTTCATGTTACAGGTATGCTGGTCGTCGGGAGTTGCCGGACAGTCTGAAGGTTCTTTTCCGTACGGTGGCGATGATGGTGCCAGATTATGTGCTCATTGCCAAGATATCTCTCTTTTCCATGGGCTTCGTGCAAGCTGACAGGTTAGTCTTAATAGTTATACTTTCTTTATATTTTCCTCTATTGTACTCGATAATGTAGTGGCTATGCAGAATTTAGGATGATTGGCCATGTATATACCAAACGACCAATTTGGGCTGAGTGACCGAATTGAGGCCATCAATCGTGTTTGGTCTATCCCCCTTCTCTCTCTCCCTGTCAGCCTCTCCTCAAGATCGCTCTCATGCCTGAGAGCGATTACTAAAATTATCTGGTTAAAAATCAATCGTATGTGGCAGTCTGTGATGTATGGTCGCGCTAATAAGTCATGTCTCAGCTGGCATTACGTTTGGCTCGCTCTGTGCTGAATTTATGTCTGTCAGATGTTGGATAGGGTGGATAAGTGTACGGACATGTTTGTATATCTCACTCGAAATGAATAAATCAAGTTTTAGATATTGCTGATACCAATTATTGATCAAAACATACTTGGTGCCGAGACATCACTTATTAGGTCGACTGTACTACTTGTTTGTACGCTCAACCCATAACTGAAAGGACTCCTGTTCAATCTTGGGACTGCTAGAAGAGAGGTCTACAGGGCAAAGAAAACCATACAGGATAGCGTAATAGAACAAGTTTACAGCACTAATAATACCAATGGGGTTTATAAATTAGCTAATAATGTGAGGGACTGTAGCCAGGACGTTGTGGGTGTAAGATGCATAAATAATGACAGTGGCATGACTGTTTACACAGAAAACTAAATCAGAGAGGCATGGAAGGAGCATTATGAAAGACTGCTTAATGTGGAGTTTGAATGGAACAGAGAACAGCTCAGCACTGCAGTCCCAGTACAAGGCCCACCGCCTTGATAGGGTACGACGCTGTTAAAAGTGCTATGGAATATTATAGATAGAATGAAGTTCGGGAAAGCCGCTGGGAGCTCCGGCATTGTTGCTAAAAGCAGCTGGTGATATTGGGGTAAAATTGGTCACAGAGATGATTAATGCTATCATATAGGAGAACAAAATTACTGATGCATGGCAGAAAAGTGTTATAGTAAATATATACAAAGGCAAGGGTGACTCCTTACATGTAGACAGGGGAAATTATAGGGGTTTGAAAATGCTTGACCAAGTCATGAAAGTCAGCGAAAGGGTCTATGAATGCATGATCAGGGAAAGTGTCGCCATCAGTATCTGTGTCTCATTTCATGCCACTAATCACACGACTCAAACACAAAATCCCATCTGTGAACTGGCCTATTATGTCCACTAGCCTGGCCCGTAGATCATCGACACGTACCGTCTGTGTTCGGAACACTATCATAATCCCATCTGTGAACTGGCCTATTGTATCCACTAGCCTGGCCCGTAAGATCATCGACACGTACCGGCTGTGTTCGGAGCAACTATCCTCCCAGCACCACTACGACTACGGTATGAGAGCAGTGAAGGCGGTGCTGCTGGCCGCCAATAACCTACGGCTCCTCATGCCAGACCTCCCGGAGTCACAGATTGTCCTCAGAGCCATACAGGATGTTAACCTTCCCAAGTTTGTGGCTCAGGTAAGATGGCCAAGATATGAACACCACTTCTACTTAGTCACACACTCACAGACACAAGCATACCAGGTTAGTTACTCAAATACAGTCACACAAACACAAGCATATCAGCAGTGGCGGATTCAAGGGGGGGGGCCCCCCTTAGTGACCAAAATTGCGCCCTTACATCTGATATATACTGCATTTTATCTGAAATACAATACATATAAAGTTAAGGCGCCCCTCATGTATATTATCAGCCCCCCCTTAAGCCTGAGCTGGATCTGCTCCTGCATACCAGGTTAGTCACACACACACAGTCACAAGCATATCAGGTTAGTCACACAAACACAGACAATAGCATATCAGGTCAGTCACATACACACAATCACACAAACACAGTCACATAAACACAGTCACACAGACTCATGCATACAGATGCATGAGCTGTGTTGAGCTTTTTGTGTTTAGCCATCATAGTAGGTTAATGTGAGAACAATAAATCACTCTCTCCCTCACAACAGTCTTAAGCTGGTATCACACGAGAGCTTTTATAGTCAACATTCGATGATCAACATTTCTGGAATAATTTACACTGGTATCGGAAACTAGACTGATGGTAGATGAATTTAAGTGACCGAAATAGTATAAATGTTGGCCTCATAAGCTGCCAGACCAGTGTTAAGGATAAATGTTGAATGAAAAAGCGCTCGTGTGATACCGGCTTTAGTAACTGTAACAAAGTTGGGCTTATAGGTACTGTCGATATGTTCAGGGGAGATGGGCCGGTTTTTTTATCTAATAATTTATTTAGGCCATTTGTTTGGTCTAATAATTGATTTATTCATATATTTCTTAGTTTCCTCGCTAGACCTCCATCAAGCTTAGAAAAACACCCCCTAGACACCCCCCTTCAAGATATATTTGTACATTTTTCTACCGAAAAATGTTCCGGCCGAAAGGCCGGTTCCTCTTAAAATTTCAGACTCGCTATTGCTTGCCAGGAAAAATTTGACACCTAAATGGCACGAAAGGTCTTAAATTTGACAACAAAATGGGGCAAAAAGGGGTTAAAATCGTCAAACTAATGGGCCGAACGTCTTATAATCTCAAAAACAAATGGGGCTTAACATGAGGGAGAAGGGGGTCTAGAAAAAACTACTCATCTCCCCTTAATGTGGTAAACTGTGTTGGTGGTGTAATGGTTTAGATGTTTATGTTCTGGGTGTGGTGTCCCGAGTTTGTAAGTCTATCCCAATTAACCTTTTAATTTCCAAAATTCCTTACTAAAATTAGAAATTTGTCTAATGATAGACACAATAAAATGAGGAACCTATTAAAATGTAAAACTTGCAAACTAAACAAACCAAAATTGGGACAAGGACAATATAAAGTCAAATTAAATTATCAAAATCGCTATGTGGAAATTATCATATCCTGAAGGGGTTAAGAGAGAAGTGCTTGTTTTTTGGGTCTATTTACATATTTATTGTTTTATTTTTTATTTTCTTCGCTGCACCTCCATCAAACTTAAAAAAAAAAACACCCCTTAGACCTCCTTTCTAGATCAATGTGTACAGTTTTCGGTAAAAAATGTCTCGGCCGAAGGTCGATCCCTTCTATTACAGGCTTGCTATCGCTCGCCAGGAAAAAATCGACACCTAAATGGCACGAAAAATCTTAATATTGACAGAGAAATGAGGCAAAAGGTCTCAAAATCACCAAACTAATGGCCGAACGTCTGAAAACTAATAGGGCTAAAAATGAAGGAGAAAGGGGCTCCATAAAAATCAACTACCTCTCCCTTAAGCATTATGTGTTACTATTTCTAGGATGTAGAGTTGTTTGAGGGCATCGTGAAGGATCTGTTCCCGTGTGAGAGTAGCAATGTTCACCCGGACTCAGCACTCGAGGCTGCCATAAGCAAAACTCTCCAAGAGAACAACCTCCAGGTTAGATTATCCATTACTTATCAAGGATTGTGTGTAATATAATCCACATAACATAAGATGTACTGTACTCTGCTTCAGTTGTATAAATTATTACTGTAAGTTCAGCTTACACTAATTTTACTATCATTGTTTTGATAATGTGATGGCATGAGTTGTGAGGATTTATGAAGTGTGTTGTGGTGGTTTGAGAGAGTGTTGGTGTGCATAGCTTTTGTTTTCAGCTTACTAGAAATAGCCATATCCCAGTCTTAATTACGCAGTTAAAAGTGAGGTTTAACAGCATAATATGTTGTTAATCAAGATACATCAACATGTTGCAGTTGCACGATACGGAGCAGTTTCCTAGTTTTCTATAAATATCGAGATATCAGCTGCTAAAAGACGCAAGTTTCCGAGGTGGAAACAAATCAAGTAGAGCATAGTAGTGTGTGAGTTTATTATTATGGTGTGTGTTATGATGGAAATGATATTGGTGTCACTACGGTAATGATGGTAGTGTGTGAGATTATTATTTTGGTGTGTGCTATGATGGTGCGTGGAATGATGGTGTCACTACTGCAATAATAGGACTGCGTGAGATTACTATTATGGTGTGTGTTATAATGGTGCATGTTATAATGAATGATTCTGGTGCCACTACTGTAATGATGGTGTTGATGGTGCAGGATGTGGCGTGGTTCCGGGAGAAGATGGTTCAGCTGTATAACATGGTGTTGGTGCGTCACGGTGTTATGGTGGTTGGTGAACCTCTCAGTGGCAAGACACAAGCATACCAGGTTAGTTATACATACACACAAGCACAGTCACACATACACAGTCACACAAGCTTGCCAGGTTAGTCATACAAACACACTCATACCAGGTTAGTCATATATAATTTAGCCTACAGTCACAAATATTATCAGGTTAGTTACAAATACACACACACACACCCTCACCAGGTTGTCACAAATACAACCACACACACCAGGTTAGTGACACAAATACAACCACACACACACACACACACTCACCAGGTTGTCACAAATACAGTCACAAGCATGCCGTTTCAGCAGCCATACATAGAGACACACACACACACACACACACACACACACACACACACAGTCACACCCGGCCACAGTGACGGAGTGCACTGTCGAGTCACTGTACTCTATTTACTTGGCTCATTGTAGCGTGGGTTTGAATCCAACTACCTGTGGGTGAGGTTTCTGTCAAAAACTTTCCTG